>JAJHSJ010000015.1:35729075-36326349 GCA_021015155.1 Magnolia officinalis
GACCAGCTTGTAAATGGGTCTGCTATCGACGTGCCAGGTAGATATTGCCTAACTACTGGCCAGGTGATGGTGAGGTCTCTTCCACTTGCATGTCGCACGTCATTGGGCGGCGGTTGCATGTAAAGTGTACTAGACCCGGTGATGATCCTAGAGAGGAACCATACTGATTTGTGGACTTATTAAGCAGGAGTTGCATACTCATTCATTCATTCATTCACTATCCACTCGGGCTGGTGGTGTGCAACTATTTGTTACGTGTACCTTCGCAATGGCCAGAATTTTGGTTGGGGCGCGCGACTAACCTGAGATCAGGAGTTTACTATATTGAGTCTGACTATCCAAATTTAGGTATGGGACTGGTTGGATAGAAGTTCCTTGTGATGGACCTGTAACATCCCGGATTTTTTGCCAACCTGGGATTAGACGTCCTTAGGCAATGGGTCGCTCCTAACACCTTATTAACCTGTCAGAACAGAATCCCACAGTCTAAAAATCGCTTCTTAACCCATTTCCTTCACAAATCCCACCCTTCACCACCTTCTTCTTTCAATTTTTCTAAGTACTTTCACCCTAGACACTATCTTAAACTAGCTAAGTATTATAACTTGGATTACTTTATATACAAACTACAAAGGCCCAGGTATCACCTCAGACAGAAATTACTCAGGACTAAATCCTTTAGAAATTAGGCGAGAAAGAATTAGCAGTGTTAAACTAGAGTACCTGTGAAATTAGCACCAATCACTTTAAATACGATCCGCAAGACCCAAAACTTGTGGAATCAATGACGCTACATTACCGTAAAATCTAGGATCAATCCCATTACCCGACTGCTCTCGGGAGCATCTCGAAACTCCGTATCAGATCTGGACCGCACGTCGGAAGCCCGATTAACACGAAGTTAAGGAATTAGGATCACCTTGCTGGGCTTGACAACCATCTCAGAAATCAAATCCAGATAGTATCCCAGCGCTATTCGCTTGAGCTCGGAGCGGGGGGTGTGAGAAATGTGAAATTAATTCAAAATAAAATATAAATTTTATGAAATCTGGCACGTCTCGCTTGCTGATCAGTATTGAGCAAACCTGACCGTAGAATCTAACCCAAATATACCCTCGGTTCAGGGAAATTTCATACACATATCCATGTACTCGAAATCTCCGATCGAGACCGCTGACCGTTGAACTGAAACTGGTCCGCCATTTGCGATCTGGAATCTCGACTGAAACGAAAACTTAACTAAACGTAGATCCAGTGTTAGTGAGCTTAAGTCTGACCTTTGCTCAAGGAGGCCGCGTAGAAGTCCTCCGTTGAGCTGAAACTGACCCGCTTTGGTTATAACCTAAGTATACCTTGACCTGGAGTTATTTTAGTGACATTTTAGGCTATATAAGGACCTTAAACCCTCTCTCATTTCAGTCATACGAATTTGAGAAAAAACCTAGGAGAGAGAGAGAGAAAAGAGAGAGAAATGTGAGAGAAGTGGGGGAATCTCCCTGCCACTTTACCCTGCCGCTCTGCAATCTAACCACTTCCTTTCTAATCACTTTCCCGGCGATTCCGGGTCTTTTCTAGGTAAAAAACCCTAACCCTAACTGTTTTGGGGTTTTGATAGTTGTAGGTTATGAAATAGCTAACCTATTTCTATCTATAGGTTACCAAACTGCCGAATACGAAAGCTTAGCAAACCTATCGGATCCGTTACGATTCTACGACAAAAGGTGAGGACTTTAGGTGTATAGGTTGCGGTTTTCAACGCTTTCAATGTCAGATAATGATAGATTCATGATCTGCATGCAATTTCACATGTACAAAGTGCTGTCTGTTTTCTGTTTCGATTAAAGATGAAGAATATGGAATTTTACATACTCTAGGTATTTCTAGAAAGTATCGTATACGTATAAATTTTGGAAATGTGTTTGACATGATTATTGTTGTATTAATATATTAGATATGGATAAAATACTTGTTTGGCGAAAGGACTCGTCCTAATACATGTTGTTAATATACACTATGTATATTGAAATAGTGTATTCTAAGTGTTTGTGAAAATGCTTGTGAGAGTAAGTGTTTGGATGATGGTGTCTTAGGTAGGTGTTGAGATGGGATTCTCAACTACCTTAGAGACGTATATGATTTCTTCATGTTGGTTGTTTACTTAAACCGCTTACTTATGAAATATATGTTTGTATTCCTGTTTATTAATGTTTTATAACATGTTTTATAACATGCTTTTATAACATGCTTTATGACATGCGTGCAACATGCTTAATTACTTTGTTTATTATGCTTTACTCCACATGCTTTGAATAAGGGTTGATTGTGTTTGGGACTATGTTTATAGTTCAGACAATCGGTACCAAGACTTGAGATGTGTGTTGAGATTCATTCACCAGTAGGATGTGTTTGACGAACCCGAGTCGTACTTCGGTTGGCGACAGTGGTTAGGCCACGCGAAGTGCTTATGCACTTCATGTCGTTCAGTTGTTGTGTGCGCTCGTGCTAGTCTGACTCGTTAAGCAACCCAATGTGTCTAATGCATGTCACCATGTTTGGCCGCTACTGCTTGAACCTAGGGTACCAAACTTACCAGTGAAATCCCGTTAACCATGGTACCTCGATCCATAAGACTCATGAGCCGGCATGGTGGTATGGGACACCGTGGTCGAACTGTCAGCCTACACTGGGGCCACGTGCCTCCCCGTAATGACCAGTGAGCAACCAGACTCGTGAGCGATTATGGTGGTATGGGACACTATATTCGTGCTATCGCCTACATTGATAAAGGTGATAGGGGAGTGGTGCAACGATTGCGAGCAACAGCCCTGGCAGCCCTTTGTAGTGACCTCGAGCATACTCTGAATTTGCGGTGAGGCGACGAGTTTTGCCGCAGTGTATAGAGTATGAACTAGGCCTGTATCAATTTAGTGATGAACCGTTAAAAAGGTGATGGGGGAGTGTGTGAACGAATGCGTGTAACAGCCCTGACAGCTTTGTAGCGACCTAGAAACACACCATCGTATGAGATTAACTAGGACTGACAACCCTAGAATGGATAATGTTTGGGAATGATACAAGGGAGGTACCTTAGTTTCTCAATCCTGCTGTTTGAAAGGACTAATAACTACTCGGTAATCATGCTCATCATCGCACTGTATGTGCCTGGTAGATGTGGATACTGAGGGATGAACGCATGTCGCGAACGTAAGATGGTGTCGCATGAGGGTGGTTTGGCAAGGGCATTCATCATATCATTCATACTTGCATTAATAAGAGTAGTTAGGAGTGTTTGATTGTACTGCTTTATCATTACTGCTTGACTGAATTGATAACATGTTAACTATGCTTTACTGTTCCACTGAGTTGATCACTCACTCCCACGTTACAGGACGGTGTTGTACACACCAACCAGATTTGTTGAGTTTCAGGTGATGCCGATGCTTATGAAGCAGAGCTGGACTACTACCATGATGTTGAGGAGGAGTTCTCCTACATGTAGCTCTCTAACAGGTCTATGAAGACCTGGTATTGCATTGACGGAGCTATGTGTTTGGGATAGAAGACATTACACTTCCACAACTTGGTATAATTTGAAATTGTACTCATAATGAATTAACCTGGTAACATTATCACACTCTGGGGACTCACCACAATTTATATATGTTATATATCTATCACAGTCTTCCGCTTACATAATTTAACTGTCTCTGGAGTATGATATGCTGTTTTGGCTTAATCTCACTCATGTTCAATGCACTAATAATGACAACATTCAATCATCATTCATTTTGTTGCATAAGTGATATGTTGGAACTCGGGAGCTGAGCTTTGCTCGACCCCCAATTTTCAGGGGCATTAGGACCCATAGCCTGCGATACTACGTACTATCATTCCGACTCCACACTCTAGCATAGTCATTCCATTCGCACCGCATATTGCATTACATCCGCTGTATATGACATTTTGGGTTACCGTGTTTTTTGCATTTATATGGTCTAGATACGGCTGACAGTATTCATGAACTCATCAGGAATTGTATATTGCATTGCATCCTCGGCATCTGATCTTTGGTTCTTTATGACTCCTCATTTAAGTAGCTAATCTGTATTGTGTACTCTGATATTGTTTGACTTATGGACTTACCAGTATTTTCGATATTGTATGATTATGGCATTGTATTGACTACTTGACACTTACCTTGTGCACACACTTTCACCACCCTCTAAGCTTTCTATAAGCTTATGCACGATAGATGCGTGTAGGTGATGTTAGGTTGCAGCAGTGTGGAGCTTGGAGCATGTAGCTGACTTATGGAACTTTGATTTTGACATATGTATTTTCCTTTCAGCATTGTATTCAAACTTTTATATTAGTGGATATATGATAATGATTTTTCCTTTGTGATTTGGGTAAACTTGTTGTTATGCTTAGTACGAGTAAATGTACATTGGGAAAATCCTCCTTGTAGGATCCCAGGATCGGAACCTGGCGTATGGACGCTAGAAGCCGAGAATGGGGTACTACGGAGGCTTGTCGGCACCGGATTTGGTGATCGAAAATTTTATGAGCCCGGTTTCCAAATTTGGGGCATGACACAAGGGATATTTGAGGTGTAAATGAACTCACTATTAATAATACAATGATTGTTCTAGATGAACTCTTTCTTTGTTACATTTAAATAAGATAATCCCCAAACCAAATGCATTTGTTTCTTGTTCGAAACAAAATGGCGACTCCACTGGGGACATATTTTATCTTATTTAACATTAACATTGAGATATGGAACTTTCATCATAGTTTGGCGTCTTTTTGAAGCCAAAATGGCGACTCATAGTGGGAACATCCTCCCCTTCATCTCTAGGATAGATTATTTAATTCTTCAAATACTAACTATAATTATGTTTTATGTTTGAAGGTTTCTGAATCCAACTACAAATTACAACCAATGGCAACTTCTGTAAGAAAAGTGAGCTTCCGTTTCACTCCGACCGGGTTCGTGAAGAATACACACCGAACCAAACTCCAGAGTACATGACTCAATTTCCTACAAGCGAAAACAACCTGACTCGAGTAACAGTTGAGGTTGTATCTGTTTCGCCTCAACCACTGGAAGGCAATAAAGGCTGGACTGTTGTAATGTCTCGTAGGATGAAAGCACGGAATGCAAGAAGCCCTAGAATGAATCTGCTGTCACCAAGAGTCAGAGGGTCGATAATGCGTATGCAGCTAGGAAGAATCCTGAACTCACTCCTCTTGCGATATATCCTGAGCGAGTAGTTCTGCAGTTCGCATCGTGTGACTTTTCCGCTTTGATTGCCCCAAGGGTCAGATGGACGAAAGAGCAGAAAGGTAAAGCATTAATGGCAGGCTCACCAATGCCCTTGTCGCCCCAGGCAAGTTCACCGATGTCTGTATCGCCCCAATCGATTAGTAGCACCGGAAGTGTACAGAAGTCGAATGAAACTCCATTCTCTCCTCTCTTCGTAAGCGCTATTACGTCAACGTACTCTCGCCCCACTCCAACTACAGCTTCGTCGAAAAGTGGATAAGCTGTAGTGTATATGGCAGGGACAAACCAGGAAAGTAGGCCGATTACAGAAGATCGCATCAATGAGATGGTAGAAGCACAAGAGCACTAATGGATGAGTGCATAAACCTCAGAGAGGCCTTAGCGACTCTTGCGCATAATGTAGCCCAGATAGCGGCTCCACCAATGATGGGCACAATGAATGTGAAAAGGCCAAGCTATATGTCCTAGAGGGGGGGGGGGTGAATAGGACTATGCCAAATTAAAATAAAAATCAGCGGAATTAAAATAAACCAATAACTTTACAACTTGAATCAATTCTCAAAGCTAAATTTAAATCACCTTGATAAATAGATCGAGAGATTGATGCAAATTCAGTTCTAAGGACAACCTTACACCATAATCAACAAGGGCTTATGGTAGGACAACCTTATTTCTAGAACCTCTTTTGGATCAAGGACTCAATATTAATATAAGTAAAAGAAATAGCAAGGAATTGAATAAATACAGAAGTAAGATCTAAATTATTACAACACACTCCCCACACTTGCTTGAAATGTAAATAGTTACAACATTCACATCCACTTGTACATTCCACAAGATCAAATGATAAAAGATATGAAAATTAAGCAAGCATTCAAACCACAAGTCAAAGAGTTATAGTGGTTCGCTTGTGTGTACACCAACTGTTTTCCAACAGCCACACAAAAAGCTACTCCACTCCTAATATCCTCACACAGGGGATATTAGTGTTCACTAACAAATAGGTTTTCACAGGTTCACCAAAAACCTTTACAATTGTGTCTTTTTCACATGGGCTTACACAATCCAAAAACCCTCTTTTCTGAGTTTTCTGGTTTTCCTCAGACAACCAATACACTGAGATTTTTCTGGCTTAACCTCAAACAAAACCAAAAGAAAATGAATTTTACAGAATTGTAAAATACCTGGATTTCTCCTTTTTCGTAGCAGCCCGGTAGAACCAATCGGAGTAGATGATTTGAATGTCAAAGTTCAATTTTCAATACTCACATTCATAAGGTTCTAAATTCTAATTGATTTTAGATTTAACTCGTTGGGCGTAGCTAAATTTGATTTTGATTCCAAGAAGAAGGAATAAGATAATTCCTCTTTTCAAATATGATTGGAATATAGAAACAAAATCAAATTAAATAAGCTAGCAAAAAGGAATATTAAATAAGCACAATCTAGCTTAAAATAAACACAAACTTATCTCAGAGTGATCACTTGAAAATTTCTTGAATTGAATAGTGTTGAAGTTATGAAAACTCTGAATTTCGTGTTCAATTTATAGAAGCAGAAATTGCTCCTACGACTGGTCTTAGAAACCTACGACTGGTCGTAGCTCTAACAGATTTTTGAAAAAATAAGCGCGATCTTTGAAAGCCGTTCTACGACTGGTCGTGAGTACCCTACGACTGGTCGTGGGTCACCTACGACTGGTCGTAGATCCCTACGACTGGTCGTAGGACCAGTGATTTCGTTGCTGGACTTTAAGTCGTAGCTCCACGACTGGTCGTGGACGAGTCGAAGCCACACCTACGACCGGTCGAAGGACCTCCAGGACTGGTCGTGGGCGTACCAAAAATTCCGAAAAATCTTCAACTTCTTAGGACTGGTCGTGGAATTTCTTGGACTAGTCGAACCAATGTTAGGACTGTCGAACAAGAGCTAGGACTGGTCGTAGAATAGACCAACCTTGTGTAAAATAAATATTTGATTAATGTATCCAAAGTGACCTACTTAAAGGGTCAACCTAAGGTCATTCAAACCTGAACCATGTCGTATGGACATTGAACTTCAACCATTCAACGAATGTAGATAATTTGAATCATATCAGGCTTGAGATCTTGAACCATATCATACTTGAGATCTTGAACCATATCATGCTTTTTGAGGCTTCAACATGTAGCTTTTTGAGGCTTCAACATGTAGGCTTTTTGAGGCTTCAACATGTAGCCTTTGAGGCTTCAACATGTAGCTTTTTGAGGCTTCAACATGTAGCTTTTTGAGGCTTCAACATATAGCTTTTGAGGTGTCTTGAATTCCAATAAATGATCATACAAGTACAGAACACCGATAGATGTTTTGGCACACAAAATTTGACAACCAAAGGAGCATGAGATCATAACACTTACAATCTCCCCCTTTGTCAAATTTGTGACAAAACACCCAAATAATAATACTTCAATTTGAAACGAAGTACTCACTACATATTCACAACAAGTTCAACAATAGAGAAGCATGCACAGATATATATGATAAAAAAATAACTAGCATCATTCTCATAACTACCGCATCATTCGTATAACTCCCTTGAGAAGCTTAACTCCCCATGAGAGAATAGATACCCCTGAGAAGCTTACATCTTACATCACCCAAAACTTCTCCCCCTTTTTGTCACAAAATGACAAAGGAAGAAGGGCAGCAATAATAATGAATATAGCAATTAGTATATAGAATCAAGAGAGCTTTAGTGCATAATTCAAAAAGTCAGTGAGTATGTAAAGTTAGAAAACAAATATTACAGACTTAGTAAAACATTCAGTCAGAACCCGAGGATGGAGCAGGATTAGAAGGATCAATTTTGTGTAAACCCTTAGCAATACGCCTCATATATTTGCGTAGATAAGAGAATTGCGTATCTTGGGTAACACGAATTTGAGCCACTTGCTCTTGAAGGGAATTCAATCTCTCATCAAAATCAGAGGGCTGAAAATCAGGATCATCAGCCGAGTCTGACTCAAGTTCTTCAAACAAATCATCCATATTCACGTCTTCAGTAGGATCACTAGCTTGACCAGCATCTCTTGCTTCAGCACCACCGCCACCAGCATCCACTTGGCCATCAGCCAATTCTAGAGTCATCTTGTTAATATTGGAATTATTGAAGGGAAGATGATGGATGGGTTTTTCTCTAGTAGGCATAGCAATGAGCATATGATTTGCTAGCATAGTCAACAAATAACCAAAGGGTATATCACTATGTTCAGGATGTTGACGAGACAGAATAATGGAATGACAAATTAAGGAAGGTAAACATATTTTTGCACCAGAAATGACAGAATGCAAAACACGAACCATAAAAGCAGTGAGTTCGATTTTATTGCCAGCACGAGGATAAAGATTAGAGATGAAAATCCTATGTAGTACTCTGTGTCTGGGTAACAAAAATCTTGAGGGAAGTGCATGACCTTTATGAGTCCAATGAACATCCAAATTACATAAATCTCTGGTAAGCATTCTAGTTCAGATTCAGAGAGACTGTCATGTAAAATACCAATTGGAATGCTCTCATCATTGACAGGTATTTCCATAATATCAGCAATCAAATGTCGATCCACTACAAACAATCCTTCTTGAGTATCAACTTTAAAAATTAAATTCTCAAGAGATAAATCACAGATACATGCAAACATGGATTGGGCAATGGACTAGTATGCAGGTCCACCCCAATGCAAGATGTTATCCCATCCCACAGATTCCAACAAAGGAGGGATACCATATGAAGCAACGTGATTAACATTCACAGGACGCTCAACAATAATATTTCGCATACGCAAATCCCGAACATTTGGAGGATCATTTTCGGGAGACCGAAGATGACGTTGTACAATAGAAGTTGATCTAGAAGAAGATGGACCTCTAGTAGTTTTCTTTTTACCTCTAGCATCCATTTTTAATGGAGGATTTCAATGAAACAACAATATGCAAGATAGAAAAGATGAGGTTTTAATAGATCAGATTTTTCAAGATAAAACCCCAATCTTGCAATGAACGACCCAATAGATTCAACAAAAGAGTGATTTGAGACACTAATATCAAGAATCTATAATAAAAATGCAAAGGAACCACTAACCTTGAAGAACTAGGAAGGTGGGTTCGACCGGTCGTAGCTAGAGCCGTTGGTGGGAAAAAAGAAATGAGGAAGAAGAGTCAAAATCCCCAAATTAAAGTGAAATGCCGAGTTTCACGACCGGTCGTGTACGTGTTCGACCGGTCGTAGCACGACCGGTCGTGTACACTCACGACTGGTCGAGTACGACTTAAAAATTTGCAATTTTTTTTTTCAAATAATTTTCAAATTTAAGCAAATAACTCATCAAATTTATGTACATTATGATACTAAATCATGCAAATTCAATTTAAATTACACATACCGAGATCAAACTTTAATTTATTAAACCTGCTTTTGTCGAGCGGTTTAGTGAAAATGTCAGCAAGTTGAGTCTCGGTTGGAATGTAATCCAAACATATTACCTTTTCTTCCACTAATTCACGAATGTAATGAAATCTAATATCAATATGCTTAGTACGTGAATGCTGAACTGGATTTTTAGAGATATTTATTGCACTGGAATTATCGCAAAATAAAATCATAGAATCCTGAGTAATTCCATAATCGCTCAACATTCGTTTCATCCAAACAAGTTGAGTACATGCATTTCCAGCAGCAATGTATTCAGCCTCAGCTGTTGATAGCGATATAGAACTTTGCTTCTTACTAAACCAAGAAACAAGACAATTTCCAATGTAGAAACAACCACCACTGGTTGATTTCCTATCATCAATGTTTCCAGCCCAGTCAGCATCAGCATACCCGGCTAATTGAACATTAGTTTCATGTGGATACCAGAGACCAAGTTTAGTAGAACTTGCGACATATCGCATAATCCGCTTAACAGCAGTTAAGTGAGATTCTTTAGGATTTGATTGATAACGAGCACAAATACCAACACTCAAGGCTATATCTGGTCTACTAGCAGTCAGATAAAGTAAACTACCAATCAAACTACGATATAATTTAGGATCCACATCATTACCTGCAGAGTCTTTTGAGAGTCTCAAAGTTGTACTCATAGGAGTATCAAAATTTTTACCTTTCTCAAATCCAAATTTCTTGATTAAGCCCTGAGCATATTTGGTTTGAGAGATAAAAATTCCATCAGGTTGTTGTTTTACTTGCAACCCTAGGAAATAGTTTAATTCTCCAACCATGCTCATTTCGAATTTAGACTTCATCAAATCTGCAAACTCAACAGTCATATTAGTACAGGTTGATCCATAAATAATATCGTCAACATATATTTGAACCATTAGAATATCATCGTTATACTTCTTAACAAAGAGTGTCTTATCAACACATCCCATCTGAAAATTATGACTTAGTAAAAACTTAGTCAGTTTTTCGTACCATGCTCTGGGAGCTTGTTTCAGACCATAGAGAGCCTTCTTAAGACGATACACATGATCAGTAAATTTAGGATCTTCAAACCCTGTTGGTTGTTCAACATATACCTCTTCATGTAAATCACCATTCAGAAAGGCACTCTTTAATCCATTTGATAAATTTTAATCTTTCTAAAACATGCAATGAAGATAAAAAGTCTGATTGATTCAAGACGAGCTACAGGGGCAAATGTCTCATTATAGTCAATACCTTCAATTTGCGTATATCCCTGTACAACTAGTCTTGCTTTATTTCGAATGATATTTCCAAGTTCATCAGATTTGTTTTTGAAAATCCATTTTGTTCCAATAATATGTTTATCTTTAGGTCTAGGAACAAGATACCAAACATCATTTCTGACAAACTGATTAAGCTCTTCTTGCATCGCAAGAATCCAGTTTTCATCCGAAAGTGCTTCTTTTACGTTAACCGGTTCAATCTGGGATGTAAAACACACGTAATTACATATGTCCTCTAATTGTCTACGAGTGCGCACACCAGTGAGAGGGTTTCCAAGTATTTGAGAAGTTGGATGATCTTTAACAGTCCTAAATTCAGAATTAGGTTCACTTGGTGAAGTTTCTTGTTTTTCAAGTATAAGCACTTCATCATTATCTGAACTAGGAACAGGTGTATTCAAAAGATCGTCAATCACAACATTTATTGACTCTTGAATCACACCGGTCCTGTTGTTCAGAACACGATATGCACGACTGTTTAAAGAATACCCTAAAAAGATCCCTTCATCACTTTTAGTGTCGAATTTTCTCAAATTTTCACGGTCACGCAAAATATAGCACTTGCTGCCAAAAACTCGAAAGTATTTGACAGAAGGCTTTTTCTCAAACCACATTTCATAAGCCGTTTTATTATTAGTTTTACAGATATAAATACGGTTAATAATGTAGCAGGCTGTATTCACTGCTTCAGCCCATAGATTTCTAGGGAGCTTCATGCTATTTAACATAACATTTCCCATTTCTTGAAGCACTCTATTCTTCCTCTCGACAATTCCATTTTGTTGAGGAGTTTTAGGTGCAGAAAATTCATGCGATATTCCCTGATCGCTACATAATTTCTCAAAACCGCTATTTTCGAATTCGGATCCATGATCACTACGGATCTTGTTGACTTGAGAACTTTTTTCAGTTTGAATCCGTTTTATAATCTTTTTCACTTCATCAAGGGTTTCTGATTTGTCTCTCAAGAATGAAACCCAAGTGAATCTTGTATAATCATCTACAATAACTAAGATGTATTTTTTGCCACCTCGACTTTCCGTTCTTGTTGGTCCTATAAGATCCATGTGGAGAAGCTCGAGTGGTCTTGTGGTGGTATTGGAGTTCACCTTTTGTGAGAGCTCCTAGTTTGTTTACCATACTGGCATTCACAACAAATCTTGTCTACTTTTTGCATCTTAGGTAGACCTCTAATTAGTTCACCTTTGCTCAATCTGTATAAATTTCGATAGTGTACATGTCCGAGGCGTTTATGCCATAATTCTGTCTCATCGGTATGGACCATGTAACACGTTTGTTTAGATGAGCTACTATCGCTTACTATATAGCAGTTTTCAGAAGTTCTGCGACCAGTTAATATTACAGAACCCTTTTCATTTATTATTTCACAACCTTGATTAGAAAATTTAACATTATGGTTGTTATCGCATATTTGAGATATGCTCAACAGGTTGTGTTTTAAAGCTTCAACATATAAAACATTTTTAAATAAGGGAAGGTTATAGAGTTGGACCGTACCTTTGCCAATAATCTTGCAGTTGCTACCATCACCAAATGTGACTGACCCATCAGTCATATCTTTAAGATCGGTGAATAGTGCTTTGTCGCCTGTCATATGTCTGGAGCATCCACTGTCTAGATACCATTTCGAATGGCTTGTAGCTTTGAAAGCAGTGTGAGCAACCAAACAAACAGCTTTAGGAACCCATTTCAGTACAGTTTTAGGTTTAGGAGAATAATTGGTCTTCTTATGTTTATAGTTGTAGGAGTGACCTACAGAATTATATTTTAATAGCTCCTTAAGTAAATCAATAATTTTTTCAGCTAGTGGGTTTCGAATCTGATTTTTAAAATAGCTGTTTTTGGTTTTAGGAAAAGTTTTTGTATTTTTAGAAAAAACTTGATTACTACCTTTTCCTTTTGAGTTAGAAGTCTCTCCTTTCACAAAATTGGAAGGAGTATTCTTCTGTTTAGGAGATGTGTTTTTATCATAACCCAACCCGGATCGATCGCCACATTTTCTTGATCCGGATAACAATTTTTCTAATTTTGGATCACCTTGGGCATATCTCCATGTGTCCTTCAAACTCAAAAGAGAAGATACTTCATTTTTAAGTTTCTCATTTTCAGATTTCAAATTTTCAATTAGTGAAGTTTTGAATTCTAGGTCACACTTAGACTTTTCAAAACTATCTGAAATTTGAGATTTTTCTAAAATAAGAGTTTCAAAACATTCTTTAAGTTTATAAAACTTTTCTTTTTGAAGTTTAAGTTTTACAGCAATTTTACAACTTTCCTTATATAAGGCATTATAAGCATCTTGAAGATCTTCATCATATTCATGATCACTATCCAAATTTTCTTCACTAGTTGAATCATCGTGATCGGAAAAAGTAAACTTGGCCAGAGTCATAAGGGCCTTAAGTTCATTGCCCGACTCGGTTTCTGAATTTTCTGACTCAGAAGAAGCTTCAGAATCAGACGATTCATCCCAAGTAGCCAACATACCCTTCCTTTTGAATCTGTCCTTTTTAGGACATTTGTTTGCTAAATGCCCATATTCTTGACAGTTGTAGCATTGACTATCTTTCAATGATTTCCAAGTTTTAGACTTAGGTTTGGAACGTTTCTTTTCATTTGCCTTTTGAAAATCTACTCTTTTCTTACTTTTGAAAATCTTATAAAACTTTTTCGCCAAAAGGGCCATATCATCTTCAGACTTTTCTGAATCTGAATTTTCTTGAATAATACTTTTAGATGACTTTAAAGCAATAGACTTACCTTTAGGAGCTTTAAAACTTAATTCATAGGTTTGTAAAGAACCAACTAATTCCTCTACCTTCATATTATCCGTATCACGAAGTTCCTGGATTGCGGTTACCTTAGAATTGAACCGTTCAGGAAGAGATCGTAGTATTTTTGCACACACTTTACTTTCTGGGATCTTATCGCCAAGACCCCACATTGAGTTCACAATGTCATTCAATCTAGTGTAAAAGTCCATAAACATTTCATTTTCCTCCATATGAATTTCTTCAAATTTAGTTGTGAGGAGTTGGACTTTAGATTTCTTGACAATTGATGTACCTTCGTGTGTCATTTCTAAAATATCCCAAGCTTGCTTTGCAGTATCACAGGATATGATTCTTTTGAACTCATCCGGTGATAGTGCGCAAGTGATTGCATTTAGTGCTTTAGCATTAGCACTACTCTCACTTTTCTGAAGTGTGGTCCATTGGTAATACGGTGTAATTTTCATAGATTTTGAACCATCAACACCAGTTACTTCCGTGATAGGAGGTTTCCATTCAATTACTGTGGCTTGCCACACACTTTCATCCATTGATTTGAGGAAGATCCTCATTCTGGCTTTCCAATAGGCATAGTTGGAGCCATCAAAGGGAGGAGGTCTAGTAACTGAAAGGCTATCAAAATTTGACATCTTTTTATATAGCTTAGATCGTTAGCTCAGGAAATAAATCCAAAATAAAAAGCAACAAAAATGAGCTATTAGGCTCTGATACCACTTGAAAAGGCCAAGCTATATGTCCTAGAGGGGGGGGGGGGGGGGTGGGGTGAATAGGACTATGCCAAATTAAAATAAAAATCAGCGGAATTAAAATAAACCAATAACTTTACAACTTGAATCAATTCTCAAAGCTAAATTTAAATCACCTTGATAAATAGATATCGAGAGATTGATGCAAATTCAGTTCTAAGGACAACCTTACACCATAATCAACAAGGGCTTATGGTAGGACAACCTTATTTCTAGAACCTCTTTTGGATCAAGGACTCAATATTAATATAAGTAAAGAAATAGCAAGGAATTGAATAAATACAGAAGTAAGATCTAAATTATTACAACACTCCCCACACTTGCTTGAAATGTAAATAGTTACAACATTCACATCCACTTGTACATTCCACAAGATCAAATGATAAAAGATATGAAAATTAAGCAAGCATTCAAACCACAAGTCAAAGAGTTATAGTGGTTCGCTTGTGTGTACACCAACTGTTTTCCAACAGCCACACAAAAAGCTACTCCACTCCTAATATCCTCACACAGGGGATATTAGTGTTCACTAACAAATAGGTTTTCACAGGTTCACCAAAAACCTTTACAATTGTGTCTTTTTCACATGGGCTTACACAATCCAAAAACCCCTCTTTTCTGAGTTTTCTGGTTTTCCTCAGACAACCAATACACTGAGATTTTTCTGGCTTAACCTCAAACAAAACCAAAAGAAAATGAATTTTACAGAATTGTAAAATACCTGGATTTCTCCTTTTTCGTAGCAGCCCGGTAGAACCAATCGGAGTAGATGATTTGAATGTCAAAGTTCAATTTCCAATACTCACATTCATAAGGTTCTAAATTCTAATTGATTTTAGATTTAACTCGTTGGGCGTAGCTAAATTTGATTTTGATTCCAAGAAGAAGGAATAAGATAATTCCTCTTTTCAAATATGATTGGAATATAGAAACAAAATCAAATTAAATAAGCTAGCAAAAAGGAATATTAAATAAGCACAATCTAGCTTAAAATAAACACAAACTTATCTCAGAGTGATCACTTGAAAATTTCTTGAATTGAATAGTGTTGAAGTTATGAAAACTCTGAATTTCGTGTTCAATTTATAGAAGCAGAAATTGCTCCTACGACTGGTCTTAGAAACCTACGACTGGTCGTAGCTCTAACAGATTTTTGAAAAAATAAGCGCGATCTTTGAAAGCCGTTCTACGACTGGTCGTGAGTACCCTACGACTGGTCGTGGGTCACCTACGACTGGTCGTAGATCCCTACGACTGGTCGTAGGACCAGTGATTTCGTTGCTGGACTTTAAGTCGTAGCTCCACGACTGGTCGTGGACGAGTCGAAGCCACACCTACGACCGGTCGAAGGACCTTCAGGACTGGTCGTGGGCGTACCAAAAATTCCAAAAAATCTTCAACTTCTTAGGACTGGTCGTGGAATTTCTTGGACTAGTCGAACCAATGTTAGGACTGCTCGAACAAGAGCTAAGACTGGTCGTAGAATAGACCAACCTTGTGTAAAATAAATATTTGATTAATGTATCCAAAGTGACCTACTTAAAGAGTCAACCTAAGGTCATTCAAACCTGAACCATGTCGTATGGACATTGAACTTCAACCATTCAACGAATGTAGATAATTTGAATCATATCAGGCTTGAGATCTTGAACCATATCATGCTTTTTGAGGCTTCAACATGTAGCTTTTTGAGGCTTCAACATGTAGGCTTTTTGAGGCTTCAACATGTAGCTTTTTGAGGCTTCAACATGTAGGCTTTTTGAGGCTTCAACATGTAGCTTTTTGAGGCTTCTTGAGTTCCAATAAATGATCATACAAGTACAGAACACCGATAGATGTTTTGGCACACAAAATTTGACAACCAACGGAGCATGAGATCATAACACTTACAGAATGGACAAGAAAACCAGCCTGAAGGCTCTCAACCATAAGGGGCAGGATCACGAGGGTCTGTTCCAGCCACGAGAACCGTAACACAAGATGACGTAAAACAAGTCGTCGAAGAAGCTGTCAGAGTAGAAAGAGAGCGTGAAAATACTGGCCACTTCAGATACCGAACACCATATCCAAGGGAGGTAGAAGATGTCCCGTTTCCAGCCAACTTCAAGCATCCAGATTTTCAGAAGTTTAATAGGGAAGGATCACCAAAAGAACATTAATGCACTTCATTACCAGCATGGGGAATCTTTTTACGATACCACAGTATTGCTTGCGATTGTTCGGGTCGTCACTGACACATAAAGCATTCCGATGGTATTCCAGCTTGGCTCTAGGGTCGATACGTACTTGGGAACAAATGCAGGACGCCTTTATGTCAAACTTCTTCTCTTCGGAGCATGATGTTAGTATTATAGAATTGGTTTCCGTGCGGCGGAGAGAAGGAGAGCCAGTAGAAAAGTTTATAAACAGATGGAAGATATTGGGAGCCTTGTGTAAACAACTGCCGGAAGAAAAGGAACAGGTCAAAATATGTCTGAATTCTATGGCGATGGGAATCGCGTTTGGACTCACCAGCGCTGACATCAGAACTTTCCGTGACCTGACCACCAAGGCTCATGCTTTGGAATTAATGACTCGTACGATGCCAGCGTTTCAACACGAGACAGCTAGGAGAGTACCCAGCAGGATGGCCGTAAATACCGTCAACTGTGATAAAAGAAACAAAGATACAAGGGACTCAAGGGACAAGAGGCCAGAACGAAAAGAAGAATGGAGCCAGACAAGAAATAGATACAGTGGAAAAAGGCCCAGGATGCTCAATTCTCATAAAGGGTTCACTTTCGATAGGGAAGATGTCATCTCTATGATGAACCAACTGCTAAAAGCCGGCACGATAGAATTACCAGAACCTAAACGCCCTGAAGACATGACAAGAACCAAGGAGAGAAATTTTTGCCACTATCATTGCCTGATAGGGCATCCAACAGAGAAATACTAGCTCGACTAAGCGTCTACGATGCGCTTAAATTGTCAGAAGAATTTCTACAAAGATTGCTCCAAGCATTGTCCGATCATGATGTTAGAGAGACTTTACTGGTAGAGATGGAACGTGAAGAACATGACGAGAAAGAAAACTGTCTACTGGTCATTTCCTTCTCCGATGACGATTTGATCTGTGAGGTAGAACATAACAGACCGCTAATGATAGAAGGTCATATCCATGGAAAGAAAGTTAAGCGGATTATGATAGATAATGGGTCTATAGTGAATCTCTTGCCACTCTCAATGTTGAACAAATTGGGTTATCGTCGTTTAGATCTACGCCCTAGTGGAATGATGATACAGGGCTTCAATCAAGATGGGCAATGTGCACTCGGCAAGATTACAGTAACGCTGAAAATAGGAGAGCTGACTACTGATTTCGTATGCCATGTTATAAATTCAGTGACGACATACATCTTCTTCTAGGAAGGCCATGGATACATCAATACAGCATTGTACCCTTTACTCTGGATCAGTGCTTCAAATACTGTAAAGATGAAATACAGTATAAGGTAATGGCCGATGCAAAGCCATATACAGAGGCCCAGTCCTTCTTTGCAGATGCCAGTTATTATAAAGGGTTTGCTGAAGAAGAAAGAAAGAATGATGAAAGCAAAGTCCTAAAGGACATTCAAATAAATATGATTAAAGAAGAAACAGAAAAGGTGTAGTCGTCCAGAATTGCAGAAGCAAAGAAGAAATTCTATTTTATGCCGAAACATCTGAGACAACCAGGGCAACTGCCGCTAACCCTATTATCACCCGAACAGTTGAAAATTTTACAGTCCAATTATACAGTGTCGTTGCCGTATGTTGAAAGGAACAAGCCATTTCTAGCCGCTCCAGGAATATTTCAGGTCAAGGCTAGCGCAAAGCATCCGGAACCAATAAAATTTTATGCGGTAGTAGAAATAAAGGCTGAAGAAGAGACCGAGAATAATGTGTTCCGCGGTATGCTGACACCGCTAGATCTCAAAAAATATAGCCCAGCAAGCAAGAAGATCATGAAAAACATGGGTTTTGATTACGAAGAATCCACCGGCCTGAATCATGGGAGAGAGGAATTCAAATTCCTATCGGGGCCAGTCAGGAAAAGCGAAGGAAACTTCAAGGACTAGGGACAGAATCATCAGTGAACATGGTCAGAGCCGCACAATCATCGGAAGAGGATCCTAAGACGATCGAACACCCTGAAATGTCTCCAAAGCAGTTAGAAGACGAGGGGCAGACGACAATAGACAGTCTGCGAGAGACAAATTTGGGTACGGAAGAAGAACCAAGGAACACATTTGTCAACGCCAGTCTTTCTGAATAGGAGTCTGAGGAATATGTTTGACTTCTTAAAGAAAATAAAGATGTCTTCGCTTGGACGTATGCAGAGATGCCAAGTTTGAAACCTTCCGTAGCAATGCACCGATTAAATATCTCCAAAGAGAAAAAGCCGGTAAACAAGTACAATGGCGATTCCATCCGGACTTGGTTCCCCTGATAGAAGAAGAAGTGAATAAGTTGATAAAGGTCGGGTTTATTAGAGAGGTCAAATATCCCAAGTGGATATCAAACATTGTCCCTGTAAAGAAGAAAAGCGGACATGTCAGGGTGTGAGTCAACTTCAGGGATCTGAATGAGGCCTGTCCAAAAGATGATTTCCTCTCCTGATAACTGAATTACTGATTGATAGCACGACTCAATATGCTATCATGTCCTTCATGGACGGCTAATTAGGGTATAATCAAATTAGAATGGCACCTGAAGATGAAGAAGCGACAGCATTCAGGACATTGCTGGGAATTTATTATTATAAAGTTATGTCATTTGATCTCAAAAATGTCGGGGCAACATATCAGAGAGCAATGCAGAAATCTTTCAAGATATGATGCACAAGCATGTTGAGTGTTATGTCAATGATTTGGTGGTCAAGTCAGGAGATCATCAGGAGCATCGCGAACATTTGATATTGGTGTTCTGTCAACTTAGAAAGAAACAGTTAAAGATCAACCCAGCCAAATGTGCATTCGGGGTGTCTTCAGGTAAATTTCTCAGTTTTGTTGTCTGGCATAGGGTCAAAATATGCCACCACTGACAACATTAAAGGAATTGAAGAGGCTACAAGGAAAGCTGGCGTACATTCACCATTTCATTGCAAATCTGGCAGGAAGATGTCAGCCATTCTCCAATTTGATAAAGAAAGATACAGAGTTTGTATGGGACCAAGCCTGTCAGAACGCGTTTGATTCAATAAAAGAGTTACTGAAATAGCCGTCAATACTAACAGCTCCGATAAAAGGAAAGCCGCTTATTCTGTATATATCTGCAGCTAAGAACTCTTTAGGCGCTTTATTGGCTCAGGTAAATGAATCTGGGAAAGAAACCGCTCTTTATTATTTGAACCGAACTCTGATGGGTGCAGAATGCAACTACTCTCCGATTGAGAAAGAGTGTCTGGCACTAATATTTGCAGTTCAGAAATTAAGACATTATTGTCTCTCTTTGACATAACTTTGATTTCAAGAGCCGACCCGATAAAGTTTTTGATAACAAGACCGATGTTGTCAGGAAGATTAGCTAAATGGATGTTGTTACTTTCAGAATATACTATTATGTATGAGCCGGCAAAGGCGGTAAAAGGACAAGCAGTGGCGGACTTCCTTGCAGCGCACCCTGTAGTAGAATGTGAAACCATCAGTGATGACTTTCCGAATGAACAAGTTATGCTGGCAGAGTCACAAAGCCCATGGCAGATGTATTTTGACGGTGTTGCTATAGCATCAGGAGCGGGGGCAGGAGTGATATCCATCACTCCTTAAGGTGATTTGTTACCATACTCCTTCACGTTGGGCACTACATGCACAAACAATGAGGCTGAGTACAGAGCCCTCATCATTGGAATGGAAATGGCTTAAGAAATGTAGATAAAAATGCTGCATATCTTCGGAGATTCTAAATTGATTATAAATCAATTGACAACTGAATTCGAAGTAAGAAAGCAGGAACTTCTACCAAACTGCCGAAAAGCACAGTAGTTGCCAGAACGGCTCTGTCATGTCGAAATCACACATATACCGCGGTCTGAAAATGCAAGAGCGGATGCTTTGGCCAGCCTGGCAGCGGCTCTATCATGTTCAAATCGAAGCCCTCTCCAAATAACTATAAAAGAAAGAAGATTTTTACCATCTTCAGAGGTCATTGAAGAGATTGTCGAAACACTTCCTGCATCGTGTTTGGAAATGACGACAGATGATTAACGTTAGTCTTTCATCGATTATCTCAAATATAACATCCTGCAAGAAGAGCCAGCACAGAGATAACAAATCAAGTAACGGTCAAGTAGATTCATCATATGCAATGAAGTATTGTACAGGAAATCTTATAATGGAATGCTGCTACGTTACTTGAATGAACAAGAAGCAGGTCAAACATTGCGAGAAGCACACTCTGGAGAATGTGGGGCACATCAAGCTGGCTGAAATTTATTCCATAGAATACATCGAATGGGATATTATTGGCCTTCCATGTTCAAAGATGCGATAGATTATGCGAAGCAGTGTCATGAATGCCAGATTCATGGAGATGTTATACACGTTCCTCCAGAAGACCTACATTAGTTGGTCGCCTCTTGGCCCTTCTCTACTTGGGGACTTGACGTCATTGATCCAATAAATCCGCCTTCATCCAAAGGAAAGCAGTATATCTTAGCAGCAACAGATTATTTCTCTAAGTAGACAGAAGCAGTTGCTTTACACAATGTTAAAGAAAAAGAAGTGGTTCATGTCATCCGGCATGCAATAATATACCGCCATGGTATTTTGAAGAAAATTGTTACAGATAATGGCACTCCCTTCAAAAACAGAGGCATGGAAAAGCTGTGTCAGAAATTCAGCATTCATCATTCGTTTTCAACACCTTACTATCCACCGACCAATGGATTAGCAGAGGCGTTTAATAAGACGATAGTCAAGATATTGAAGAAAACAGTGACAAGGAATAAATGTGATTGGGTTGAAAGATTACAAGAAGCTTTGTGGGCATACAGAACTACTCATCGGATAACAACAAGAGTGACACCATATTCGTTAGTCTATGGTGTAGAAGAAATGATCCCAATTGAAATACAAGTAGCATCACTCAGAGTGGAAGTACATCAGTCCATAACATATAATGAAAATGCAAAAATAAGGCTAAAAGAATTAGATTTTCTCGATGAAAAACGCCTGGCAGCCCAACAACGATTGCAATCATATCAGGCAAGGATATCAGCCGCCTTTGACAAACGTGTTAAATATCGCTCTTTCAAAAAAAGGGATATGGTGCTGATGTTAAAAAGGCCTATAGTGGTCACTCGTCGAACATGGGGCAAATTTGAGCCTAAATGGGATGGACGGAATATAATAAAAGTAGTATACTCCAATGGCGCATACAGAGTTGTGGATCAAGATGGACAAGGTATCAGTATACCAGTCAATGCTCGCTTCATCAAAAGATATCATCCCTAAAGATGCTGCTGATTTTGATCCAGAATATTATCAGCATAATGATTCTATATCAAAAGGAGGCAAAGATAAACAGGACCATGTTTATGTATGGTTAGAGGAATGAATAAAGAAGAAATTTGCGAGCATATCAAGACTATATATCAACAAGTATTATGAAAGGAAAGTGAACATCGTCATCATCAAGCGAGCTCTGTAAAATTTTGTCGAAATTGGTATCGTCACCAAACTGATATATTATGAACAACACAGATGGATCCTCTTGAAGATATTATCAGAAGTGGTGACATATCAATCTCAGTCAGAGATGTCTATCATTCTTGCAGCAACGATGATGGTGACGTATCAATCTTAAGGCATTTTAAGGCAGTCTGGTCAAGCCCTAAAAGGGCCAGCTACGCATAAGACCTATCATTTTCGCCATTCGGGCAGCAATGAGAAGCCAGTGGCCCTAAAAAGCCTGTGAAGGCCATCGTATGCATACCCATGCGAGCAGTTGACGGAGCCAGTGACTAAAAGCCTAAAAGGCCAAAAAGTCCTTAACAGCCATCACGCATGAGACCAATGCCGTCTGTATACTTTCCGGCAATGTCACGGGGAACGGAGGAAAATGCCCTCCCGTGAATGGGCTCGACCTTGCAGATGAAAGAAAAGCGGGCCATAGTGTGAGCTCTTTGGGCCATGTCTATAGATAGGCCAACCATGCGTAAGACCCCCCAGATCTTTGGTTTAATTTCAGTACAAACTCATGAGGAATGGCTTAAACCTACTCATTGATGGATTGGTGGCCCTAGATTTGGTACCCCAAAGGTCACCTTACGAGCTCTATGAACTCTAGAGAGTTACCGTGGCCAACCCCGTGCGTAATTCCAACCAAGTTCACGGCCCTGGTATCTTCACTGGGCCCCTCTGATGGATCACGGTTTATGAACTTCCCAGGCTGTGAGAATTCCAATGAACTCCTTAGAGTTATAGAGACCATCACGTGAGACCTGACTCCACTACTCAAGAGTCTAAAAACTGTGTGGGCTCCACTACTCAAGAGCTTAAACTGTGTGTAACTGACTAAATTAAAATTTAGCACCGCCAATTAAAACAAAAATCATATAGGAAAGCCCGCACTAACAAGCATAAAATGTTAGTGCTTTATAATTAGTTCTTCATTAAAAATTGTGTCGAGACTACTGCATAGATAAATATGGTTGAAATGATATGTGATATAGAAATGCATAGAAGAATAGAATATCTCAAAAAATTATCATGAATTCATATATTGAAAGTCAAAAGAAATTACTTGTTCAAAAGCATACACACAAAAGAAAAATACATGCTTGAAGTTCTTCTACAATTCCTACTATTCCCATATACTTTTGCAAGTCTCCCTTTAATTGCATCTGAGTTGCGACATGTTTTGACTTTTCTTCGAGAATGATCTTTGCTTGATCAGGAATGTCAGCCAGCCTACCTTCCAATGATGCGATCATCTCTTTACTGTTAAATAGTTCAGACTTCTCAGCATTAGCAGACTGAATATTGACTTGTATCCTTTCCTCGATCTCCTTTATCGATGATTCCTTCTCACGATTCTTCAACTCCAGTTGCGAGATCTCCTCTTTCAGAGCGGCGATGCGGTCTTGAATAACCACCTTGTCATCAGTATAGGCCTTCAGTTGTTCTTGAAGAACTAATTGTTCCTGGTCAAATTCAGAGATAGTGGAAGCAATAAGAGAAGCCTTATTCTTGGACAAAGTTAGCGGCTTTCCCATATTCCAGGATTTCAGGAGCAATTGTAACATTCTTTGCTGATGCCAAAGAGATTATTAAATCGCGGAATCTGAGAAGGGAATCACGTAAAGTGGAGATGCTGATCTTCGCCATTCTTGCAGAACTTTCCAAAATTTCGATAGCAATATCCAGGTCTGACTATTGTTCAGGGTCTTTGAAGATGTGAACTATCGCTGACAAAGAATTCTTCATCAAGAGCATCTTGTGGGCGGGGACCTTCGCAAAGGACGACAGTTCAGATGCAGTGGCCACGGACTCAGAATTTGCTGCTCTACTGCGAGGAGGGGTTCCTATAGTATAAAGAAGGGAAGAATTCAAAGATAGTGATAGAAAGTTATAAGATGTGCAGATCTTGATAAAGAAATATATATATATATATATATATATATATATATATATATATATATATATATATATATATATATATACACACCTGTCACAGAAGTATGACTAACGAGAGGAGGAATTTCCTGAACCACGGAAGGGCCAGCCCCTACCATGTCAGCGAAGGAAGGCGCCCTGGCCTCTGTACTTGAGTCTCTAGTGGTCGGAGTGGGCAAATCAGTGGTCTCTATTGGAAATATAATTTCACGAGCCACCACTTTTGGTGCCACCAATGGAACCAGCGAAGCTCTTGGCGAAATTACTGATGCAGTTGCAGGAGGATTTAGAGGAGGAGTGTCACCCGTCTCAATAGAGACATGATGATGATAATGAGATAACTATCACTAAATACGCATATAAATACATATGAAATTAAATTTCCCCTTACTAGGTGAATATCCGTATTCTCTGTAATCTAAAGGTTCTTCTTCCTCCTCTATTGTCGCAGGAAACTTTACAGGAATATTGGCACTAGGAAGAGTTTCAGAAGCCATAGGAGGATGTTCTTTTTTAATATTTTCAGTAACTACATCTAGAGCTGTACACGAGCAGGCAAAGCTCGGGTACTCGATCGACTCGACTCGGAATGCTCGACTCGATGCTCGACTCGGCTGAGTTAGAGCCGAGTACGAGCAGATTTTTACTACTCGTTTTGAGTTCGAGTAGAGTACGAGCAAAGGAGTACTCGACTCGTTACTCGACTCGTTGCTCGACTCGTTGCTCGACTCGTTACTCGAATCGTTACTCGACTCGTTACTCGACTCGTTACTCGACCAGGGCCACATATACAACTCTAAATCCCTAATCCGGTCGCTTTCAGCTTTCACGCCCGCCCGCCCAAATCGAAAAACCCTTCCCTTTCCTTCCCTCCCTCCCATCGGCCAGCGCCCGTTCGGCCATTCCCATTTCCCTCTCTCTCTCTCTCTCCTTTCATTCCCCTGTCTGGCACGCCCATTTCTGCCATTCCCGTTCGGCCAGCGCCCGTTCGGCCATTCCCATTTCAGCTGTCATTCCCATTTCCCTCTCTCTCTCTCCTTTCATTCCCCTGTCTGGCACGCCCATTTCGGCCATTCCCGTTCGGCCAGCGCCCGTTCGGCCATTCCCATTCGGCCATTCCCATTTCAGCTTTCACGCCCGCCCGCACTCCGCAGCTCGTCAGTCGTCTGGTCACTGGCTCACTGCCCTGTCCTGCCCTGCCCGCAGCTCGCCCCTGCTGCTGCTCGTCCCTGCTGCTGCTCGTCCCTGGCCTGCCCGACGCGGCGACGCCCCTGTCCGCAGCTCGTCCCACCCCTGCCCGGTGCCTCTGTCCGTCCATCAGGTAAGAATTTTGTTTTGAAAATGTTGCTGTCCGAAGTTGATTTTGATGGATTACATAATCTATGTGTTGGGGGGCCCACCATTTTGTGTCCGGTGCCCCTGTCCGTCCGCAGATTTTCTTGTGTTGGGCCCACCATTTTCTGTCCGGTGCCCCTGTCCGTCCACAGCTCGTCCCACCATTTTTAATTGGATGGTAAATAAGCATATGTACTGTTTGGATGGAATATAAACATCAGGTTGGCCCCTTGAAGGCTTCAACAGTGTACATTTCCATCCTACTCTTTTGTGTGGTGTGGCCCACTTAAGGATAGGATCCCCTTCATTTTTGGGGTCATGTTATAACATGAGCGGCTGAAATTGATGTACGGAGTGGATCTCCAACAGAAATCGCAGCGGCCGGAAAAGCTTCTGCCTATGTGTATGACATACAACGCATCCAAAAGGTTGACGTGTAGAAAGCAATGGATGGTGTTGATAGGATCCAAAGTCTAGGTGTGGACAACCTAATGGGTGGTGTTGAATTTATTTATACCTGAAAATAGTTAAAATAACATTTACTTTTATTTATCCACAATTTACTCCATTTACCTCTGTTCACTTCCATCCAAACTATCCTTAAAACTTTTTGAGCCACAATAATTTATGGATTAAATTGATATTAGTGCTTTCGATTCCTTTAATTCATTTATTGTTTGATTGTCATCTTTTATTATTATTTGTATTGTTCTAGTTGTAGTATAAGATAATTAGTTGCCCATTTGAGGATTTCTATGTTGCCAGACATAGATTCAGTGTGTTCTTGGATGCATAGAAATTGCTCAAATTGTCCCTTTTTGGACAGTTCAGGGTTAGATAGATTGTAATGTCTTCATTTATTCCAATTTAAATGCATATGCCTGTTCTGGTTTCGTCTCTCCTTTTTCTCTCTGGATATATTTCATGTATTTATTTCCGTCGTCAAATGTCCACACTTTGTGTTGATGATTGACATGGGAATCAAATACAAGATTAATATATTCTGGAGAGATAAGGGGAGATGCTGCCGGAATTTCGGCGTAGCATTTAAATTGGAAAATGAAGCATTACAATCCATCTAACTTTGAATGGGTGACTGATTTAGACAGTTAAGTAATTATGCCCGTCTAGCGGTCTAGGCTTCTAGCCATCTAGGACCCTAGGTATAGCCGTATAACATATCGAGAACTTTATTTTATAGATGGCTAGTCAAGACGAAAGCCCAAATACCCCTGGAATGGGTGCATCGGCCACATCTCCTCTAATAGTAGAGGGAGACACAGACACGTCAACCGCATGCAAAGGGAAGAAGAAGAGATCAGCAGTGTGGGATGATTTCGAAGATGTGACAGTTAACGGTGTACAGAAGATAAAGTGTAATAACTACAAAGGGTTATTCAGCAAGATTCCAGGAGGATCTACGACACATCTAATTAGACATTTGAAGACGTGTCCTAAGAAAGCAAAACTCCCTCCTCCTGGCCAACAGACGCTGTCATTTACGAAGTCAGAAGGGGACGACTCCCAAGGCGTAGTGTCCACTCATAAGTTTGACAAGGAGAAACTGAATGAGTGGTTTGCTAGATTAGTGATTTTGGAAGAAAAACCTTTCAGAATGATTGAAAGTAAAGGGTTTAGGGCTTTCTGTCAATTCCTTAACCCTCGGGCCGAGAATGTCTCCCGCGTCACAGTGCAGAGAGAAAGCATGAAGATGTACGCAAAGGAGAAGATGAAACTGAAAGAAGTTTTAGCTTCAGTGACCAGAATAGCTTTGACTTCTGATTTATGGACGGCGTCCAATCAAAGAAAAGGATACATTTCATTAACCGCTCACTATGTTGATAAGGATTGGAAACTATGCAAGAGAATTTTAAACTTCAAACACCTTCCTCCTCCACATACTGGTTTACTTATTTCAGATTGCATCTACAGTTGTCTAGAAGGCTGGGGCATTGAGAAGAAAATTTCAGCAATAACTTTAGACAATGCTTCAGCAAATGACAGTGTCATTTCATGCTTACGTAACCAATTCAGGGCTACAGGAAATTTATTTTTTGAAGGAAAAATATTTCAGGTTAGATGTTGTGCCCATATTGTAAATTTGATTGTACAAGAAGGGCTGAAAGCAATCGATGACACTATAGAGAACATAAGAGAAAGTGTGAAATATATAAGGGGGTCGCCATCGAGACTGAGTGTATGGAATGACATCATCCAACGTTTGAATGTGCCATCTAAAAAAACGTTGAAGTTGGATGTCTGTACACGTTGGAACTCAACCTATGAAATGTTAGATGCGGCAATAGAATTACAACTTGCATTTCCTGAATATGCGGCGCGTGACAGAACGTATTCTTGGTTGCCGAGCACAGATGATTGGGCCAAAGCACAACAAGTTCACACATTTCTCCAAGTTTTCTACGATTGCACGAAGATTTTTTCTGGGAATCAGTATCCAACCGCGAATCTGTTTCTTCCGTCTCTTTGGAGGATTAAGGATGCTCTGCGGAAAAATGTCAGTGCGGGTCCAGATTTCATACGCCAGATGACAGTTGGTATGAAGATGAAGTTCGATAAATACTGGGACGAATGTCATTTGTTGATGTCCTTGGCAGTTGTTCTTAATCCCCGTTGTAATATGGGATTGGTTAGCTTTATTTTCATGAAGCTTTATCCTACTGAAAGAGCGGCAGCAGAGACGTCTAAGGTTCGTGAAGCCCTTGAAGATCTGTATAAATCGTATGTTAATACTTTACCTGCAGCGGCAACGGGTGTTGAAGGAAGTAGAGATGCGGATATTTCTGTACCTGGTAATCCAGATGTGCTAAATGAATACATATCATATTTGGCACAAGCACGAATGGGAGTTGATACTAAGGAATCAGAGTTAGAAATGTACCTCAAGGAGCCAATCGTAGTGCGAGCTGAATTTGATGTGTTGGAATGGTGGAAGATGAGGGTTAGTGAATCAAAATACCCTACATTATCTGTGATGGCACGGGACATATTATCAATACCAGTTTCAACAGTGGCATCAGAATCCGCATTCAGCACAGGGAGCAGGGTTGTGAGCAAGTATCGAAGCTCACTTTCGCCAAACACAGTTGAAGCGTTGATTTGTACGCAAGATTGGTTATGCCCGATATGGGGAGGAGATATGAATGATGATGATGAAGAAGAGGAGATTGAGATTCATGACGCGTCTCTACCTATAGATCAGTAATCATTTTCGGTTTTTCAAATTTTTTTGGCTGAATGTTGAATGATCTGTAATATTATTTCACTGCAACTGCAAACACGAAAGTGTTGGTCCTTTTGGAATGTTGTTTGGAAGACTTTGAATCATTGATATTTATTTACATATGCCTGTTCATTTGCTTTTATTTTTGAATTTTGATACATTTATATTGTTTTCTTTTGTTGCTATATCAAGTTCAATTTATTTATCAAAATTCTGATTTTTTTATTAAAAATTGAATGTAGATATGTCGTTATCTGAGCCATCGTCAAACATTTGGGACTATGCTTCCATAGTTGAATCACCGCCACGGTCTGGAAAAACAAAGATTAAGTGTGGTTTGTGTGGAGCAAAGTTTATGAACAAGAGTCATCGCTTTCGCCTACACTTGTCATGTCGAGGTGGTGATGCAAAACCATGCCCCAATGCCCCTAAGGATGTCCAAATTCTTTTTCGAGCCCTGTTAGATTCGAATAAAAAGCCTTCCACTCCATCCAAACCTTCTGCTTCTGGATCTGGTACACAAATGACATCCACAAAAGATGCAGAGGAGGAAGCCAGATTAAAAGCTTTGGAGGAAGAACAATTCCAAATCGCCATAAAACGCAGCATGGAAGATGCTTCTAGACTTCAGCGATATTCGAGTCAAAGACAACACGATGTTGAAGCAGGGTCAAGTTACTCGTCGAGTACGACAAACAAGAAGAAGAAAAAGAGTAACAAATTGAAATTCCTAACTCGTCTCGGTGAATTTTATAGGGCATTGGGTACTACATACAATTCTTCACATAAAGCAAGTTTGAAAAATCTAGTTGAAAGTGTAGAAGAGCACGAAGGAAAAATCTCTTCGCCTTCTGACTCAGAGGAAGTGAATCAATTTGTATATGAAAAATAGATAGTAGTTCCGATGGATCAGATGACAATACAGGAACAGGAAGACACTCATCTTATAGAGGTTATTAGTTATAAATTGTCATTTTGAACAATGTAATGTAATTATGTAAATACGTTAATGTAATTATGTAACAATAAAGACACTCATCTTTATTGTTTCGTTTAATTTCGAATTTCAATTGACAATCGAATTGAAATTCAAATTAATTTCAATTTATAACTTGAACTTGGCTCAAAGCTCGAACTCGCCTCGAAAACTGGCACTCGGTACTCAACTCGTGTGCTCGTACTCGGACTCGACTTGAAAACTCGCACTCGGTACTCAACTCGTGTGTTCGTACTCGAACTCGCCTCGAAAACTCGGACTCGACTCGACTCGTTTACTACTCGTACTCGACTCGTACTCGGGCGAGTAGAGTACGAGCAGGGGGTCATGCTACTCGGCCGAGTAGAGCCCGAGTACGAGCAGTGGTCGGTCATTAAGAGTCGAGTACGAGTAGGGCGATACTCGACTCGTGTACAGCTCTAACTACATCCATCTCTCCATCTACATCAACTTCTCCTTCCTCAAAATCATCATCTCTATCCTCACCGCTTTCATCATCCTCATCATCTTCATATTCCATAGAAGCAGTACCCTCTGATGAAGAAGCCGAGCTTTCATCTCCTAAGCTCTCTTCGTCTACTTCTTCAATCACGACTTGTTTTCCTTTAGAAGAAGCAACTCGACTACTTTCTGGTGGAGGTTCTGAGGAACAGGTGGCGACGCTTGCAAGCGCGCTCGAGATCTGGTCATAGGAGATGATGAACCAGGAGGAGCAGGTTGTGAAGGAGGAGTTGGTTCATCCTGAGCTGGCTCATCTTGAGCTGCTGCAGTTTCTGCAGGAATAGGAGAAGATGTGCCTTCAACATCATCTGTGACTCGGCCACCAAAGTCACGAGGAACTTGCTCAAATTCCTTCAAGACTCCATGAGCAATCCAGCCATCCAAACTATTAATGGGCTTCATCTCACAGATTGGATCTTCTAGTGATATCTTTCTACATATTTCACCGTGATGAGATGAGTGGCTCTTCTCCAGTATATAACCAATTTTGCCTTCAAGTTTTCTGCCCCTTAGCCTAGGCGGATGAAGAAAGATGGATGAATCCACTGGTAAACTGTTGTTAACCAAGAATGATTGGTGATCCCACCACCGTATCCAGCTATAGGAAGTACGAACTATGTGGTCTCAATTAGGGATTATAAAGAAAGAATCAACGCGGCCGCCTAGCAATTGCTTTCATATCATGGCCCAGTTGATAGGGCCGGTTCCATAGCAACGCATTCTCTTAGTGACCAACCGTAGCCTTCCGGCACGGCTTGGTCGTAGCCAAATTGGCGAACGAAGCGGCTGGGATAATAGGGCTCTCGCCAGAACTCTGTTCCTTCTCAAAGTGGTAGACTGCAGGAGCAAATAGAGAGAAAGAAAGCTCTTTCTACTACGGTGAGTTTAGCCAGGTCCACCATGTTTGTATCTTCGATATAGCAATGGAGACGAAATTGGAAGAAGTCCACTTGGTCAGTGTCCTGGATTTTGTTGGCCACCCAGTCGTATGACCTTTTGGCCATAGCCCTTTGTTGGAAGAACCAAAGCAGGAGATGTGTAGGATAAACATACGCCTTCTCTGGCACTTCTGAAAAGGCCAAGCTATATGTCCTAGAGGGGGGGGGGGGGGGGGGGTGAATAGGACTATGCCAAATTAAAATAAAATCAGCTGAAATAAAGTAAACCAATAGCCTTACAATTATAAATCAATTCACAATGCTGAAATCAAATCACCTTGATAAATAAGTATTGAGAGATTGATACAAATTCAGTTCTAAGGACAACCTTAAACCATAATAAACAAGGGCTTATGGTAGGACAACCTTATTTCTAGAACATCTTTTGGATCAAGGACTCAATTTTAATAGAAATAAATGAAATAGCAAGGAATTGAAATTAAATGCAGAAATATAGATCTAAATTATTACAACAATCCCCACACTTGCTTGAAATGTAAATAGTTACAACATTCACATCCACTTGTACATTCCACACAATTCAATGATAAAAGATATGAAAATTAAGCAAGCATTCAATCCACAAGACAAAGAGTTATAGTGGTTCGCCTGTGTGTACACCAACTGTCTTTCAACAGCCACACAAAAAGCTACTCCACTCCTAATATCCTCACACAGGGGATATTAGCGTTCACTATCAAATAGGTTTTCACAGGTTCACCCAAAACCTTTACAATTATGTCTTTTTCACTCGGGCTTACACAATTCAAAAAACCCCTCTTTTCTGAGTTTTCTGGCTTTCCTCAGATAACCAATACAATGAGATTTTTCTGGTTTAACCTCAAACAAAACCAATACAATGAGATTTTTCTGGCTTAACCTCAAACAAAACCAAAAGTAATGAAATTTTACAGAATTGTAAAATACCTGGATTTCTCCTTTTCGTAGCAGCCCGGTAGAACCAATCGGAGTAGATGTTTGAATGTCAAAGTTCAATTTCCAATACTCACTTTAATATGGTTCTAAATTCTAATAGATTTTAGATTTTAACTAGTTGGGCGTAGCTATATTTGATTTTGATTCCAAGAAGAAGGAATAAAATAATTCCTCTTTTCAAATAAGATTGGAATACAGAAACAAAATTAAATTAAATAAGCTAGCAAAAAGGAATATTAAATAAGCACAATGTAGCTTAAAATAAACACAGACTTATCTCAGAGTGATCACTTGAAATTTCTTGAATTGAATCGAGTTGAATTGTAAAAACTCTGAATTTCGTGTTCAATTTATAGAAGCAAAAATCGCATCTACGACTGGTCTTAGAAACCTTCGACTGGTTGTAGCTCTAACGGATATTTGAAATATTGAGCGCGATCTTTGAAAGTCGTTTCACGACTGGTCGTGGGAAGCCTACGACTAGTCGTGGGAAGCCTACGACTGGTCGTGGGTCACCTACGACTGGTCGTAGGACCATAGATTAGGTTGCTGGACTTTGAGTCGTAGCTCTACGACTGGTCGAGAACGAGTCGAAGACACTCCTACGACCGGTTGAAGGATCTCCAGGACTGGTCGTGGGTGTACCAAAAAATTCTAAAAATCTTCAACAACTTAGGACTGGTCGTGGAATTTCTTGGACTAGTCGAACTAATGCTAGGACTGGTCGAACAGGAGCTAGGACTGGTCGTAGAATAGACCAAACTTATGTAAAATAAACATTTGATTTATGTATCCAAAGTGACCTACTTATAAGGTCAACCTAAGGTCAGTCAAACCTGAAACATGTCGTATGGACATTGAACTTCAACCATTCAACGAATGTAGATATTTAAACCATATCAGGCTTGAGATCTTGAACTTGTTGTAGCTTTAATCTTGAGATCTTCATCAGCGTGAAAACTACTTCTTGCGTTGCTTATAAATCTTGAAGTCATTTCTTGAGTTGTTTCTTAAGACTTGAACTTCAACATTGTAGCTTCTTCAACATTGTAGCTTCTTGAACTTCAACATTGTAGCTTCTTGAGACTTCAACATTGTAGCTTCTTGAGACTTGAAGTTCAAAATTGTAGCTTTAAACATTGATAGGATGATGAAATACACTTTGTATTTCTTAAAGACAGCCAATGTCATAAAGTGTTTATGCAGTGTCTTTGAAGTACATATAAATCACCATACAAGCACAAGACACAAATAGATGTTTTGACACAACAAAATTTGGCAACCAAAGGAACATGAGACCATAGCACTTACAATCTCCCCCTTTGTCAAATTTGTGACAAAACACCCAAATAAATAATACTTCCAATAGAAATAAGAGAAGTACAGTCACAACAGGTTCAAATAGAGAATCATGCACCAGTTATATAAACATCATAAGCAATATCAAGGATAACTCTCCCTGAGAAGCTTAACTCTCCCTGAGTAATAGCAGCACATCCATATTTAAATAGACATGAATGAGTCTAATCATAATCATGAAATCCAACCAAAGCCAAAGCCACCCAAAACTTCTCCCCCTTTTTGACACAAAATGACAAAGGAAGAAGGGCATCAAGGATAAGGAAAATAGGAGATGGAATATAGATGCAAGAGAGCATAGTGCATAATTCAACAAAAAGTCAGTAAGCATGCAAAGTTCAGACCAAAAGCAAGAAAAATATTAGTTATTACAGACCCAATAAAAATTCAGTCAGAACCAGAAGAGGGAGCAGGATTAGATGGATCAATTTTGTGTAAACCCCTAGCAACCCGCCTCATATATTTGCGTAAATAAGAAAATTGAGTGTCTTGGGTAACACGAATTTGAGCCACCTGTTCTTGAAGAGAATTCAACCTCTCATCAAAATCAGAAGGCTGAAAGTCAGGATCATCAGCCGAGTCTGACTCAAGTTCTTCAAATAAATCATCCATATTCACGTCTTCAGGAAGATCACCAGCTTGATCTGCATTTCCTGCTTCAGCACCACTGCTACCAGCATCCACTTGGCCAGGAATCAATTCTAAATTCATCTTGTTAAGATTGGAATTATTAAAAGGGAGATGATGGATGGGTTTTTCTCTAACAGGCATAGCTACGAGCATATGATTTGCGAGCATAGTCATCAAATAACCAAAGGGAATATCACTATGACCTGGATGGTGACGAGACAAAATAATGGAGTGACAAATTAACGAAGGTAGACAGATTTTCGCACCAGAGATGACAGAGTGCAAAACACGAACCATGAAAGCAGTGAGTTCAGTTTTATTACCAGAACGCGGATATAGATTTGAAATGAAAATCCTGTGAAACACTCTGTGTCTAGGTAACAAGTACCTTAAGGGAAGTGCATGACCTTTATGAGACCAGTGAACATCCAAATTACACAAATCTTTTCGTTCAGATTCTGAGAGTTTGTCATGTAAAATATGAATCGGAATGCCCTCATCATTGACAGGTATTTCCATAAGGTGAGCAATCAAATCTCGATCCACTGAAAATAATCCTTCTTGAGTATTAATTTTAAAGGTTAAATTCTCAAGAGAAGAATCACAAATACATGCAAACATAGATTGGGCAATGGACTGGTATGTAGCTCCACCCTAATGTAAGATGTTATCCCATCCCACAGATTCCAACAGAGGAAGGATACCAAAGGAAGCAATGTGATTAACATTAACAGGACGCTCAACAATAATATTGCGTATACGCAAATCCTGAGCATCTGAAGGATCATTTTCGGAAGAGCGAAGATGACGTTGCGCAATAGATGCTGATCTAGATGAAGAGGGTCCACGTGTAGTTTTCTTTTTACCCCTAGCATCCATTTTCAAAGGAGGACTCAAGGAAACTATAAGATGCAAGAAAGAAGAAGTGGGGTTTTGATAGAACAGATTTTTCAAGAGAAAACCCCAAACTTGCAATGAAAGAGCAAATAGATTCTACAAGAGTGAAATTTGAAACACCAATAACAAGAATCTGTAAGAAGATTGTAAAAGAACCACTAACCTTGAAGTATCATGAAGGTGGGTTCGACCGGTCGAGGCTAGGCTCGTTGGAGAGACAAAAGGAAATGAAGAAGAAGAGCCAAATCCCCAAAATAAAGTGAATTCACGAGTTTCACGACCGGTCGTGGATGTGTTCGACCGGTCGTGTACACTCACGACTGGTCGAGTACCGACTAAAATTTGCAATTTTTCAAATGATTTCCAAATTTAAGCAAATAAAACATCAAACATATGTACATTATGATACACAAAGCATGCAAATTCAATTTAAATTGCACATACCGAGATCAAACTTTAATTTATTAAACCTGCTTTTGTCGAGCGGTTTAGTGAAAATGTCCGCAAGTTGAGTCTCGGTTGGAATGTAATCCAAATATATTAATTTTTCTTCCACTAATTCACGAATGTAATGAAATCTAATGTCAATATGCTTAGTACGTGAATGCTGAACTGGATTTTTTGAGATATTTATTGCACTGGAATTATCACAAAACAAAATCATAGAATCCTGTGTAATTCCATAATCGCTTAACATACGTTTCATCCAAACAAGCTGAGTACATGCATTTCCAGCAGCAATGTATTCAGCCTCAGCTGTTGATAGCGATATAGAACTTTGCTTCTTGCTAAACCAAGAAACAAGACAATTTCCAATGTAGAAACAACCACCACTGGTTGATTTCCTATCATCAATGTTTCCAGCCCAGTCAGCATCTGAGTACCCGGCTAATTGAACACTAGTCTCATGTGGATACCAGAGACCCAGTTTAGCAGAACTTGCGACATATCGCATAATCCGCTTAACAGCAGTTAAGTGAGATTCTTTAGGATTTGATTGATAATGAGCACAAATACCAACACTCACAGCGATATCTGGTCTACTAGCAGTCAAATAAAGCAAACTACTAATCAAACTACGATACAATTTAGGATCCACATCATTACCTGTAGAGTCTTTTGAGAGTCTCAAAGTTGTACTCATAGGAGTATCAAAATTTTTACCATTCTCAAATCCAAATTTCTTAATTAAGTTCAGAGCATATTTGGTTTGAGAGATAAAAATTCCATCAAGTTGTTGTTTTACTTGCAACCCTAGGAAATAATTTAATTCTCCAACCATGCTCATTTCGAATTTAGACTTCATTAAATCTGCAAACTCAATAGTCATGTTAGTACAGGTTGATCCATAAATAATATCGTCAACATATATTTGAACCATTAGAATATCATCGTTATGTTTCTTAACAAAGAGAGTCTTATCAACACATCCCATCTGAAAATTATGACTCAGTAAAAACTTAGTCAGTTTTTCGTACCATGCTCTGGGAGCTTGTTTCAGACCATAGAGAGCCTTCTTAAGACGATACACATAATCAGTAAATTTAGGATCTTCAAACCCTATAGGTTGTTCAACATATACCTCTTCATGTAAATCACCATTCAAAAAGGCACTCTTTACATCCATTTGGTAAATTTTAATCTTCCTAAAACAAGCAATGGAGATAAAAAATCTGATTGATTCAAGATGAGCTACAGGGGCAAATGTTTCATTATAGTCAATACCTTCAATTTGTGTATACCCCTGTACAACTAGCCTTGCTTTATTTCTAATAATATTTCCAAGTTCATCAGATTTGTTTTTGAAAATCCATTTTGTTCCAATAATATGTTTATCTTTAGGTCTAGGAACAACCAGTCTCTAAGTTCTTCTGGATGTTTTCATCCGAAAGCATACGTATTACTATGTCCTCTACATATGTCCTCTAATTGTCTACGAGTGCGCACACCAGTGAGAGGTTTCCAAGTATTTGAGAAGTTGGATGATCTTTAACAGTCCTTAATTCAGAATTAGTTTCACTTGATGAAGTTTCTTGTTTTTCAAGTATAAGAACTTCATCATTATCTGAACTAGGGACAGGTGAATTCAAAAGATCGTCAATCACAACATTTATTGACTCTTGAATCACACCGGTCCTATTGTTCAGAACACGATATGCACGACTGTTTAAAGAATATCCTAAAAAGATCCCTTTATCACTTTTAGTGTCGAACTTTCCCAAATTTTCACGGTCACGCAAAATATAGCACTTGCTGCCAAAAACTAGAAAGTATTTGACAGAAGGCTTTTTCTCAAACCACATTTCATAAGCCGTTTTATTATTAGATTTGCAAATATAAACACGATTAATAATGTAGCAGGCTGTATTTACTGCTTCAGCCCAGAGATTCCTAGGGAGCTTCATGCTATTTAACATAACATTTCCCATTTCTTGAAGCACTCTATTTTTCCTCTCGACAATTCCATTTTGTTGAGGAGTCTTAGGAGCAGAGAATTCATGCGATATTCCCTGATCGCTACAGAATTTCTCAAAACCGCTATTTTCAAATTCGGATCCATGATCACTACGGATCTTGTTGACTTGAGAGCATTTTTCAGTTTGAATCCGTTTTATAATCTTTTTCACTTCATCAAGGGTTTCTGATTTGTCCCTCAAGAATGAAACCCAAGTGTATCATATATAATCATCTACAATAACTAAGATGTATTTTTTGCCACCTCGACTTTCCGTTCTTGTTGGTCCTATAAGATCCATGTGGAGAAGCTCGAGTGGTCTTGTGGTGGTATTGGAGTTCACCTTTTTGTGAGAGCTCCTAGTTTGTTTACCATACTGGCATTCACCATAAATCTTGTCTACTTTTTGCATCTTAGGTAGACCTCTAATTAGTTCTCCTTTGCTCAATCTGTATAAATTTCGGTAGTGTACATGTCCGAGGCGTTTATGCCATAATTCTGTCTCATCGGTATGGACCATGTAGCACGTTTGTTTAGATGAGCTACCATCGCTTACTATATAGCAGTTTTCAGAAGTTCTGCGACCAGTTAATATTACAGAACCCTTTTCGTTTATAATTTCACAACCTTGATTAGAAAATTTAACATTATGGTTGTTATCGCATATTTGAGATATGCTCAACAGGTTGTGTTTTAAACCCTCAACATATAAAACATTTTTAAATAAGGGAAGGTTATAGAGTTAGACCGTACCTTTGCCAATTATCTTGCAGTTGCTACCATCACCAAATGTGACTGACCCATCAGTCATATCTTTAAGATCGGTGAATAGCGCCTTGTCGCCTGTCATATGTCTGGAGCATCCACTATCTAGGTACCATTTCGAATGGCTTGTAGCTTTGAAAGCAGTGTGAGCAACCAAACAGGCAACCTTAGGAACCCATTTCAGAACTGTTTTGGGTTTAGGAGAATAGTTGGTCTTCTTTTGTTTACAGTTGTAAGAGTGACCTACTGAGTTAGATTTTAATAGCTCCTTAAGTAAATCAACAATTTTTTCAGCTAGTGGGTTTCGAATCTGATTTTTGAAATTTATATAGCTGCTTTTGGGTTTTTGAAAAGTTTTTGTATTTTTAGAAAAAACTTGACTAGTACCTTTTCCTTTTGAGTTAGAAGTCTCTCCTTTCACAAAATTGGAAGGAGTATTCTTCTGTTTAGGAGACATGTTTTTATCATAGCCCAACCCGGATCGATCGCCACATTTTCTTGATCTGGATAATAATTTTTCTAATTTTGGATCACCTTAGGCATATCTCCATGTGTCCTTCAAACTCAGAAGAGAAGATACTTCATTTTTAAGTTTCTCATTTTCAGATTTCAAATTTTCAATCAGGGAGGTTTTGAATTCCAGATCACACTTTGATTTTCAAAACTATTGAAATTTGAGATTTTTCTAAAACAAGGGTTTCAAAACATTCTTTGAGTTTAAAAAACTTTTCTTTTTGAAGTTTAAGTTTGACAGCAATTTTACAACTTTCCTTATATAAGGCATTGTAAGCATCTTGAAGATCTTCATCATTTTTATGATCACTATCCAAATTTTCTTCACTTGTTGAATCATCGTGATCTGAAAAAGTAAACTTGGCTAGAGTCATAAGGGCCTTAAGTTCACTACCCGACTCGGTTTCTGAATTTTCTGATTCAGAAGAGGCTTCAGAATTAGACGATTCATCCCAAGTAGCCAACATACCCTTCCTTTTGGATCTGTCCTTTTTAGGACATTTGTTTGCTAAATGCCCATATTCTTGACAGTTGTAACATTGACTATCTTTCAAAGACTTCCAAGTTTTAGACTTAGGTTTAGAATGTTTCTTTTCATTTGCCTTTTGAAAGTCGACTCTTTTCTTACTTTTGAAAATCTTATAAAACCTTTAGATGACTTCAAAGTAATAGATTTACCTTTAGGAGCTTTAAAACTTAATTCATAGGTTTGTAAAGAACTAACTAATTCTTCTACCCTCATATTATCCGTATCACGAAGTTCCTGGATTGCGGTTACCTTAGAATTGAACCGTTCAGGAAGAGAGCGTAGTATTTTTGCACACACTTTACTTTCTAGGATCTTATCGCCAAGACCCCACATTGAGTTTACAATGTCATTCAATCTAGTGTAAAAGTCCATAAACATTTCATTTTCCTCCATATGAATTTCTTCAAATTTAGTTGTGAGGATTTGGACTTTAGATTTCTTGACAATTGATGTACCTTCGTGTGTCATTTCTAAAATATCCCAGGCTTGCTTTGCAGTATCACAGGATATGATCCTTTTGAACTCATCCGGTGATAGTGCGTAAGTGATTGCATTTAGTGCTTTAGCATTTGCACTACTCTCATTTTTCTGAAGTGTGGTCCATTGGAAATACGGTGTAACTTTCATAGATTTTGAACCATCAACACCAGTTACTTCCATGATAGGAGGATTCCATTCAGTCACTGTGGCTTGCCACACACTTTCATCCATTGATTTGAGGAAGATCCTCATTCTGGCTTTCCAATAGGCATAGTTGGATCCATCAAAGGGTGGAGGCCTAGTAACTGAAAGGCTATCAAAATTTGACATCTTTTTATATAGCTTAGATCGTTAGCTCAGGAAATAAATCCAAATAAAAAGCAACAAAAATGAGCTATTAGGCTCTGATACCACTTGAAAAGGCCAAGCTATATGTCCTAGAGGGGGGGGGGGTGAATAGGACTATGCCAAATTAAAATAAAATCAGCGGAAATAAAGTAAACCAATAGCCCTACAATTATAAATCAATTCACAATGCTGAAATCAAATCACCTTGATAAATAAGTATTGAGAGATTGATACAAATTCAGTTCTAAGGACAACCTTACACCATAATAAACAAGGGCTTATGGTAGGACAACCTTATTTCTAGAACATCTTTTGGATCAAGGACTCAATTTTAATACAAATAAATGAAATAGCAAGGAATTGAAATTAAATGCAGAAATATAGATCTAAATTATTACAACAATCCCCACACTTGCTTGAAATGTAAATAGTTACAACATTCACATCCACTTGTACATTCCACACAATTCAATGATAAAAGATATGAAAATTAAGCAAGCATTCAATCCACAAGACAAAGAGTTATAGTGGTTCGCCTGTGTGTACACCAACTGTCTTTCAACAGCCACACAGAAAGCTACTCCACTCCTAATATCCTCACACAGGGGATATTAGCGTTCACTATCAAATAGGTTTTCACAGGTTCACCCAAAACCTTTACAATTGTGTCTTTTTCACTCGGGCTTACACAATTCAAAAAACCCCTCTTTTCTGAGTTTTCTGGCTCTCCTCAGATAACCAATACAATGAGATTTTTCTGGTTTAACCTCAAATAAAACCAATACAATGAGATTTTTCTGGCTTAACCTCAAACAAAACCAAAAGTAATGAAATTTTACAGAATTGTAAAATACCTGGATTTCTCCTTTTCGTAGCAGCCCGGTAGAACCAATCGGAGTAGATGTTTGAATGTCAAAGTTCAATTTCCAATACTCACTTTAATATGGTTCTAAATTCTAATAGATTTTAGATTTTAACTAGTTGGGCGTAGCTATATTTGATTTTGATTCCAAGAAGAAGGAATAAAATAATTCCTCTTTTCAAATAAGATTGGAATACAGAAACAAAATCAAATTAAATAAGCTAGCAAAAAGGAATATTAAATAAGCACAATGTAGCTTAAAATAAACACAGACTTATCTCAGAGTGATCACTTGAAATTTCTTGAATTGAATCGAGTTGAATTGTAAAAACTCTGAATTTCGTGTTCAATTTATAGAAGCAAAAATCGCATCTACAACTGGTCTTAGAAACCTTCGACTGGTCGTAGCTCTAACGGATATTTGAAATATTGAGCGCGATCTTTGAAAGTCGTTCCACGACTGGTCGTGGGAAGCCTACGACTGGTCGTGGGTCACCTACGACTGGTCGTAGCTCTCTACGACTGGTCGTAGGACCATAGATTAGGTTGCTGGACTTTGAGTCGTAGCTCTACGACTGGTCGAGAACGAGTCGAAGACACTCCTATGACCAGTCGAAGGATCTCCAGGACTGGTCGTGGGTGTACCAAAAAATTCCGAAAATCTTCAACAACTTAGGACTGGTCGTGGAATTTCTTGGACTAGTCGAACCAATGCTAGGACTGGTCGAACAGGAGCTAGGACTGGTCATAGAATAGACCAAACTTATGTAAAATAAGCATTTGATTTATGTATCCAAAGTGACCTACTTATAAGGTCAACCTAAGGTCAGTCAAACCTGAAACATGTCGTATGGACATTGAACTTCAACCATTCAACGAATGTAGATATTTGAACCATATCAGGCTTGAGATCTTGAACTTGTTGTAGCTTTAATCTTGAGATCTTCATCAGCGTGAAAACTACTTCATGCGTTGCTTATAAATCTTGAAGTCATTTCTTGAGTTGTTTCTTAAGACTTGAACTTCAACATTGTAGCTTCTTCAACATTGTAGCTTCTTGAACTTCAACATTGTAGCTTCTTGAGACTTCAACATTGTAGCTTCTTGAGACTTGAACTTCAACATTGTAGCTTTAAACATTGATAGGATGATGAAGTACACTTTGTATTTCTTAAAGACATCCAATGTCATGAAGTGTTTATGCAGTGTCTTTGAAGTACATATAAATCACCATACAAGCACGAGACACAAATAGATGTTTTGACACAACAAAATTTGGCAACCAAAGGAGCATGAGACCATAGCACTTACAACTTCGAAAGTCTAGGGAAAGTAGACTCCCAGCCAGCCTGTGATATAGTGTCATGGAGTGTACGCTGATGAAGATACGATGGTAGGGTTCTTAACATGGGTGGCTATTTCTCCAAGGGCTCTATAAATAGAACACAGCACTGGAGGTGCGAGAGAATACTTGTGTCCCTCTGCGAATAGCATCTACCCATTTGGAGCTTGGAAGTACCATGATGCAAATCCAATAAGCTAGGAAGGCCGCAAGTTCTCCGAATGAACCGTAATTTGCTCTCTCCTTCATATCATCGTGAAGCTTTGTTAGTTCCTTAGAATGACAATCGCGGAATCTACAGGGAAAGGTAAAAGATTGGTATGAAGAAATCTATAATAAAAGGAAAGAAAGAAAAAAGGAGAAGTTGACTCCTAGACTTGGAAATACCTGAGAGTTCTAGAGAAATGGGCCAGCCACTATAGAGGAGAAAGCTTATAGATGTTTGGAAATTTCCCCATCTCCCTAAAGAGCTCAATGGTGGTCTCAGAAATGGAAGGATTGCGATCGGGAGAAGAAACGAAGGCTAGTTCTCTGTTGGACGGAATGAATTCATCATAGAACTTGCCCGTTAATGGAAGACCTGCTATTCGATGTAGATCCCAAAGTGTGATACTCATCTCACCAAAGGGTAGGTGGAAAGAGTTGGTAGTGGGCGACCAATACTCAAGAAAACTTTTTAGCACAGTGGGCTCCTTATAGAAGTACTTAGATGTAACTTCTATAGCATCGTATAGGCCGATCTTGGCAAGTGTACCTGCGTGCTTTAGCAAGATGGCTTCTGTCCAGTCGGAATATTAGCGTCGGGAAGTTAACAAACCCCTTGTTCGAAAATCTTCCGGTCCCCAAAGTTGTTCACGATCTCTAAAGCGTGTCTGATGGTTTCATAGAAATATGTGGGGAAGAGGTTGTGCGGACTGTGAAAAGGGGTAAGAAAGATCATAGGGTGGACTTCCCCAATGCATTGTCGCGGCTTGTGCGCTTGTAATATCCCTTCAAGGATGTGTGGCTCTCTCGTAGCCCACAAGGTAGTGTACATCAGCTTTTCTCCATCTATGTAATCCTTTGGCTCGCAATCGAGCATGGATTGGTGGCGATGGACATTGATGGGAATCACTGTCATGCCTTCAGAATGAAGCTTATCAAGCTTCATGATACCCTCAATGACTCGGACTGATTCCCACGAATTCTGGAGCTTCTTCTTATTGTGCTCCTTAATCTTCTCCTCGAACTCCTTCACCTTGTTTCGGCGAGCCTTCTTTGAGTGGGAAGTGGGAGGAGTGTCTTCTCGAAGAGGGGGTCTCTGACAGTCCGTGTGGATGTGGGCAGTGGTTTTCAGCCATTCATCCCAATCATACTCTCTACCATTCTTTGGAGGGCATTTTAGGTCTCCCAGTGCAATTGCTCGATGAATGGACGATGGAAGTGATTCAATGCGGACGGTGAAGTCAAAGGTTAGAAGTACGGGTTCTTTGAAGTATGCAGGGTTGCGGGCCATGGTTTTGGTACGTTTGGCTGGCAGTTGATCGGAAGAAGGGGAAGGGCGGTAAGAAGACGGATCAGGCAAATCAGGGTGAGAAGGTTGGTCAATAGGAGGGTCTATAGGGCAATAGGTTAGCTTAATACGAGCCATGATGGACAGAGAGTTAAGGGCCTGAAGGTATTTGGAGAAAAGGTTTAAAGAAAAGTTGAGAAATTGGCTAAGTTCTGGAAAAATGACCAAGTGCAGGAAAATTGGCTAAGTCCTGTTTGCGCGGGACCGCACAGCCGAAGTCTGTTGCGCGGAAAGGCACAACTCCTAGGAACCTTACACGCGAATAAGAAAGTTATTGCGCGAGACGGCGCAATCAATATTGGTTGCGCGGGAAAAATCGTAGGAGAGCAAAGGGTCTACTACAGGCTGAAAAGAAGTGCAGAGTGAGAGAAGGGTTGGAGTATTTATACTACAGGGGGTCGAGGACGGTACATGGGTTTCCGTTGTGCGGACCCGCGCAAACCCCGTCAGGGTGATTATTTTTTATCCTTTTCTTTGATTTTGGAAAAAACAAAGATAGGATCAAGGGGGCATTTGTTAAGGCATAAAAAATGATAAAGAAAGGATTGAAGCAAAAGAAAATTGAGAGATAGAAAGGAAATTAGAAAAGAAGAAGAATGAAGTAGCTTAAGGGAGGATTTATACGGGTCCGTGCAACCGACGTCCGTTGCGCAGGACCGCGCAACCAAATATCCATTGCGCGGGTTCGTATAACGAAATTCAAAACTGGTTCTTTGTAAAAAGATCTAAAGCATTGAAAGGTGGGTCCCATAGTACCAAAATCGAGGTACCACACATGCGAGGGCCTATAAATACCCCTTCCCCTCCTTCATTTGGACGGATTGAAGATTTTGAAGAGGAAGCAGAGCGAGGAGGAAGACTGAAGGTAGGAGAGGAAGTTCTGGTGGTTTGCGCGGATCCGCGCAACCGATATCCGTTGCGCTGTCCGCGCAACTAGACTGCCCTGTAGTCTATGATGTTATGTTGCTAACATGCTACTGAAATGATTGAAGCCACCAGATTTTCTTCTATCCAAGGCTCAAGAGGAGAAATCAGTTGAAGAGATCTATGTCATATTCCTCTTAAAGAGATGATCAAATCACAAGTCGAAGTGCTATCGGATTTGACATCTGACTTGGACATTTAAACTTCGTTGATTTTGTATTATTAAATAATTTATCTTAGAATCAAGGGATATTTGAGGATGTAAATGAACTCAGTATTAATAATACGATGATTGTTCTAAATGAACTCTTTCTTTGTTACATTTAAATAAGATAATCCCCAAACTAAATGCATTTGTTTCTTGTTCGAAACAGACAGAGACTTTTCTCTCTCAAAGTGGAGGCCTTTTGTGGCTTTTCTGAATGAATTAGAATGAGAAAAGACCTCTATTTATAAACTGAAAAACGGTTCCTTCGACTGGTCTAAGAATCAACCAAATTTCAAATTTTTCGGCGCGATCAGATAAAACTGACCTTCGAATGGTCGAGCAAAGCCTTCGACTGGTCGAGGGAGCATGAAATACGTTGTTGGAGTTCGAGTCGAGCTCCCCACAACTGGTCAAGCACAGTGGTCGACTGGTCGAGGAACTACCAGAAAAACTCTGAATTTAAGTTTGAATCTTGGACTGGTCGAAGCATTTCTTGGACTGGTCGAACCAGAGCCTGGACTAGGCGAACTTAGGCTTGGACTCATCCAATTTAACCCTAACCTGAAAGGCCCGTATCCTAAACCGTACCGTTCCGTAGACTCCCGCGATCCTCCCCGTCAAATTCCTGCAACCCTTGACCTATAATCGACATTTGCGTGTGACCCTAAGTCGCATCCTGTAATTCTGAGTCGACCCAACCCGAGACTTGTACCTTAGAGACCACGCCGTCGCCATGATTCCGATGCCGCGTCTTGCGCACCGATGCGATACCTAGGCCAGGAGTTGTGGGCCCGCGTTCATTTCGAGTAAAACACCGCGTATTGCAAATTTTGAGAGAATATCTACCCAATCCATCACATCACATCAATCAATTAATCAAGTACACATCACATATCAAACCCATGCTTTTCTTTTCCTCCAAGACAAGCAACACCCCCAAAGTCAACCCTTACATCACTCCATCCATCACTACACCCATCACTCACACCCATCACCCACACCCATCACCCATCCATCACTCTTACAACCACCCCCTCTCTCCGTCTTTCGCCACCCATCCCAAGCAATCAAGAGAGGGTGGACGTCCAAGCATTCCCAAGGAGAGAAAGCCAAGTGTGTGGCCCACTTTCTACCCCATCAACTCTCATCTCCACCCTTCAATATTCATCATCCTCCATCAAAGTTGAAGCCAAGGGTCCTAGCATTCCAAGGAGCTTAGAAGAAGCGGAATTGGTGGGTGACTTGTGAAAGTGCCCTGGTTTGTCAATTAGCATGAGTGTTGAGTTAGTAAGACAAGTGAGCCCCATAGGAAGATTGTTCAAGCATCTGCCTCAATTGGATGTGGCTTCAGATCTCTACAACGGAAAACTTAGCCTCGCATCCTGTGTCCCAAAACACCAGGTATATAAAACCCTTAAAAATGGTTAAAACAACATAGGTTTTAAGGTGTGAAAACTGTTTTGCAAAATCAAGAAAATCTCTAAGTTTTTAGCCTTTGTTGATTTATCGATAGTGCTTCGATGAAATCGGACTCTGTTATCGATGTCCTCGAAACTCACTCGATGTTATCGAAATGAGGACTTCAGATGTCCAGCAACCAAAATGAATCTCGAACTAAATTCTCGATGAATCGATGACAGGATCGATATCATCAACTTTTGAATCTCGAGTTCATCGAAATGGCTCAAAAAAATCGACATCTGGTCAGTTTGTGTCCAGTAAGCAGCTAAGGAAAATCATGTGATTTTCGATGTCTCGAAGAGAGCCTCGATATCTTCGAAATTCAAATCTCGATGTATCGATGGACCTTCGATGATATCGGATTGGGACACAAATCTGTCCAGCAAGCCTTTAAGTAAATTCTTTTAAATGTTTGAGGTATCAAAAATCACTCGATGATATCGACATTCAAAGATCAACCATATCGAGAATAGGTCGATGTCATCGAATGGGGACACAAAACTGTCTAACGAGTTTATAGGAAAATTCCTTGAAAAGATCAATGAATCGAAACTGGTATCGATATCATCGATATTCAAATCCAGATGATATCAAGGAATGATCGATCATATCGATGCCTGTTCCGTTCCAAAGGAAAGTCTGCTCTCATGTTTTTAAATGTCAAGGAATCGAACCTTGGGTCGACGTAATCGAAGTTCGAATTTCGATGACATCGAAGCATGTTCGATATCCTCGATCAGTTGGAAAAAAAGTTCAAAAGCATTTGAGAGATTGAGTTTGTGTCATCGAGCGGCCATTCGACGTTATCGAGAGTATACACTCGATGATATCGAAGAGTGCTCGATGATATCGAACTCTGTCAAGAAATATGACAGTTTTATTTCTATTGGAACTTTTTACCTATTTTAATAAGAGCTTGCCTTAGGTTGTTTGTAGAGAAAATAAATAGAGCTTTTGAGTGTTTAATTCATATCACCCACCCTAAGCCCTTTTCTCTTAAGGGAGTTCATTCCTCAATCCACCCTCATCATTGATATTCAATAGAGTGGATTGGTGAATGAACTTCTGTATTCAAGGATCCTTCAGCTACTACCTTAATGGCAAATCTTTGAGCTGAGATTCCTTGAATGTATATATCGTGGTATTACTCTATCACTCCAATGATTAATCATTTAATAGAGTAATTACTAACATAACCTTGACCCAACCCGTCGCCTTACATTGGAGCATCATAAGTGTTGCGAATCAAGGGAGCTAAAGATTCTTCATCAACATGCTTAATGGGGCTCATCTACTTATCTATAAGTCATTAAAGTCCAGAGACCCTGCCGATCATTCCTTTGTGTAGGATTGGATCACAGGTGATTCTCACCCCTTTCAAGTCCTCATAGGAGGCCTCCGACAAGAGAATACGTGTGGGTGTTGTGAGTTGACCCTTGCTCTTGGTAAGCATAAATTTAAGTCCTTAGTGTAGGTCTTTGGTCTGTGTGGCCTAAAACCCTAGGTGTTGTGTGTTGACCCGTGCTCTTAGTAAGCATAAACTTAGGTCCTTAGTGTAGGTCCTTAACCTATGTGACCTAAAACCCTGGGTGTTGTGTGTTGACCCTTGCTCTTGGTGAGCATAAACTTAGATCCTTAGTGTAGGTCCTTGGCCTGTGTGGCCTAAAACCCTAGGTGTTGTGTGTTGACCTTTGCTCTTGTGTAGGGCATAACTTTAGGTTCCTTGTGTGAATCCTTGGCCTGTGTGGCCTAAAACCAGGGTGTTGTGTGTTCACCCTTGATCTTGTGTGGGTCATAGACTTGTGTCTCGTGGAGACACGTCTAGGTTCCTTGTGTAGGTCTTAGAGTCGACCTTGTGTAGGTTGTGAAGGTTAGAAGTGAACCTGATTTAAAACCTCCGTTAGTGAGATCCGGTACACTCAAGGGTTGAGTGTGTCCACCGAAAGTGGAGTAGGCATATAGCCGGACCACTATAAAATGACTGTGTTTGAGATTGTTATTTGCGTACTCTTTTATTGTATATACTTTGAATGATCACATGATGCATGATTTTTTAGAACTGATAAGTATCACATCTCACAACAGTCACTCTGTCCATCCATCATAGACTAAATTTATGTATTGCTTAGATATTGAATAGTCTTGTGATTGGATCCTCTGTTTGTCTTGGAAGCCATTAGAGTTAAGATAAAGACATCTTGATAAATTGTTATATTAGATCAAGATAATGATGATAGGATTTTAAACCATCATAAAATTTTATAAAGTCCTATTCACCCCCCTCTAGGACACTTTGACCTATTCCTACTTTTAGTACAGTGGTCATTATCGCAATTTCAACTTGTAGGTTAGATTGTGTTTTTTATGATGGGCCAGTGGGGCCTACCGATTGATGGTATGGATCTCACTTTGGACCCTAGGTGCGGCCGATGGCCCACCATGATTCATACATCCATCCCATGATGAGGCCATTCTCCATGGACCCCATCATGATGTTTAATTTCCTTGTATGAAAAGGATCATCTAGACCTTGTATTTTGGTAAAGAAGGGATCTCCACCGTTGATTTTGATTTGGTGGGCCCACATGTAATGGGACCCACTTGATGTATGTTGTTTGCATGGAAGGGAGGGCCCATAGTGTCGGGGTCCCTCCATCACACTCGTTCTCTCTCTCTCTCTCTCTCTCTCTCTCTCTCTCTCTCTCCTTTTTTGTGTTTGATCGTGGCCCACCTAGCATGTATTGATGGACAGTGGGGACCACAGCTATACAGTCATGGTATTGATGTCAGCAAATTCTGTGGGGCCCACCCATGATATATGTATTTTATCCGCGTGGACTCCACCATGATGTATGGTCACGTAGGACCCACTGCCTGCGGCAGATTGGTTGGTGTATGTGTAAATCAGCAATAAAGCTGTTGTATTAATGTTTGCAAGTTTTATGGGTCTCATCCATGATGCATGTATTTAATCCACACCATCCACCCTATTTCCCAGCTCATTTTAGGCGTTGAGCCGAAAAACGAAGCTAATCCAAAACTTTAGTAGGCCACACCGTATAGAACATTATTTTAATAGTAAAAAATTATTAGGGCCCACTGTGATGTTTCTGTGCGTCAAAACATATCCAATATTGGGCTTGTTAGACCCGTCACTAGCCCAGGGACCCAACCGGTGGGGTGGATCCTCCTGATGTGGGCCCCACCTATGAAAATCTGTAAAAAAAAAATAAAAGAAAGCAAAAAAAAATAAAAATAAATAACAACAGCAGATGCTGTTACTGCCAGCGTCCAGAGGACGTTGTAGCAAGTAGCGTCCGGCTACTCGGTTGAACGCAGGGACCATGGGCCCCACCACCGGTCCCACCATGATGTATGTTGAACATCTACACCGTGCATTTAATGAGTCCCCTCTAGATATTGGGATACCCCAAAAATCAGCCGTTCACGGAACTCAGGTGGTCCACACCACCAAAAAGTAACAGGAGATTGAACGTCTACCATTGAACTTTTTTTTTGGGTCCTGTGACCTTGTGAACAGATGGGATGGAAGATAAACATTATGGTGGGCCCCACGTGGGACCCACCTATGAAGAGGATTGGCTGGTGTACGCATACATTAGCTATATAGTTGCTGTATTGACGTCCCAAGTTCCGTGGGTCTAATCATGAGGTAGGTGTGGTATCCACCCGTCCATCCACCGTCCAGATGGCTAGACGGTGGGACCCATGCCTTGATGTATATGTTTTATCCAACCGTTGGTCAGGTGGACTACACCGCAATAATCAGTGTGGGATTGATTGTCCACCATTGAAACTCCTTGGGAGCATAAAAGTTTTGGATTAAAATGATATTTGTTTTTCCCCTTAAACTAGGTCTTTGTGACCATATGGACAAATTGGATGGAAAATAAACACTATGGTGGGCCCTGTGGGGTTTTAACAGTGGAGATTATTATCACCACTGCTATTTGTGGTATGGTCCAGATGATCTTTCCATCATTGTGTCCGCAACTATTTATGGTGCGGGCCATGTATTGTGGCCCATCTTGATGTACTTGAGGCCCAGTTGATGAGGCCCATTTCGACGTGCAAGGCCTATACGTGAGGCCCAACTATGATGTAATTATGGCCCATATGATGAGGCCCATTATGATGTATATGCGAGCCAAGTAATGAGGCCCATTGTGATGTATTTGAGGCCCGGGTGGTATGGCCCAATGTAATGTATTGATGGCCCATTGATTAGGCCCAATGTGATGTATTTATGGCCCATTGATGAGGCCAATGTGATGTATTTAGGTGGCCCATGTGATGCGGTCAACTTGATGTATATGAGGCCTAAGTGATGAGGCCTACTATGATGTATATGTAGCCTTGTGTGAGGCCCAATGTGATGTATATGAGGCCCATGTGGTGAGGCCCAATATGATATATATGTGGCCTTGTGTGAGGCCCAATGTGATGAATATACGGCCCATGTATAAGGGCCATTGTGATGTATAAGTGGCCCGTATATAAGACCCATTATGATGTATGTGAGACCCATTATATGTTTGAAGGTCCATTGTATGTGTGAGGCCCAAGTGTGATGTATGATTCCACCATGATGTATATGTAACCCATCCATTTTCGAGCTAGTATAAGGGTCGTGGACTCCATTGTAGTTAGATTCTAAGTTCCAAATGGGCCACACCTTGGAAGCAATGACGGTTAAATGTCTATGTTATAAGCGGTAGTTAAATGTCCACCGTTGGGAACCATCCTAGGGCCCACCATAAGCCCATCTCCCCATCCTCTCTTTTGCCCCCAACCTTGAGTAGAGTCCCACCATAATGTATGTATTATTTATATGTTGTTCATCCATTCTTCCAGATCTCATAGGGCCGTGGACCCCATTGAGAGTCAGGTCCAAATCCCTAGTGGACCGCATCATAAGAATAGTGGTGGTTAAACATCCACTGTTGAAAACCATACCTTGTAGGGCCCACTGTGATACCCAAATTTCAACTCATCTTCCCTTATTGGGCTATCCCAGATCACTGAGCGCCATTGATGCTAGTGATACCCATCCTTCCCTTGTTTGGCTATCCCAGACCGTTGGGCCCCCATTTGATATTGATGCTTTCCACCATACCCAGTAGGACCACCCAAGCCTTAGAGCCCATCTTGTGTTCGTACCGGGCCTTCCATAGGAAATGTGGCCCACCTAGATGCATGTGTTTGTCCAAGCTTAGTAACCCAAACCCGAAGCCCCACTTAGATGACGAACAGGACCGTTTGTAAGTTTACATAGTCCTGGATGTGTGGATCCTACCAAGGCCTCCTTGTATTCGTATCGTGCTCTCATAGGAAAGCCCGGTTGTTCATGATAAAGGGAGTAAGGAAGCCCACTTGTTGTATACCCGCTTAACTCACCCCGTGAGATGTATCCTACCTTGTAATCGATTGTTAGGACCTTGTGTTATGTATGTATCATTCCCACTGTCTATTTACCTTCTTAAGACGAGTGTGAGGCCTATCTTTGACATTAAAACATCATCATCACCTCCCTTGCCGTAGATGGAAGAATATGCGGGACTAGATTTAGTATATCCACTGTGTAGAGCCTATCTCGATGTATGTGTTACATCCACCATCCCTCTGTGGACCCTGCCTTAAGATATATGATATGTTAGTACCTTGAATAGGTTAGGATAGTTAATTTATAGCGGACCATTCCATATAGACGTCTACATGTCTAATAGGGCGTATCATTCAGCCCATACTCTCATAAATGACATACCAGTTAAGACCAGTCGTTGCCTGTTATATCTGATAATTATGCTAGTATACTTAGTCTAGTAGGACACACAAGATCATGCTTAGTACTACATCATGATACATGTCCATACGCATCATTTATATGTCTGTTGTGAGGAATGGTTGATCATAGCATTGTCGTTGGGCTGAATTACTTAAGGGACTCCTTAAGAGACGGAGTTGCCCCACATGATCGTGCAGTACGCTTGATGCATGACTGGATGGTATACTTATGCATCTCGCATTTGTGTGACAAGATCACTTGGCGCCCTAGCAATATCAGGGTTGTGGCCTTCACAAGTTCATCATGGATGGCCAGATGAGATACCAGAAATATTTGGTTCTAGTACTGTGGGCACATAGGATGTCCTTGGGCGAGAGTCCCAGAATCCTCTGGTACCGGAGAGACTCCAACGTCTAGACTGAGTAGATACATGAGTGCCTGGGTGCCAAATAATAGTAGGCAGCGTCTCTCACTATGTCGTGGTCAATTGGAAGGGGGTGTGGCCTTATCTGCCCGAGTGAGAGGGTTGTAAGCTAGGCTGAGTTTGACCAGCTCCCAAATGAGTCGTCCACTATCGACGAGCTGGGTAGGTATTGGCAGACTACTGGCTAGGCGGATAGTGAAGTCTTTTCCACTCACTGATTGTGCGGCTAGGGAGGCGGCAGCCATTGTGGAGTGTACTAAACCCCGGTGATATCCCAGAGATGAGCCATACTGACATGTGGACATACTGAGTATGGGGTTACGTATCCACCATTTGACTCATTCATTCATTCATTCACTATCCACTCGAGCTGATGGTGCGTAACTAGATCATTATGTGCACCTTCACAATGGCCATGGTTTCAGTTGGGCGCGCGACCAACCTGAGATCAGGAGCCTACCACATTGAGTCTATCTATCTAAATTTAGGTATGAGACTGGTTTGGATAGAAGTTCCTTGTGATGAGCCCCATAGCTTGCAATATTACGTACTATCATTCCGACTTCACACTCCATATTGGTCATTTCATTCGCACCGCATATTGCATTACATCTGCAACATATGACATTTTGGGTTACTATGTTTCTGCATTTATCTGGCCTAGATGAGGTTAACGGTACTCGTGTACTCATCAAGATTTACATATTGCATTGCACCCTCAGTATATGATATTTGGCTTATTATGTTTTTGCATCACATATCCTAGATAAGGGTGATGGTATTTATGGACTTGCCAGCATGTTTCCGCATTACTCTAATATTGCATACTCCGATATTATATGACTCTTGGACTGGCTAGTATTTTCGACATTATATAATTTATGGATTTGTATTGTATACTTGGCACTTACCTTGCGCACACACTTACACCACGCTCTAAGCTTTCTATAAGCTTATGCACGATAGATGCGTACATGTGGCTTTAGGTCGCAGCGGCGTTGAGCTTGGAGTGTGCAGCTGTCTTCTGGAGCTTTGATTTTCGATATATGTATTTCCCTTTCAGCATTGTACTCAAATGATTTATATTAGTGGATATGTGTTGATGATGTTGTTGCCTTTGTGATTTTAGTAAACTTGTGGTTATGCTTCTTACAAGATAAATGTATGTTGGAAAATCCTCCTTGTAGGATCCCAAGATCGGAATTTGGCATATGGGCACTAAGAGCCAAGAATGGGGTACTATGGAGGTTGTTGGCACCGGATTCGGCAATCGAGAATTCTGTGAACCCGGTTTTCGAGTTTGGGGCGTGACATAACCAAAGTACAAAAATCCGTGTATGATTAGCATATGAAAGGACCTAAGTCTAGGGTCGGTTATACCTGAAATTATTGTACATTGAAGTATAAACCTTGAAATTACTACTCGAATCTTCTGTAGCGTTCAGTAGATCTTCTACTCGAAGTGAACTTGAAATAGTAGCTTGATCTTGAACTTGAAGTAGAAGTAAATCTCAAACTTGTTGTACTATCTTCATGTCTTGCACTTTCAAACTTCATATGATGATATTGAAGGTGAACTTTCCATCACATGAATACGTCACATTTTAAACTGTTTTGTCTCATCGAAATTTGACAACTAAGGGTACTTAATACATCACAACACTTACAGAGTGTACGTTAAGGTCCTTGTGTAGGGTTGTAAAGGTTAGAGGTGAACCTAATTTAAAGCCTCTAATAGTGAAATCCGATATACTTATGGGTTGAGTGCATCCGCCGAGAGTGCAATAGGAAAAGTGAACCACTATACCTGTGGGATTGTTATTTAAGTACTTGTTTAATTTTGCTTACGTGGTGAATGTTTAATTATACATACTTATGTGGTGAATGTTTAAGTACTTGATTCCATTTTCATAACCTTCTTCCTAAGCCTCTAAACCAATGAGTTCCAAGTCATTTTCCTTGAGATTAACTATAAGGCCTGTATCCTAGTCTGTACTGTTCCTTAGACTTCTGCGATCCTCCCCATCGAATTCCGGCGACGTAACCTGTAATCGGCTTTTGCGCGCGATCCTAAGTCGCATCATGTAAATCTGAGTCGACTCGACCTGAGACTTGTATCATTACCACCGCGTTGTCGCCACGGTTCTAACGCCGCGACTTGCGCACCGATGTGATACCCAGGCTAGGAGTGTGGGCCCGCATTTAATTCGAGGAAACGTCGTGCGTTGCAAATCCCGAGAGAATCTCTATAATCCATTACATCAATCAATCAATCACAAGTCAAGTACATCTCATCACAACCCATCACTCACCCATACCTCTCTCTTCACCAAGTCAAATGAACCCATACCTAGTCATTCCTTTCTTACAAACAAGTCAAGGCAACCCATACCCCATGCCACCTCATGCCCCCAAAAGTCAAGAAAGCCCATACCCTCCATGTCACCTCCTCTTACAACATCCCCTTTCCCTCTCATTCTCTCTACAATTTCCAAGCAACCAAGAGAGAGCCAACGTTCAAGCATTCCAAGGAGAGAAAATAACCAAGTGTGTGGCCCACATCCTACCCCAAAACTCTCAATCCAACCCTTCAATTCTCATCTTCCACTATTAAAGGTTGAGCTTAGGAGCTAAGGAAGCCAAGGAACTATGAAGATTAGCAATCAGTGGGTAATTTGTAGGATTAGATTGTGTTTTTGATGATGGTCCAAGTGGGGCCTACCGATGTGGATCTCACTTTGGACCCTAGGTGTGGCCGATGGCCCACCATGATTCATATGATCATCCCATGATGGGGCCATTCTCCATGGACCCCATCATGATGTTTATTCTCCCCTTGAGAAAGGTCATCTAGACCTTCCATCTTTTGGTGGGAAGGAATCTCCACCGTTGATTTTTATGATTTAGGGCCCATATGATTTGGGACTTGATGTATGCATTGTATTTACATGGCCCACCAAGGGAGGGCTCATAGTGGCGGAGCCCCTCCTCACATCGTGTCTCTCTCTCTCTCTCTCTCTCTCTCTCTCTCTCTCTCTCTCTCTCTCTCTCTCTCTCTTCCCTGATTGTATGGCCCACCTATGATGTATGTATTTTATCCATGTCGTCGACCTAGTGGGATGCACCACTGTCCTTTAAGGGCCCACCTTGCTGCCCGTTTTCAGGTGGGCCTAGATGGAAGGGAAAAACACTAATATCAGCTTGATTGAGAGTGGGGCGGCCCACCCATCCGTGGACCACACCTTATGTATGTGTAGCATCCACGTCGTTCATCCAGCAGCCTGGACTAACCGTCCAGCAGTCTGGACGAAGGGGAAATATAAATATCAGCTTGATGCATACGTGTGGCCCACTGGATATGGGACCGCCATGATTTAAGTGTTTTATCCACCGTCCATCCCTGGACGGTGGGAACCCACCTCAATGTATGTTTATTCATGCCATCCGTCCGTGGATCCCATCCACGTGGCCCACCATCATGCACGTGTGAGATCCGCACCATCCAGCAAGGACGGTGGGTCCCACTAATGTAAGTGTTTTATCTATCTGTCCGTCCTGGTGGGCCACACGTGGGACCTACCTGATGTGGAATCGGATTACCTCACACCCAGCTACATAGTTGTTGTATTGATGTCAGCAAGCTCTATGGGTCCCACCAGCTATATAGCTGTTGTGCTGACGTTAGCAAAATCTATGGATCCGACTAGCTACATACCTGCTGGATCGACGTCAGCAAAATCTGTGGATCCCACCAGCTACATACCTGTTAGATTGACGTCAGCAAGTTCTGTGGGCTTGACCATGATGTATGCGTTAATCCACATTGTTCAATGAGTGGAACGTTGTTGGACCATCTGTCCAGCAGCTACAACGACCCACCTTGATGCAGGTGTTGTATCCACACTGTCCACCCTATTTCCAGATCATTTTAAGGCCTGGGCCTCAACGACCAGGCCCAGCTGGCTGTCAGCAGGTTCACCTGCTGCTGGACCAACGTCCAGTAGCAGCTGGGCCGAGACCCACCATGATATGTATGTTTTATCCTTGCCGTCCATCAGCTATTTAAGGCCCATGGGATGTGGCCCATTGCGATGAATTTAAGGCCCATGGGATGTGGCCCAAGGTGATGTATATGAAGCCCATGTTTGAGGCCCAATTGTGATGTATTTGAGGCCCGTATATGAGGCCCATTATGATGTGTTTGAGGCCCAGGTGGTGAGGCCCATAGTGATGTATTTTAGGCCCATGTTTGAGGCCCATTGTGATGTATATACGGCCCGTGTATGAGGCCCAACGTGATGTATGTGGGCCCATTATGATTGTATGAGGCCCGCCATGATGTAAGTGTTCTATATACGCCGTCTATCCATTACCCCCACTGCCTTATGTAGGCCCACCATGTATGAGTGATGTGTACATGCGACCCATCCATTTCTTAGGTATTTAGAGGGCCTCGGGCCTCGTTACGATTCCGATTTCCAAATGGACTGCAACTTAGGACAATGGTGGTTAAATGTCCACCGTTATAAGCTTTCCTAGGGCCCATTGTTAAGCCCACTTCCACCCTTACCCAGTGGGCTAACCCAAACTATTAGGCCCCCACTTATGTTAGTAACACCCATTGGGCTAACCCAAACTGTTGTGCCCGCATTGATGATAATGCATCCCACCATGATTGGTAGTAACCCAAACCTTGGAACTTACCTTGTTGTGTAGTCATAAGAATCACCTCTTGCCATAAATAGAAGAATATGTGCTATCAGATTTGATACACCCACTGTTGGAGCTTATCTCAATTCTTGGGTTAGATCCACCGTCCTTGCAAGGGACCTCGCCTTAGGACATACGATATTCTAATACCTTGAGTAGGTTATGATAGTCTAACATGGACCATTTCATAAAGACTTCTATATGTCTAGTGGGGCATAGTGTTCAGCCCCCATTCTTGTAAGTAACATACCGGTTAAAGCCAATCATTGCATGCTATATCTGATAATCATGCAAGTGTACTTAGTCTAGTAGGACACACTGAGAACATGCTTAGTATTGCATCATGATACATGCCTATATGCATCATTTGTATGCCTATTATGAGAGATGAATTGATCATAGCATATGCCATTGGGCTGAGACATTTATGGGACTCCTTGTGAGATAAAGTGTCACGCCCCAAATCCGGAAATCGGATTCACTGGAATCCCGATCGCCGAATCCGGTGCCGACAGCCTCCGTAGTACCCCATTCTCGACTCTTAACGTTCATATGCCAGATTTCGATCCTGGGATTCTACAAGGAGGATTTTCCAATGTACATTTAGCTCATAATAAGCATAACCACAAGATTACCCAATTCACAAAGGCAACATCATCATCACATATCCACTAATATAATCGTTTAAGTACAATGCTGAAAGGGAAATACATAAATCGAAAATCAAGCTCCAGAAGACTGTTGCACGTTCCAAGCTCAACACTGCTGCAACCTAACATCACCTACATGCATCTATCGTGCATAAGCTTATAAAAAGCTTAAAGGGTGGTGTAAGTGTGTGCACAAGGTAAGTGCCAAGTATTAAAGGCAATGTCATAATCATACAATGTCAAAATAGGCGCAAGATCATGAATCATACATTATCAGAGTAAGCGAAAATACCGACAAGTCCATGAATCACACAATATCAGAATACGCAATACAGATTGACTATACGAATGAGGAGTCATAAAGAGTCAAATATCAGATGCTGTATCTAAACCATATAAATGCAGAAACACAGGTATCCCAAAATGTCATATGCCACGAATGTAATGCAATATGCGATGCAAATGGAATGACCATGCCGGAGTGTGAAGTCGGGATGATAGTACGTAGTATCGCAGGCTATGGGGTCCATCACAAGGGCCTTCTATCCAAACCAGTCCCATACCTAAATTTGGATAGTCAGACTCGATGTGGTGAACTCCTAATCTCAGGTTAGTCGCACGCCCCAACCGAAATCCTGGCCATTACGAAAGTTCACATAACAAATAGTTGCGCACCACCAGCCCGAGTGGATAGTGAATGAATGAATAAATGAGTATGCAAACCCTGCTCAATAAGTCCACATATCAGTACGGTTCATCTCTTGGATCATCACCGGGATTTAGTACACTCCAAATGGCACTGCCGCTCTCCCAGCCGCACAGTCCAAGTGAGCGTAAGAAACCTCACTATCCGCCTAACCAATAGTCTGCCAATACCTATTCGGCACGACGATAGAGGACCCATTCCTCCAGCTGGTCAGACTCAGCCTAGCAATGCCCCCTACGCTCTGGCGGGTAAGGCCACACCCCCTCCCAACCGACCACGACACAGTGGGAGACGCGGCCTCATGGTATTTGGTACTCGGGCGCTCATGTATCCACTCGGCCTCGACGTTGGGGCGTCCTCTGGTACCAAGAGGGTTTAGGGATTTTCACCCAGGGCCATCTATGGCAGCCCGATGCTAGAACAAATTTTTAGTGTCCTGTCTGGCCATCCATGATATGTTTGTGGGGGCTACGGCCATGATGTCGCTAGGGCGTACAGTAATCATAATGCAAGATGCATGAGTCATACAATCCAGTCATGCATCAATCCGGCGCATACCGTGCGCTCATGTGAGATATCCTCCGCCTATCAGAGAGTCTCATAACAACATGCTCAATGACATATGCAACGATCAACCACATCTCATAACAAACATGCAGATGATGCGTATGGGCATGTATCATGATGTTATGTTGTCACGTACTCATAATCGGCATCGACAATGTGGACATTTAACTAACATTGCCATCAAGGAATGGCCCACATAGAGCCAAACATATAATGGACACATGGCCGCACACAAGGGCCAAAAATACCACACCATGGGCCTCACTCAAGTGCTTAATACACATCACGATGGGCCTTTCACATGGGCCTAACATACATCACAATGGGCTCCATAGCCTGGCCCTCAAATGCACCACAATGGGCCTCAAACAATCATAATGGGCCGCGTCACATGGGCCTAATATACATCACCTGGGCCTGTATACATCGGATGGGCCACGTCACATGGGCCCCGAATACATCACAATGGGCCACAACCAATGGGCCCCAAACACATCACAATGGGCCCCAAACACATCACAATGGGCCTCTCACACGAGTCCATTATGCATCACATCAAGATGGGCCTCAATGGATGACCATAAATACGTCACACCGGGCCTCATATACATCAAGATGGGCCTTGATGGATGGCCATAAATACGTCACACTGGGCCTCATATACATCAAGTGGCCGCATCACATGGGCCACATATAATTACAATAGGCCTCTAACACGGGCCTAATATACATCATAAGGGGCCACATCTTATGGGCCTTATATACATTACATTAGGCCTCGACAATTGGAATCGGCCTCGACCAAACGGAATCGGTCTCGATAATCTGACTCGTCCTCTACAATCGGATTCGATCGATAATCAGAATCGGCAAATCGGTCACATCAATCAAAATCGGCAATCGGTCATGACAATTGGAATCGATCGATAATCAGAATCGGCAAATGAGTCACGTCAATCGAAATCGGCAATCGGTCATGACAATCAGAATCAATCGATAATCAAGTTGGCAAATCGGTCACGACAATCGGGATCGATCGATAATCAGAATCGACAAATCGGTCACTACAATCGGGATCGATCGATAATCAGAGTCGACAAATCGGTCACGTCAATCGGAATCGACAATCAGCCATAACAATCAGCCTCGACAAATCAGAATCGGTCTCAATACTCGACCTCGACAATCGGAATCGGTAATCGATTTCAACGCAAGGCAGGGTCCATAGATGGACGACCGATGTTGGACCAATCAATATCAATGGGGCCCATTCGTTTGGGTTAACCCACCAGAAAATGATGAGAATGGGCTTAACCAGGCATAAGGGAAGGTCACAATGTGGACATTTAACCATCACTGCCCATCAATGTGGACATTTAACCAACATCACTCCCAAGCAGTGGCCCACATAACATTATTACATACATCATGACAAAATCACATATCTCAACGGGCCTTGAATATACAACAGGTGGGCCCTGCACTTGGGCCTCAAATACATCACATTGGCCCTCATTCCTGGGCCACATATACAACTTGATGGGCCGCACATATGGATCGAAAATACATCACTATGGGCCGCATCACATGGGTCAAATGTACATTACAATGAGCCTCATATCTGGGCTACATATACACCACAATGGGCCGCATCTCATGGGCCTAATATACGGTAAGTGAGCCGCATCCACGGGTCGCACTAATGGGCCTCATATACATCAAGTGGGTTACATTAATGGGCCTCATCAAATGGGCCGCAATATATGGGCCTCGCCAAATGGTTCACGAATACACCACAATGGGCCTCAAATACAAAACAAGTGAGCCCCGTACATGGGCTAAAAATACATCATGATGGGCCCCATGGATAGCCGCACTAATGGGCCTCAAATGGGCTTGTACCACATCAAAAATCATTTCACTAGTTGCAGGTGTAACATGTGTATCAATGTACACTATCAGTCTATGGGCACATGGCCCACTAATGATGATCAACACGGTCCCAACATTGCCCAGGTAAATCGACACCAACCAAACATTTTCCAAGTAAATCAGCACCACCCAAATATTGTCCATGAAACTCGGCACCATCCAAACATTGTCCAACAGCGGCAGGACGGCTGGAACGTACATGTACATCACGTGGGACCCACAGAACTTGCTGACGTCATTGGGACAGATGGGCCCCACCATCAAAACAAAATGGATGGACGGCAGGATGAAACACGCCAGGGGGAGGGGCTGTGCATGGCATCCATGCCGCTGAGCAGATGGACGCTATGGATACTACACATGTATCATGGTGAGGATCCGCAGATCTTGGTGATGTCACTGCATCCCATCGTTCAGATGGACGGTGGAGATGAAACACATATTCGATGGGGTCCACAGAACTTGCTGACGACACCACGTCAGCAATATTGCTGGTGCATGCGTACACTAGCCAATCTTATTTATATCAGGTGGGTCCCACGTAGGGTTGGCCCACCATAACAATATATATTAAACAATATTAAAGTATTATATATTATATACTTAAATATAATATATATATATATATATATATATATATATATATATAATATATATATATATAATATACAAGTATATATATATACTCTATATCCACCGTCCAGTTACATCTGGACGGTGCAGATTATGCAATTAAAGGTGGGTCCCACGTAGAAGTGGCCCACCATCTTCATTCAATATAATATTAAAATAATATTATTATATTATATCTACATATTATTATATACTTAAATATATATTGTATCATCCAGCCAGCGTCCAGCAACAGGGACGCTAGACGGACTGGTTATAAAATAAGTACATCGAGGTGGAATACACATGCACGCTGTGGGTTACACACACGGTGTAGATCACACGTGTCAGCGAGCTCCACCGTCCAGAAAATGCTGGACGGTGTGGATTATATCACATGCCGTATGATCAGGCCCACTTGTTGTAGTCATAGCGGTAGCTATACAGCCGGTGGGACCTACACAGCTTGCTGACGTATAGCAGTTATATAGCTGGCATGAGGTATCCCAGCCAAACCACTTCCATTTCAGGTGGTTCCCACGTGTGGCCCACCAGAGTTTTGAATCAAACTAATAGTTGTATTTCCCTTCGCCAGGGTCCGTCTAAAACGGACTGCTAAGGTGGGCTGGTCCGTTGGACGTCGGCAAGGCGGGTCACACGGCGGCCGGCATGGATATAGAACACACACATCACATGGGGTCCACAACATATGAGAAAGAAAGAGAGACAGAGATAGAGAGAAAGAGAGAGCAATCGGTGGAGATGGGAGGAGCTCCGCCACTATGAGCTCCTCCATATACATGCATACATCGAGATGGGTCCCACCACAAGTGGGCCCCAAAATAGAGATTAATAATAGAAATTTTAAGATCACCCACTGATCGGTCTTCTTCTTTAGCTCCTTGAACTCCTTAACTCCTAAGTTCCTTCTTTAAGGGTGGATGATGAAATTTGAAAGGTGGAGATGGGAGATGAGAGAGGTAGAAGGTGGGCCACACATGGCTCTCTTATCTCGTTAGAAGCCATGGACGTTGGCTCTCTTGGGAGTTGCTTGAATGGGGTGAAGAGAGAAATGAAAGAGTGATGGGAGTTGTAAGGATGAATGACATGGAGTGTATGGGTGAGGGATGGGGCTAATTGACTTTTTGGGCATGAGATGAGATGGGGTATGGGTAGCATTGCCTTGTTAGCATGAAAGGCATAGGAGGTAAGGTCTTGTTTGACTTGGTGTAAAGAAGAGGGTATGGGTAGAGATTCCATTCTCTCAACCAGGAATCTTCTTGGAAACGGCGCACAAGTTGCCTGCGGTGTTTCCTCGATTTATTCTCAAGCCTACAACTCCTGGCGTGGGTATCGCACCGGTACGCGAGATGCGGCATCAGAATTGCGGCGATGGCGCGGTCGCACTAGTACAAGTCTCGGGTCGAGCCGACTCAGATATACGGGACACATCTCAAGGTCACGTGCAAACGCCGATAAACGATCGCTGGTCACCGGAATTCGACCGGAATGACCGCGGAAGCCTACGGAACAGTACGAGCTAGGATACGGGTCTTACATAGAGTGCCCCACATGATTGCATGGTACGCACAGGATCGATGCATGACTGGATGGTATGATTCATGCATCTCGCATTTGTGTGATACGATCACTGTACGCCCTAGCGACATCAGGGTCGTGGCCTCCACAGGCACATCGTGGATGGTCAGATTGGATACCGAAAATATTTGGTTCTAGCACTATGGGCACATAAGATGTTCTTGGCTAAAAGTCCTAGAACTGTTTTGGTACTAGGAGATGCTCCAACGTCTAGACCAAGTGGATATATGAGCACACAAGTGCTGAATACCAGTATGCCGTGTCTCCCACTATGTCGTGGTCGATTGGAAGGGGGTGTTGCCTTATCCGCCCAATTGAGGGGGTTGTAAGCTAGGCTGAGTTTGACCAGCTTGTAAATGGGTCCGCTATCGACGAGCCGGTAGGTATTGGTAGACTACTGGTCAGGCGGATAGTGTGGTCTCTTCCACTTGTTGGGCTGTGCGGCTGGGGAGGTGGCAATCAGTTTGGAGTGTACTAGACTTCGGTGATATTCCAGAGATGAGTTGTATTGTTATGTGGATTCAGATGAAAACTGACATGCCTGCGTTGCATCTCACATATGACATTTGGCTACGTAGGCCTCGCATCGTATGACCTCGGTATGGCTGACAGCATTCATGCCTTGCATCGCATGGCCTTGATATGGCTGCCTTACATCGCATAGCCTTGGTACGGCTGATAGTATTCATGGACTTACTAACATATTTCTGCATTACTCTGATATTGCATACTTGGCACTTGCCTTGTGAACACGCATACACCACCCTCTAAGTTTTTCGTAAGCTTATGCACGACCGTTGTGTGCAGGTGGCGTTGGATTGCTGCAGCGCTGAGGTAGGAGCGCGTGACAGATTATTTTGAAGCTTCTTGATCATTTGTATTCCCCTTTCCACATTGTACTTGAATGATTTATTATAGTGGATATGTGGTGATGTCGTTTTGTAACTTGGTTATGCTTGTGGTTATGCTCTATTGAAAAAAAAAATCATACTAAAAATCCTCCTTGTAGGGTCCCAGGATCGGAATCCGGCATATGGGTATCGGGAGTAGAGAATGGGACACTACGGAGGCTGTTGGCGCCGGATTCGGCGATCGGGATTCTGTGAGCCCGGTTTCCGAGTTTGGGGTGTGACATTAACACTCTAATGAAGATTTTAACCTTCAAATTGAAGATGAGCTTGAACTGCACCATTTTCTAGAGATTAGACCCAACCCTATTGGTAAATCCTTTTTATAAATCCCCAAGAAGATCCATCTAGGTGAATCTCCTTAGAATTACAAGCTTCCATTAGTTATAGTAGAGTCACCCAACCTCTCATTATCTTAATCACCTCAAATGGAGCATCACATACAAGGTGTTTGATCTTAGAGTTGAAGTATTGACAATGCATTGGCATCAAGAATCAACAAATCAAAAAGGGAGTTGATTGGAGCACAAAAATGCGTCGATCAAGTAACCTAAGACGTCACATCAAAAGGGCTCAAATTTACAAGCGTCAATTAGTGAGTCCATACTCTCTTTCCTTATGTAGGATTGATGGTAAGAGTATGTGACCCATACTCGATAGGTTCTTGTATTGGACCTAGGCTCTTGTGTAGGGCCGAATTGATTAGACATTGGTGTGTACGTGTTAATCTCTATAGGAGCCTCCGACGGGAGTAAACATAAGGCCTTGGTTTAGGATCGAGATTGTTGGTTAGTCAATAAAAAACCAACTAAAGTCTCTTACGAGTGCCTCCAACAAAAGTGTATGCTAGGTCCTTGTGTAGGACTGTAAATGTTAAAGGTGAACCTAATTTAAAACCTCCAATAGTAAAATTTGGTACACTCATGGAGAGTGTATCCGCTGAGAGTAGAGTAGGAAAACCAAACCATTGTATATGCTTGTGTTTGAGATTGTCATTTGTGCACTTTTCTAATTATGCTTATTTGATTGATTAGTGAATTATATATGTATGCATGATTAGATGAATGCTAGGAGTTGATAGTTAGCACATCCCACACACACATGGACACTATCATTTATAGAATAATTGCTTCATTAGCAAATCTACTGTAGTCTATGTGATTGGACCCACTACTGGCTTGGAAGCCTTAGTGTTAAATTACCTTGCTTAGTTTAATTGGCGTATTAGTTTTAGTAAGCAATTGAGTTTTAAAAGGCATAAATTTTATTTGGTCCTAATCCACCAGACAACCATTTATTCCATAGTTCCTCTCAACTTCAACGCGTATAACCCGTGGCCTACTACCACACAAAATTTCAAACCTTATTTGTCGAATTGAGCCTCATTAATGTGCCTTGCTTGATACTTATCTTCACTTCTTAAATCCGCTTCTCTTGTGCTCCCCTGATCTTTGAAGTTAGTCTTCTTCTGCTCCCTTGAATCGGCTACCATGCACTTAATGCTCCAATAAAGCTACCAAAGTAACGGGAGAGATGTTGAATCTCCTACAACTATGGAATAATTAGTTTCAAAATAGAGATTTACTTAGATGGATACTCTAGATATTGATAGATATTAGGATTTACCTATGTGATTTATGTCTACACTCTAGAGAAAGCTTGGGATCATGTTCTTCTTGGAATTGAACTTTGAAATGGTCATTAGCATGAAGAATCACTAAAAAGAAAACATAAATCTCTTTGTGATAGAGCCTAGGAGTGTTGGTAGAGCTTGGTATATACTAGGGTCTCTAAAACAACAAACTCCATCCTTTTTACAAAGATCCGATTGCAAAATGCATTGGAAAAAACCCCAACGGATCTATAACAACTAGCATTGATCGATCAAGAGATACTTTGATTGATCGAACTTAATTCGATTAAAAGACAGAAAACTCACTGAACACTTTTGCGTACATTTGATATATCGAACTTAATATGATGATCGAACGAAGATCAATCCAAAACAGGGCAGAAGCTTGCTAGACGTTGTTGCACATCTTTGATCGATCGAGTGAAAGGCCTTCGATCAATTGATACTAATTGAAGGTTTCCTCGATTGATCGAACTTGTGCATTTTGATTCTCATTTTATCCACGCACTTTGCATATGAATACCACCCTCCGATAATCACCTAATTATCTTAAACTTCTTACGAGTGGCCTCACAACCAATTCTAACACGGTCATATACGGTCGAATTTATGTATCAGCCTATCTTGGCTCTTGGGATCAAAATTGTTCGGTTGCAATTGAGCCGCACAGCCAATTCTAACACATCCACATATATCATAGGTGACTGAATTTGAAATCCAGAGGCAACACTAATGACATATGGATGTACATATTCATATGCATGATAGGGGAAAATTTATGGCCGTCGTGACAGATATGGAGACTAGAGAGCCTCACAGCGTGTGGATGCAGTCAGATTGAAACAGTTCCATCAGAAATCAGCCAATTCCATTCATCCGGTGGGCCGCAGATTGGGCAACCAGTATGAAAACCAACCAAACTGCCATGCATGCCCCTCACATCTGTGAAATGCCGGCAGCTCCGATCCGATCACAGGCACATGTAAGACTATGGCACAAGAAAAAGGCATATCAGATAACATTGTTAATAAAAAAGGCATTCACGTGACACAAATGGAAAAGACGTCGTACAACCAATCACCAATCTGGACTGTCCATTCATTCAAACCACTATGGGCAGGCCATGGTACAAAAATCACACCCACATATCAATTGCACAAAAATTGGACAACTATGATTAGGCAAAAATCACACCCACACATCAACTTGGAACATCATGAATGACTTTCCACTCCAAAACATAGTTTAAAAAATCAAAAGAAAATATCCAGCTGTGTAGTTTCAACACTGAGGTCTTGGCATCCATTCCCCTGTGGGGGTGGCTAACAGTGAAGTGTGAACTGACAGCGGGGGTGTACTAACAAGCTAACTGAAAAAAGAAAAATAGACTTGATAATTAAAAATAAAAGTAGGATTAAAATTTTATTAAGTAATAAATACACAAAAGAGAATTTAAGTATAAAAATAGGTGAATAAAATTGCAGACCAACAATGCAATTTGGTGATTGACGCTAAAGTCATCTTTCTAAGGGAGTTCAAATCCCATCCTTGGCGCACACACACACACACACACACACACACACACACACACACACACACACACACACACACATATATAGCTGAACGCTCACCTGCGAACACGGACTACCTACGAACTTTTTTGAGAACTCATTATATCTGATGATTCTAAAAAATCTTAACTGTCCACATGAAGCAGAACCTCATGAAACCTCCTGGTACCAATTTTTACTTTGAACCAAAACTTTGGTGGGCCATAAAAATGCAAATAGTTTCTTCCCTTGATTTGAATTTCTCTTTACTATGGCCTACCAAAATCTTAGATCAGGGTGAAAATTCACCTATAAGGTTTCATGGGATTGTGCATCTTATGGACCATTCAGATTCGACATCCATGACACGTGTGGAAAGGTGCGCACGTGCGTAAGTGCGTAGGAGAGCATGCATATATATATATATATAGGGAAAAGGTACAATGCGCTCGAGCTGACTATAAGCTCCTGTGAGGTCGAGTTGTGTGGACCCCACCGTGATGCGTGTCAACCATCAACACCGTTCATTTGATGGGTCCCCTTTAAATTATGGGATATCCCAAAAAATCAGCCGTATATAGAACTCAGGTGGGCCATACCATATAAAATCATGTGAAGACATGCCAAAAACATATAAAAGCACTTGGTGGGGCCCACCTGAGTTTTAAATGCTGCTGAAACTTGATCTGAATCCTCATCTAAGTGGGACACACATAATGGATGGGCTGGATTTGCGAACCACATCTCGGTGGGCCCAAAAAATGATTATGAATGTTTTAATGGTGCACGACCCCTCTCCACTTTTGTATGTGGTGTGGCCCACACAAGTCACAGATTGACTTGATTTTTGAGACCTAGGCCCACGATGGAATGGTGCATCTGACTGATGGGGTAGATGTTCGAAACGCATCACGGGGGGCACACACAGCTCGACCTCATGGGGCGTTAAAATCAGCTCGAGCGCATTGTACCTTTTCCCACACACACACACAACACACACACACACACAACACACACACACACACACACACACCACACACACACATATAATATATATATATATATATATATATATATATATATATATATATACGTTTGACCTCATGGCAACTTCCTATGAGGTCGAGCTGTGTGGGTCCTACCGTAATGCGTGTCGAACATCTACCCCATTAGTCACATGCACCATTCCATGTTGGGCCTCGGGCTTAAAAATTAAGTCGATCCATGACTTGTGTGGGCCACATTGCATAAAAAAGTTGAGAGGGGTCACCCTCCTATTAAAACATTCATAATCATTTTTTTTTTTGGGCCCATAGAGATGTGGTTCACAAATCCAATCCATCCATTATGTGTGTCCCACTTGGATGAGGGGTCAGACCAAGTTTCAGACGCATCAAGTTTCAGGTGGGCTCCACCAAGTGATTTTTATATGTTTTAGGCATGTCTTCACATGATTTTAGATGGTATGGCCCACTTGAGTTCCGTATACGGCTGATTTTTAGGATATCACATAATTTAAAGGGGACCCATCAAAATGCACGATATTGATGTTCGACACATCATGGTGGGCCCCACATAGCTCGACCTCATGGGAAGTTCCCATGAGGTCAAGCTGTGTGGGCCCCACCGTGATGCGTTTCGAACATCTACCCCATCATCAGATGCACCATTCCATCATGAGCCTCGGTCTCAAAAATCAAGTCAATCCGTGACTTGTGTGGGCCACACCACATACAGAAGTGGGGAAGGGCCGTGCACCATTAAAACATTCACAACCATTTTTGAGGGCCCACCGAGATGTATTTTGCAAATCCAGCCCATCCATTATGTGTGTCCCACTTGAATGAGGGTTCAGAACAAGTTTCAGGCGCATGCAAAACTCAGGTGAGCCCCACCAAGTGCTTTTATATGTTTTAACGGTGTCTTCACATAATTTTAGATGGTATGGCCCACCTGAGTTCCATATACGACTGATTTTTGGGATATCCCATAATTTAAAGGGTACCCATCAAATGCACGGTTTTGATTGTAACATCCCGGATTTTTTGCCAACCTGGGATTAGACGTCCTTAGGCAATGGGTCGACCCTAACACCTTATCAACTTGTCAAAACTCAGTCCCAAAGGCTAAAATCGCTTGTGAACCATTTTCTTCACAAATTCCACCCTTCACCACTTTGATTTTTCAATTTTTCAAAGTACTTTCACCCTAGACACTATCTTAAACTAGCTAAGTAGTATAACTTGGATCACTTTATATACAAACTACAAACGCCCATGTACCACCTCAGACAGAAATCTTACAGGACTAAATCCTTTAGAAATTTGGCGAGATTTAGCTAGTGTTAAACTAGAGTGCCTGTGAAATTAGCACCAATCACTTTAAATACGATCTGCAAGACCCAAAACTTGTAGAATCATTGACGATAGGTTACCCTAAAACTTAGGATCAATCTCATTACCCGGCTGCTCACGGGAGCATCTCGAAACTCCGTATCGGATCTGGACCGCACGTCGGAAGTCCGATTAACACGAAGTTAAGGAACTAGGACCGCCTCGCTGGGCTTGACAACCATCTCGGAAATCAAATCCGGATAGTGTCCCAGCGCTATTTGCTTGAGCTCGGAGTGAAGAGTGTGAGAAATGTGAAATAATTTCAAAATAAAATATCTTGAATAGTAATCTGGCACCTCTCGCTTGCGAATCAGTATTAAGCAACCAGACCGTCAGAATCAGACCAAATTACACCCTCGGATCAGGAGAAATTTCATACACATTTACATGTACTCAGAATCTCCGATCGAGATCCGCTGACCATTGAACTGAAACTGGTCCGCCACGCGTGATCTGGAATCCCGACCGAAACGAAAACTTAATAGAACGTAGATCCAGCGTTAGTGAGCTTAAGTCCGACCTTTGGCTCAAGGAGGGCCGCCAGAAACCCTCTTTTGAGCTGAAACAATTTGATTTGATTATAATGTAAGTATACCTTGAACATAAGTCTATTTCGGTTAGTTTTTAGGCTATATAAGGACCTTAACCCCTCTCTCATGGCAGCCATACGAATTTGAGGTTGAGAGAGAGAAAAGAGAGAGAAAAGAGAGAAAGTGTGGAGATGTGGGGGAGAATCTCCCTTCCACTCTTCCTTGCCGTGTACGAGCTCTACCGTCTGATTTCATCACCGCTTTCCCGGCGTTTCCTCCGGCGTCATTTCTAGGTAAGAAACCCTAACCCTAATCTGTTTTGGGGTTTAGACAGTTGTAGGTTATGAAATAGCTAACCTATTTCGTTATATATGTTGCCAAACTGCCGAATACGGAAGCTTAGCAAACCTATCACTTCGTTACGATTCTACGACAAAAGGTGCGGACTTTAGGTGTATAGGTTATGGTTTTCAACGCTTTCAATGTCAGATAATGATAGATTCATGATCTGCATGCAATTGCACATGTACAAAGTGCTGTCTGTTTTCCGTTTCGATTAAAGATGAAAAATATGGAATTCTACATACTCTAGGTATTTGTAGAAAGTACGGTATACGTATATTTTTTGAAAATGTGTTTGACATGTTTATTTGTTATATGGATATACGATATATGGATAAAATACTTATGGGGCAAAAGAATTCGCCTAAATACATGTTTTACTTATATACACTATGTATGTTGAAATTGCGTATTCTAGAAAATATTGTATACGTATAAATCTTGGAGATGTATTTATCATGATTATTTGTTGTAGTAATATATTATACATGGATAAAATACTCGCTTGGCTAAAGGATAGACCTAATACATGTTTTGCTAACATACACCATGTATGTTGTAATAGTGTATTCTAAGTGTTTGTGAAAATGACTGAATGAGTATAAAATTCTCATTCGTGCTCGCCATGACTAATTGTCATGGATTCATGATTGTTGTATTGGCGATACCCCTTTGACGAAAGGATTTTCCCTAAATCACGCCACGGCCAATATACACTATATATGCTAAAATGTGTGGCCCAAGTGTTTGTGGAAATGACTGAATGAATATGGAACTTCGATTCCTGCTTGCCATGACTATTCGTCGTGGGTGTACGCGTGTTATGATTGGGGCAACTCCCTAGTGAAAGGATTCGGCCTAATGCCTATGTGATCGACATATGTCATGTATGTTGATGTATGTTTGTTTAAGTGTTTCTTGAAATGTCTCGAGTAGTAGTTAGCAAATTGTAATGTATAAGGGTGTTGAGATATGATTCTCAACCTCTTTTAACTATTTGTATGATCTCCTTGGATAGTTGTGTGATTAGGAATTGAACATGTACAAACTCATGCTTGTGTTGTGATTCATAACATGCTCAACTGCTTTATGATTTTAACTATGTAATGCATATGTTTAAATTTATATTTACGTTGTATGATCCGTCATGGGTGATGGGGGAGTGGAGCAACGAGTGCGTGCAACAGCCTTGGCAGCCCTAAACGGATAATACCAGACCTTGATTGTATGAGTTGAATCTTGATCCATTACTGCTTTATCTATCTGCAATTGATTGTGTTTGGGGCTATGATTATAGTCCAGACAATCGGTACCAGAATTGAATTCGTGGTTGTGATTCATTTGCCACGTGAGATGTGTTCGACGAACCCGAGTCGTACTTCGGTTGACGATAGTGGTTGGCCACACGAAGTACTTATGCGCTTCATATCGTCTAACTTGTTGTGCGCTCGAGCTAGCCGAGCTCGTCAAGTAACCCGATCTGTCTAATGTATGTTCACCATGTTTGGACGCTACTGCTTGAACCTAGGGTACCAAACTTACCAGTGAAATCCCTTTTAACCATGGTACCTCGATCCGCTAAGACTCATGAGCCGGACATGGTGGTATGGGACACCGTGGTCGAGCTGTCGGCCTACGCTGGGGCCACGTGCCTCCCCGTAGTGACCATTGAGCAACCAAACTCGTGAGCTGAATACGGTGGTATGGGACACTGTATTCGAGCTGTCGATACTTACGGCGAGAGCCGAGTACGGTGAGACCTGTACTCGTGCTGACGGGCGACGAGTCCTCTGTAGTATCTTCGAGTATACTCCGAGGTCTATGAATGGCGACGAGCCCTTCACAACAACTAGAGTATAAGTTGAGCCGAGTACGGTGAGACTTGTATTCGAGCTGACGGCCAGCGATTGAGCCGAGTACGGTGAGACCTGTATTCGAGCTGACGGCCAGCAATTAAGCCGCATACGGTGAGATCTGTATCCGTGCTGACGGGTGACGAGCCCTTTGTGATTCCTTCGCTATGCTTCTCAAACCATAATATCGTATGAGATAAACTAGGACTGACGACCCTAAATGGATCATGTTTGGGAATGATACAAGGGAGGTACCTTAGTTTCCCAATACTACTGTTTGAAATGGACTAATAATAACTCGGTAATCATGCTCATCATCGCACCGCATGTGCCTAGTAGATGTGGAGCACTGAGGGAGGTATGCATTCGCGAACGTAAGATGATGTCACATGAGGGTGGTTTGGCAAGGGCATACATCATCATGTCATTTCATACTTGCATTTAATAAGAGTAGCTAAACTTGTTTGATTGTACTACTGCTTATCATTACTGCTTGACTGAATTGATAACATGTTAACCTATGCTTTATTGTTCCACTGAGTTGATCACTCACTCCCACGTTACGGAACGGTGTTTGCAACACCAACCAGATTTGTTGAGTTTCAGGTGTTGGCGATGCTTATGAAGCAGAGCCGAACTACTACTATGATGATAGGAGGAGTTCTCCTATCTGTATCTCTCTAGCAGGTCAATGAAGACCTGATATTGTATTGACGGGGCTATGGTACTTGGGACAGGAGACATACACTTCCTCACATTTGGTATATTTTAGAACTGTACTTGTAATTATTTAACCTAGTAATGTTATCACACTCTGGAGACTCATCATAGTTTATATATTTTATCTATCTATCACAGTCTTCCGCTTGCAAATTTAACTGTCTCTGGAGTATGATATGCTGTTTTGGCTTAATCTCACTCATGTTCAATGCACGAATACAGTCAACATTCAATCATCATTCATTTTGTTGCATAAGTGATGTTCTGGAACTCGGGAGTTGAGTTTATGCTCGACCCCCGATTTTCAGGGCGTTACAAGATGGTATCAGAGCATGATTTGGATTAAACCGGACCTGAGTTATGGTCACACGACGCACACTGACGCACTCTGACTTAGGAGGGAGTGACGGAAGGTAGAAACAGTCTTAGGCATTCCTGTTCTGTCCAACGGCTAGTTCACTGAAAACGAACGCCGAAATCGAGTTTGTATTCAACCATGGTCGCACGAGTCGACCTTAAAAATATTCCTAGGCCGTCTATTAATGAGTCTAGATTACAAACCACCTCACCCTAACCGTTGACAATCGGTAGAATACGGGATAAGCGTGATGATGATAACTACTCCGAATCCTCGGAGCTTCTCTGGACTCCTCACAGAGACTTCTCGAGTCTACGAGAAAAGAAAGCAGAAAGTAGAAATAAATTCTAATAAATTCGAAATTGATTAATGAATGACTACAAAAATTGAGTTCACAACCCTTTAAATAGGGATACCAAGTAATGGGAAAGAAATCAGAAACAAACTACAACTAAAACTCCTAAGAATTCGTGACTTATTATAAGGTTGTGATGTCTACAAGTGTGCAAGGTTCTCAGCCAAAAATAGTAAGTGTCCTATTTGGCTTCACCAAACCGTCCTCCTAATTATTCTAGGCTCTTTTCACAATGAGCGCAACTCCTAAAGCCCAACAGATGAAGCGTAATTAAACTAAAACTATTATTTTAGTAAAACGAAATTGAAACAGGGAAACGACCATCAATCGGAGGTTTTTTTCGCAATTCCGGGCTGTGCGCAACCCCACATGGCGGGGTTGGTTGGCTTCATTAGCTCGTTCTACCTCAAATTCATATATTTTATGTCAGATAACTCTTTCCGGATTGCAAGATATGTCCGTTTTGTCCCGAATTACCCGAAATGGAGTCGGGGGGCCACACGAGGCAATCCGGGGAGGAACCAAGTGGACCCAGGGTGCATTTGGCACCTTGGGGGGTTGGAGAACATCACCCAACCACGGCGGCAGCTCACCGGGCAAAGCGGACCGCTGTGAAACCGCCGTCACCGCGGTCGACCGCGGTCGGGTGGCTCGGCTGGTGTTGGGCCGGGCCTGGGAATGGTCGGCCCGACCTCCACACACGTGTGTTGTGTGCGGAATATGCTGGGGTTTCCGATTTTTAGGTTTGGAGCCCCCTCCCTCTCACACTTCTCCTTTCCAAACTCCCTTCCCTTCCACTTGCGTTTTTCTCCCTCAAATCCTTCCTCCAATCTTTCAATCCACCATATTCGGCCATGATTCACGCACTTCCATCGATCACGGCAGCCCCAACCACCTACCCTACCCCTTTCTTTCACGTTTGAGCTCTCACATCCCCCATTTGGAGCTCAAAACCGTGTAACTACTGCCTAAATCCATCCCATTCCTCCCTTGTTCCTCTTCATTCCTTGTCCTTTGTGTCTCTTCAACACCTGTTGGGACTGTGTGTCCGTGGAGTATCAAAGAAGACAGCCCCCCCTTTCCTCTCCTCCTTCATTTCCATGGCCTTTTTGAGTTGATTACGGCCATTTTCTCTCGATTTCATGGGGTTTGGGTGTATCCCATGTTTTCCAATACCATATTTGGAGTGTATGCAGTTAAACGTAAATCCCGAAATTTTCTTTCAAATAACACTTAGAAATTCCCCATCGTGGGATTTGGAAATCCCATCTTACCCTTTTCCAACACTAGGCTCATTTTCCAAAGCCTATACCAATAATTTTAATCCCCACCCACCCTCCTACCAACCATGTCACTCCCAATCCTGAGGTAGGATTAGTAATACAGTCCCATTTAGTACGGCTTAAGACCACTGGCCGAATAGTGTTAAAGTGATAAAGTCCCTTAATATACATTAACCCACCACACTCTGATAGCTTAAGCTTTAGAGTAAATGGTTGTTTGACAAATAGACCCTTGGAGTTTTGGACCTAGAGCAGTGTTTCGACAGACCTGACTGAATAGGAAATACAACAAATTAATAATGTGAACTCTAGAACCCCCTTAGTTGGTTTGAGCATATGTGAAGTGCTCGAGCGTAGCTACATTCATGTTCGGGCAACTCAATTCCAAATAAGCAAACAAACAATTTTCTTTATTAAAAATGATGTAAAATCATCTAATGTATAAGAATAAACTTTGGATTATACCTAGAGAAACTTATATATCCCTTGGATTTAATGTTAGGTCAAATCAATACACCCCTTAGAATTGCCTTCTCAAAGACTTAGTACCATCGGGACCACGGAGCAGAGAAACTACATATAAGCGAGATATTCGCGGTTTGAATCAAATTCTCAATCCTGGTAGTGACCAATGAACCCTATGATCTGATCAAGCAGAAGGTCGGGATCGACTAGGATTAAGAAATGATATGGCAACTTTCTGTTCTAGCTAGGCAGGAGGTCCATGTATCCGACTCAGACCCACTACACAACATTTCTTCCATGTTGGCCGAACCACTTGCAACCAAAAGTTTATAACTTTGTCTTTGAAAAGTATTAGAAGTATATAGCCGATAGCGACTTTGTCTTTTAGGCCCCAAGGAATTACCCAAATGAGCAACAATTAGTTAGGAATTAGGTCTCAAATCGCATGCCATGTCGGCATACATATTGTGCTTATGAACGTAGAAAGATAACCTGCCTGTTAAGCCAGACATCATTAAATAGGATAAGTCTGGACCGCGACAAAACCCCTTGGTAGAATTAAGCATCTTGCCTCAAACTCACACCTGGCCCTGACATCAACCACATTACCCATCATTTTTAGCTCCTCTCGATACCTATAGGTATCAATGCCATAGTACACAACGTCGATAAAAGGCAGACCAATGTATTTCCCATTTCATGTCAAGGATAGGTTATAAATTACACCTTGTTCCGACATACAGATCAGGACATAGCTCTTGAGCCTTGAGGGTGAAAATAAAATTTTAAGGGGGGTAGAACATTATGAGCTCAATCTAGTTAGGTCACCTAATACACCTCTTTGATCTGGGTGGTGCAGCGGAAACGTGGTGGACCCTACCCCACTGGCCCAGGATCGAAACGGTGCTCGATAAATACGAACATTATAGAAGCCCTAGTAAGTTCTACTATGAGAAACCGTTTTAGGATGATCTAGTAAGATTTGGTTCATCATTTCCTTTGACATAGATGATAACGAGAACTCTCTTAGACTAAGACTTAAAGGGCAACCTTAGACATAGACCATTTGAGCCTTTCAATGATGGACACTCCCTACGTTTCTAGAGTGATCGGACTACGGAGTTACTAAAATATACAACTGCGAAACATTCGCGGCTTGACCCAATTCTCAATCCTGGGTGACTACCAATGGACTCACTGCTTGGCCGAGCAGAAGACCAGGATCCACCAGGATTCGGAAGGGATACGATGAGCTTCCTACCTACCCTGGCCGTAGATGATCGATGTATCGGGATTAAGCCCACTATAAACGTCTCTCCGTGTTGGTCAAACAATGAAAACAACTATCTTACTCTAGATAATTGGGATTTGTCGTCGAAACTCCAAATAGGTAAAGAAATAAATTGTAGCGAACCATCAGGGTATGAGAAATGGATAAAGAATTAAGTTTTAAGGGGGTAGACTAAAATGAACCAGCAGGTATATACCCTACCACGCGTAGAAATTTGAATCAATAAGTCTTAGGCAAATGAAATAATAGAAATCTTCCCTTATTACCCTTAGCCAATTTCGGGGACGAAATTTTGTTTTAAGGGGGGTAGATTGTAACATCCCGAATTTTTTGCCAACCTGGAATTAGACGTCCTTAGGCAATGGGTCGACCCTAACACCTTATCTACTTGTCAAAACTCAGTCCCAAAGGCTAAAATCGCTTGTGAACCATTTTCTTCACAAATTCCACCCTTCACCACCTTGATTTTTCAATTTTTCAAAGTACTTTCACCCTAGACACTATCTTAAACTAGCTAAGTAGTATAACTTGGATCACTTTATATACAAACTACTACAAACGCCCAGGTACCACCTCAGACAGAAATCTTACAGGACTAAATCCTTTAGAAATTTGGCGAGATTAGCTAGTGTTAAACTAGAGTGCCTGTGAAATTAGCACCAATCACTTTAAATACGATCTGCAAGACCCAAAACTTGTAGAATCATTGACGCTAGGTTACCCTAAAACTTAGGATCAATCTCATTACCCCGCTGCTCACGGGAGCATCTCGAAACTCCGTATCGGATCTGGATCGCACGTCGGAAGTCCGATTAACACGAAGTTAAGGAACTAGGACCGCCTCGCTGGGCTTGACAACCATCTCGAAAATCAAATCCAGATAGTGTCCCAGCGCTATTCGCTTGAGCTCGGAGTGAAGAGTGTGAGAAATGTGAAATAATTTCAAAATAAATATCTTGAATAGTAATCTGGCACCTCTCGCTTGCGGATCAGTATTAAGCAACCAGACCGTCAGAATCAGACCAAATATACACACCCTCGGATCAGAGAAATTTCATACACATTTACATGTACTCAGGAATCTCCGATCGAGATCCGCTGACCGTTGAACTGAAACTGGTCCGCCACGCGTGATCTGGAATCCCGACCGAAACAAAAACTTAATAGAACGTAAATCCAGCGTTAGTGAGCTTAAGTCCGACCTTTGGCTCAAGGAGGGCCGCCAGAAACCCTCTTTTGAGCTGAAACAATGCTGATTTGATTATAATGTAAGTATACCTTGAACATAAGTCTATTTCGGTTAGTTTTTAGGCTATATAAGGACCTTAACCCCTCTCTCATGGCAGTCATACGAATTTGAGGTTGAGAGAGAGAAAAGAGAGAGAAAAGAGAGAAAGTGTGGGAGATGTGGGAGAATCTCCCTTCCACTCTTCCTTGCCGCTGTACGAGCTCCACCGTCTGATTCTCATCGCTTTCCCGGCGTTTCCGGCGTCATTTCTAGGTAAGAAACCCTAACCCTAATCTGTTTTGGGGTTTAGATAGTTGTAGGTTATGAAATAGCTAACCTATTTCGTTCTATAGGTTGTCAAACTGCCGAATACGGAAGCTTAGCAAACCTATCGACTTCGTTACGATTCTACGACAAAAGGTGCGGACTTTAAGTGTATAGGTTATGGTTTTCAACGCTTTCAATGTCAGATAATGATAGATTCATGATCTGCATGCAATTGCACATGTACAAAGTGTCTGTTTTTTCCGTTTCGATTAAAGATGAAAAATATGGAATTCTACATACTCTAGTATTTGTAGAAAGTACGGTATACGTATATTTTTTGGAAATGTGTTTGACATGTTTATTTTATTTGTTATATGGATATACGATATATGGATAAAATACTTATGGGGCAAAAGAATTCGCCTAAATACATGTTTTACTTATATACACTATGTATGTTGAAATTGCGTATTCTAGAAAATACTGTATACGTATAAATTTTGGAGATGTATTTATCATGATTATTTGTTGTAGTAATATATTATACATGGATAAAATACTCGCTTGGCTAAAGGATGGACCTAATACATGTTTTTGTACATACACCATGTATGTTGTATAGTGTATTCTAAGTGTTTGTGAAATGACTGAATGAGTATAGAATTCTCATTCGTGCTCGCCATGACTAATTGTCATGGATTCATGATTGTTGTATTGGCGATACCCCTTTGACGAAAGGATTTGCCCTAAATCACGCCACGGCCAATATACACTATATATGCTAAAATGTGTGGCCCAAGTGTTTGTGGAAATGACTGAATGAATATGGAACTTGGTTCCTACTTGCCATGACTATCCGTCGTGGGTGTACGCGTGTTATGATTGGGGCAACTCCCTAGTGAAAGGATTTGCCTAATGCCTATGTGATCGACATATGTCATGTATGTTGATGTATGTTTGTTTAAGTGTTTCTTGAAATGTCTCGAGTAGTAGTTAGCAAATTGTAATGTATAAGGTGTTGAGATATGATTCTCAACCTCTTTTAACTATTTGTATGATCTCCTTGGATAGTTGTGTATTAGGAATTGAACATGTACAAACTCATGCTTGTGTTGTGATTCATAACATGCTCAACTGCTTTATAATTTTAACTATGTAATGCATATGTTTAAATTTATATTTACGTTGTATGATCCGTCATGGGTGATGGGGGAGTGGAGCAACGAGTGCGTGCAACAGCCTTGGCAGCCCTAAACGGATAATACCAGACCTTGATTGTATGAGTTGAATCTTGATCCATTACTGCTTTATCTATCTGCAATTGATTGTGTTTGGGGCTATGATTATAGTCCAGACAATCGGTACCAGATTGAATTCGTGGTTGTGATTCATTTGCCACGTGAGATGTGTTCGACGAACCCGAGTCGTACTTCGGTTGACGATAGTGGTTGGCCAACGAAGTACTTATGCGCTTCATATCGTCCAACTTGTTGTGCGCTCGAGCTAGCCGAGCTCGTCAAGTAACCCGATCTATCTAATGTATGTTCACCATGTTTGGACGCTACTACTTCTCTACTGCTTGAACCTAGTACCAAACTTACCAGTGAAATCCCTTTTACCATGGTACCACCGATCCGCTAAGACTCATGAGCCGGGCATGGTGGTATGGGACACCGTGGTCGAGCTGTCGGCCTACGCTGGGGCCACGTGCCTCCCCGTAGTGACCATTGAGCAACCAAACTCGTGAGCTGAATACGGTGGTATGAGACACTGTATTCGAGCTGTCGATACTTACGGCGAGAGCCGAGTACGGTGAGACCTGTACTCGTGCTGACGGGCGACGAGTCCTCTGTAGTATCTTCGAGTATACTCTCCGAGGTCCGTGAATGGCGACGAGCCCTTCACAACACTAGAGTATGAGTTGAGCTGAGTACGGTGAGACCTGTATTCGAACTGACGGCCAGCGATTGAGCCGAGTACGGTGAGACCTGTATTCGAGCTGACGGCCAGCAATTGAACCGCATACGGTGAGATTTGTATCCGTGCTGACGGGTGACGAGCCTTTGTGATGCCTTCGCTATGCTCTCAAACCATAATATCGTATGAGATAAACTAGGACTGACGACCCTAGAATGGATCATGTTTGGGAATGATACAAGGGAGGTACCTTAGTTTCCCAATACTACTGTTTGAAATGGACTAATAATAACTCGGTAATCATGCTCATCATCGCACCGCATGTGCCTAGTAGATGTGGAGCACTGAGGGAGGTATGCATTCGCGAACGTAAGATGATGTCACATGAGGGTGGTTTGGCAAGGGCATACATCATCATGTCATTTCATACTTGCATTTAATAAGAGTAGCTAAACTTGTTTGATTGTACTGCTTTATCATTACTGCTTGACTGAATTGATAACATGTTAACCTATGCTTTATTGTTCCACTGAGTTGATCGCTCACTCCCACGTTACGGGACGGTGTTTGCAACAACAACCAGATTTGTTGAGTTTCAGGTGTTGGCGATGCTTATGAAGCAGAGCCGAACTACTACTATGATGATAGGAGGAGTTCTCCTATCTGTATCTCTCTAGCAGGTCAATGAAGACCTGATATTGTATTGACGGGGCTATGGTACTTGGGACAGGAGACATTACACTTCCTCACATTTGGTATATTTTAGAACTGTACTTGTAATTATTTAACCTGGTAATGTTATCACACTCTGGAGACTCATCATAGTTTATATATTTTATCTATCTATCACAGTCTTCCGCTTGCAAATTTAACTGTCTCTGGAGTATGATATGCTGTTTTGGCTTAATCTCACTCATGTTCAATGCACGAATACAGTCAACATTCAATCATCATTCATTTTGTTGCATAAGTGATGTTCTGGAACTCGGGAGTTGAGTTTATTCTCGACCCCCGATTTTCAGGGCGTTACATTGATGGTCTAAACACATCACGGTGAGGCCCACACAGCTTGACCTCATGGGAGCTTATCGTCGGCTCGAGCGCATTGTACCTTTTCCATATATTAATATATATATATATATATATATATATATATATATAATATATATATATATATATATATATATATATATATGAGTTTTTTCTCTGTGTAAACTTCACCTTTTACCCACTAGCTTTTTTAAACTACCCAAACTTTACTTTTTAATTATAAACTTTAGGTTTTTTCTAACGAGAATACCCCTGCAATTACAAACCCGTTTTTTTTTGAAATCTTCTCCTCTTTATACGATAATACCCTTTTACCAAAAACTCATTTTTAAAAATCATCTCTTCACTTTATACGGGAATACTCTTCTACCAAAAATCCATTTTCGGAAATCTTGTATTCTCTTCATACGAGAATACCCTTCTACTAGAAACTCATTTTCTGAAATCTTCTTCTCTTTATACAAGAATACCCTTCTATCAAAAACCCATTTTCTAAAATCTTCTATTCTTTTCCTATTTCTTCCTAAAATTTTATCATTTCCATTTCTAAAGTTTAGATCCTTTTTTGGGAGAGAATACCTATGCTACCATAAATCGTTACTTTTTTTTTGGTCAAGGAATGACAAAAATGGTGCCTCCATCGAAGAAGCCACACATTATAGCTATATCTGAACAAATTCCCCTAAACCTTAAAAATTTACACGTGCATGAGTTCTCGATCAATTTCATCGAGTTCTGGGTCAACTTAGCCGAGTTTTCAATGAAATTTCTCGTGTTGTCGGTGAAATTGACCGAGAATTTGTTAAAATTGACCAATAACTCGTGCAAATGACCGAGAAGTCGCTAAAATTGACTGAGAACTCGTTGAAATTCACCGATCACTCAGTCAATTTTACTGAGTTCTCAGACAATTTCAATTTGTTCTCGATCAATTTGCCCGAGTTGTAAGTCAATTTTCCCAAATTCTCGATCAAAATTTTCCGAGTTCTTGGTCATTTTTAATGAGTTCTTGATCAATTTTCCCAAGTTCTTGGTCAATTTCAGTGACTTCTCATTCAATTTCATTGAGTTCTCGATCAATTTCACGAAAAACTCAAGTAAATGGACCGAGAAGTCGCTGAAATTGACCAAGAACTCAGGAAATTTGACTGAGAACTTATGAAAATTGACTGAGAACTCAATGAAATTGACCGAGAATTAGGGCAACTCACACTATACTCGATGAATTTTCACCTTCTACTCAGTCCATTTGAAAATTTCACCAAGAACTTGGTGAAATTGACTAAGAACTCTCCAAAATTGACCAAAAACTCGAGCAACTCACACTATACTTTGACGAATTTTCACCTTCTACTTGATCCATTTGAAAATTTGATCGAGAACTCAGGCAAATTGCTTGAGAACTCGCTAAAATTGACCGAGAACTTGGGCAACTCACACTATACTTGATGAATTTTCACTTTCTACTCGGTCCATTTGAACTATTAAACAATTTATGAATTTTCACACTATGCTTCACGAACTATTGAACTTTATTTTTGATATATTTTGCAATTCATCCTTATAGATGATGAGTTTCCGTAGAAGGGAATTGATTTTGGAGTCCCAAACATGTCCTCCAAATGTTTATTAAACATGGTGATTTAATACCGTAAAGAGCGGTTTTGTGAAAAATGAGAGCATATTAAATCTATTCAGGCAATCTCCATTTTATTTTTTTTGCTACACGTTCCATCATTTAGATTTATAGGAGCTCTATTTCACGTACTTTTTGTAAGACATAGAGGTGATATTGTATCTAAGACATATGGGAAACCTTTGAAACTTACGAAGATGGACTTCGCTTTTATAACATGACTTAAAACTAGAGACCTTTGTATACCCAAAATTCAGCCTACTAAGAAGTCAATAAGAGAAAAGTACTTCAAAGAATATCCAATCTTAAAAAAACATTTAGAAGATGTGTTTAATAAAATACTTGACAACAATAAGCATGAAGATGTCATGAAGGTTGCCTTAATAATGTGAATAGTAGTTTGTTAGGGGAAGTGACACCAAAATTATGTGCAACATAGAGCATATTGACCAAGTCGAATCTTTAGAAGACTTTAGTAGCTATCCTTAGTGTAATTTGGCCTTTAAGACAATGGCTAAAAGGGTTAAAGGTGTTGTGCACGCATCACATGGGATTCATTATAATGTCTACGATTGCATCTTTTCTTTACAAGTACGGATTCTTTCCTTATTCCACATAACTAGAGCTTATATTAAGTTATATTTTTTAACCTCATGCAATTTCATTGTAACGGATACGAGCCATAGAGAGAGTGTCAACCCTTAAAGAGTGTGTGATTCCATATGTTCCCTCCCAAATTTCACGCTTCATTCAATATCAAGACTAGAAGGGTTAGAGGTACCACACAATATACCAAATATTCGAGAGTGAATATGTAAGCCAATTTATTTCAAGATATTTAGTTGCTTATTTTAACATATACGTTCTGTACATGAACATGAAACAAGTTCTTATGCTTGTCCTTACCTTGGAAACTACCAGTGAAGAACTGGAGACGGATGCCATTCGTTTGGTCTATGATAAATTTCAGGTAAGATGTCATGAATGTCTTTTCTCGATTAAAGATTATTAATTACTTTGATATATTACATCTTTGATATATACATTATTACATTTTGGAGGGCATTAAAGAACTGAGGGAGGAGAGGGAGAGGGAGAGGGAGAGGAAGAGGGTAAGGGATATTATTTAGGAGAAGAACTGAGGGAGGAGAGGGAAGAGTTGAAGAAGGAGAGGCAGGAGTTGAAGAATGAGAGGGAATGATTGAGAAGGAGATGGAAGAGTTGCAGAAAGGGAAGTGTTGAAGAAGGAGAGGAAAGAGTTGAATGAGGGAGCATAGTTTAAGAGGGAGAGAGAAGAGTTTTTGATGGAGAATGAAGACTTTACGAAGGAGTTGAAGGAGGAGGAGTTGAAGGAGAAGGAAGAGTTTTTAACAGATAAGGAAATTATGAAAGAGGAGTTGAAGAACAAGAGGGAAGCAAAGGATATGGAAGATAAGGAACAAGGGTTTAGTCTTGAAAAGTACAGTTTGCATAGTTTAGAAAAGCTGGTGGGTTAAAGGTGAAGTTTATAGTGAGAAATCTCTCTCTCTCTCTCTCTCTCTCTCTCTCTCTCCTCTCTCTCTCTCTATATATATATATATATACTATATATATATATATATATATATATATATATATATATATATAATATATATAAATATATAATTAAAGACTTGTCTGAACCGAGTCAAGCTCGCCACCTAGTTTCACAGAGAGACTTGGCTTGATTTTTGGTTCGAGTCAAGCTAACCATCTGATCTATTGGTCGAAGAAAATGGACCCTTCATCATTCAAAAGGTACAGTACAGGCCAGTTTTGGGAAAACCCATCACCATGGGTCAGAGGCTCCAAAAGCAGCAAGCAGTACATTGCAGCAGTGCTAAAGTCCATGTTTGTTATGAAAATACAGAAAGTATTATTGATCAGCAAGCAAGCTGTGATATGGACCGCATCTTTACTTGAAAGATGCAAAATGAGCCATATCAGCAGCATTGCGCAGGTACTTGTCATATAATAATTGGGAGGTGCTCAGAGCATCTCCAGCAGCTTTAACTGGGAATGCCTTGCTGCTTTTCTGCCACTTATTTGTGAGCATTATCCACTCCCTTCTCCAAGCCTCCAACGGAAAAGCTTCTCCCTTCTCCAGACCCTCCACCATATATCTGAAATATATAGCTGCTCGAGGGCCATAATAATCATTCACAAGTCCGCTCCAGTACTTGTTTCCTGGGACAAAACAAAGGAGAAAGAAATAATCAATAGTCACCCCAACAATTTCAAGCAAAACCAACCTTCTGCGGGCTTAGAAATTGTGATCTGCAGCACTTGCCATAGTCATGAAGCAGACTAGCTTCGACCTCAGTGTTGTCAAACCACATAGTTACTTGAGTCCTTGCATTCCACTCGAACTATAACACACAAACCCAAAGAACAATTTCAATCATACAGTTATTAATGGCCATCAATTGGGAACAAAAATAGAATGATTCTGACCTGTTTCTCCTGTTCTGGGTCTTCGGCGAGTTGCTTTGCACTTTCTAACCATGGCCCAAGCAGAAATCCTTCGTGGCAAGCTAATAGCATGTCCATATCTCTGATGAGATCAAGGAAGTGCTGGCTGTAGATGATGACCCCATGGGCGTTGTTCATCTGGTAGGCTTCTACAACCTTCAAGAACACTTGATTTGCATATTTTGCCAAAGCTTGTCGTGTGAGGTCAACGAGATCATACCTAAGGTAAGGGAAATGACATGAGGATGTAAATTTAGGGTTATTCACATGGCAATCATAAAAGGCAAAAAAAAGGTTATTTACATAACACGTGATTAACTATTACAAGCAGAAAAAACAGCCTATTATTCTAACCATGGGAGCTGTGTTAGAACTATAATATTGCCACTTGTGGGCATTGTAGGTGGTAGTAGTCTATAATAGCATTTACATACATTTGTCAATTTGTATTGTTTCCATTACTAATACTTATATAGATCAGTGGATAGACAGCAGTGTCTATTAGATCAGAGAACGAAACAATGTCTTAAATTTTGTTGGCTAGAGGTTTGTGCAAGTTTATGAGATTCTGCATAGGATCATGGTTCTAAGTTAATGAGAAATGCATATTGTTTTCAAATCTTGGATAGGCAGTGGAAAACATTTTAAGGTGAGGAACTAAAAGGAATGCTCAATTTTTTAGCATCTGAGCTTCAGTGATGTAAAGTTTGATATATTGCTCTCACCACAGATGGGGATGTGTTGGAAACCTCCCTGATTGGAAGATTATGACCTTTTGATATTTGTCCATTTCTTCGTTGAATCTGTATTTTCTCTTGTCATTTCTAGGCTACAAAAGATGCTTGAGATACCTAAATCTGAAAGATTTTCAAGGTATCATCAATCTTTGGTAAAGACCACATACCAGCAGTTTAAATCATCAAATCACAGGCCACATGCAAAAATTCATACTGTCACTAAAAATATAGATTTAATGATGAGCAATATCCTACTATTCTTCTCCTAAGGAACACTTGAAATTGAATTTGGGTGTGACTTGTGAACAAACTGCACATTTTCCGATGCGCAGAATCCAATAATTCCTCTTTTAAGGTAAAATTTAATTGAATATTCTGGTTTCTTATAGCTCTCGGCTTTGATCAGGGTTGGAGAGCATGAAAGGAGGACAAGGGAAAGACCCCAAAGAACCTTGATCGAGGTGATCAGAAAAGAGCTTACTGAGGATAGGGCTTAGGGATGATTGGTGAAATAGGACTTAAAAAGCTGACACAAACACCTGGGACAAGGGTAAGATGACAGTGATGAATCGGATATTCAATATATAATGCCGATTATTTGTTCATTTTAATGTGTGAACGTCTAGAGTTCTTTCAGAAAACAACTTTCTGAGTGATGTAAGTTGATTATATTGTAGAATACCTTTTTGTGTATGTTCTTGTGCAGTCGTTCGGAGCACCTTTTTCAGCTCCTATGTTATTTATAGATATGTTAGTCAATTTGACTAACAGGTGCTAATACTCCTCTCTTTTCTCCTCCTCATCATCATCCTCATCCTCTTCCTCTTCTTCTTCTTCTTCTCCCTCTCCCTCCCTCCCCTCCCCCCCCCCCCCCTCCCCCCCCCCCCCCCCCCCCCCCCCCCCCCCCCCCCGTGCAGTCGTTCGGAGCACCTTTTCAGCTCCTATGTTATTTATAGATATGTTAGTCAATTTGACTAACAGGTGCTAATACTCCTCTTCTCCTCCTTCTCATCATCCTCATCCTCTTCCTCTTCTTCTTCTTCTTCTTCTTCTCTTCCCTCCCTCCCCTCCCCTCCCCCCCGCCCCCCCCCCCCCCGCCCCCCCCCCCCCCCCCCCCCCCCCCCTTTCTTTTTCTACTAGGTATCAGAGCTGCTCTTGTACGTTGATTGGAGGTTATGTAAGAGAGTCCCGCTGCTGATGTCATCAGTCATATGAGTGACATAAGTAGCACAGGGATAAATAGCTCCATGAAGGGAAAAAATTACAGGGTTTGTAGAGAATGATTTTAGAGGAATTTTGACGAATCTTTTCAACAATTTTGGGTGGAGCTTTCAATGGTGCTTTTTCAAAAAGAGAAAAATAGTAACAAAAATCATTTTCAGTTTTTTGAACGTTGATTGGAGGTTATGTAAGAGAGTCCCGCTGCTGATGTCATCAGTCATATGAGTGACATAAGTAGCACAGGGATAAATAGCTCCATGAGGGAAAAATTACAGGGTTTGTAGAGAATGATTTGAGGAATTTTGATGAATCTTTTCAAGAATTTTGGGTGGAGCTTTCAATGGTGCTTTTTCAAAAAGAGAAAAATAGGAACAAAAATCATTTTCAGTTTTTTGAACGTTGTATTTTTCTGGGTGTTTTTTGAGGTGACTTTTTGCATGGGGTTGACTGAGCTGACAAATTTGAACCCTCAGAAATAAGAATCGTTGGATGTCATCTTGAATTGAAGGCATGCCGATGTTTTGTCAAAGTTTCCATACAACCCTGTTTTTTTTTTTTTTTCCTATTGATTCCTAGACCTGAAGGAGCGAACCTATGGGGGATGTATATAGCTTCATTTGTGAGCATTTTTTATTTTTTATTTGGCACAGCATGGTGTTTGCAAGTGTCATGGCTATTTTTTCTCTTGTGATATATGGGTATGACCTTTGTTGAGGATATTTGTAGGTGCGACCAGTGTTTGCAGTATTAATATTGATGCATGCATCGCACCCTTGGGATATGGAAACATATGGGTAGCCCATTGGAAATATTGCATGTATTGGCGATGTTTCATTCTTTCTAGGATCCATTGGGAAAATGATGAAAATTTTCAATGTGACTTCAGGAGAGATGATTACCGCTTAGATCTCGAAAGATCAAAGAAAATATGTCCTCTCAAAGAAGTGTTATAATTATATCCAGAATGAGTTCATATAATTCATAGATCATATAATGCAAGTATGAAAATACACACACACACACACACACACACACACACACACACACCACAATTTAGTTGGATCAAAATTATTTATAAAATATGAATTTTTTTTCTATTTTTAATTAAAAAAATATTTTTGTTTGAAAATTCAAGAAACCATTTCCAATAAGTGAATGGGGCTAAAAGTAATGTCCAATGGTTTTTTGACAACCTACTTAAAATTTGAATGGGTGAAAAAAATTCTTCAATGTTCCAAAAATTCAAATCTTGGAGCTTTACATCCATGATTTTGCATGCAAAATATGCATGATCATAGCTTACTAGCTTGTTTCCACCAATAACGAGCAAAATGTTAAAGCAAAAACATAGAAAATAACAAAAATCTTCTCTAGTAGATTCCAGTCCGTTTCCACTCTTTGATCTCGATTTCCACACGAAAAACAAAATTTCTTCTGGAACAACTCAAAAGGAATTGTCTAAAGGTAGTTTAGAGCAGTTCCCACCAAAAAATCCTGGAGAAAAATGGTAGTTTTTGAGTTTGTTTTTGTTTGTTTTTTTTTTTTTTTTCCTGAGGGGGATGGTATGTATTGTTGATACATAGGCATGTACAGATTATTCATATTGTTGTATGATCAATGCATATCGCTGTATCGTCTCACGACATTTCTTATAATCTTTTATGGATAAAATTTAGAACTTCTTGAGGGCACCGCTTCTACATATGCTTCTTCACATCCTCAGTCTGTTCCAACTCAGGCAGTGCTACCTCTTTTCATATTGATCCTGGAGCATTGGATCATGTGATAGGTAGAAATCTCATATTTCATATCTCATATCTCATATCTCATGTGCAGTACCTTTTTGGACTCCTCCTTGTTATATAAGCTATGATAGTCAATCTGAGTAACAACATATTAAGCCCTAATACATCTATCTCCCTTTCTTTCTTTCTCCTCTTCTCCTCTCTATCTTTTCCTTCCTTCTCTTCCTTTTTCTTTTCTACTGATTGTTCCAAACTTAGGTGACCATTAAGAACCTTAGGGCTCATACTTCTAACTAAAACAATAAATCCAAAGGAGTCAAATTTCAAATAACACCAAACATAAAATAATCAAGCCTTGAATTGCTTGCAATGTTGAAACTCTTGGTTCAAGCAAAAAGTATAAGAATAGATCTAATCTATATCCTATTTATCAATTTTACTAAATTCGCTTGTGCGCTCCATACTGAACTAATTAAGTTTATTCATAATGTGTTGAAATCAACTCGGAATTCTAGCAGGAATTAGCAAAACTAAATTTCCCAACTTAATAATTCTCTACAAATTAATGCTAATCTTACTAATGCGACTGCTCATCACCATTTATCATTGCCATTGATGACAGATCCAATCATCATCATTGATGATTGATTTGATCCCTAGTGGATCCATGAGTAATGTGATAGATAGGTTAACCAGGAAGATATACACACACGTAGAAACAAAATGCACTCTCACATGTAGAGCTAATAAGAAAGCATTAGGATATGATGGGTCATACATTTTAGGCATCTTGAAAAATGTGGGGCCTACTAATATCAGCAGGATACGATCAGAATATCAAAATTCATATAATATAACTAAAATTTTGTTATTCAAATGCCTTTATTTGAATCCATACATTGATCATCTTAATCAAGGGAGATTCGGAGCATGATCACAAAAACGGATGGCCCCTTAGTTACTTCTCAGGACTTGGCCTAAATTAGCCCACAAATGGCCAATTAAAGGCCCTTTTCAAGATTCTCTTAATCTTTACTTGGGCTTACTCATGGGCCCATTGCATTTTACGCTTACATGGGGGTCCATGTGCATTGTCTATATGCCCATGGACAATGTACTATGGCCCTTATATCTTAGGAAAGGAATGAATGAAAAATGGTATCATCATTACCATTAAAAAGCTACGTATAGCATTAATGGGCCCAAGCACATATTTGGGCTCACAAAGTTAAACATCCTGTCAAAACCATTAGACAAGAATGGATGCTGTCCATGGGTTTCACAGAGCGGGGACCATGAAGTACAACATATCTGGGCTGAAAAAGATGGCCAAAGGCCCCTTTAGATGGGTCCATAACAAACCAGGCCTAAACCCCCTTCTTTCTCTTTTCTTAGGGTTTCCATGAAACCTACGACCTTTTTCCACCATTCTTCCTCTCTCAATAAAGGTGGCGGTGGCTGTCGCTCTTCGGCTTGCCCTCTTTTCCAATATTTCATTTTTCAAAAAAATTGTCAAAATTTCATCAAGACTGTTGATCGATGTAATACTATCAGTGTTGGACCTGATCTTGGTAGCCTGGTCAATTTTACCGTGGGAACCTCTCTATTGTGATTGATTGTTAAATGGATTCCATTTGAAAGGATTTTTAGCCCAGTCATTGGAGTCCAAGGATTCATGCCTGGACCATTTTCCTGGTTGTGAATCTGTTGTCCATGATTACTTCCCATATATTTTTCTGTTATTTGGTCTGTTGATTTGGAATCATCAAATCATCTTGTTGCTGTCCATGTTTCTGTTTGCATCTTTGAATCGTTGGATCATATGCTGCTGTCCATATTGCTGTTGGTATATTTTTTCTACCCTAGTTTCATCTACATGGATTCACTGATGACTTCATCATCCTCTAAGGCTACTTCTGGAGTATACAAGGATTCCTGACATGTGTCATCTCAGAAATCCTACTTTCTACCATTAAGTTGAACAAAAACAAATTCCCTTCAGTGGTCTTGGGCTGTCAAGATAGAAAACAAAAGTTAGTGTACATAGGTGGGTGCCTTACTGAGCCATCATCAGAAGATCCCAAATATCGTGAATGGCAAGCTAACAATCTGTCGGATCTTGAATTCCAAGAATGAGGATGTCAACCAAAGACTCTATTTGTTATCCACTGCAAACGAGATCTGGGATACAGTCCATGAACTGTGTATTCAGAGAAGAATATCATTGCTCCAGGCTACCAGTTACATCAAGATATTTCTTCTCTCAGACAAGGGGATAAATCGGTACCAAGTATTACACAAAGCTGCATATCCTCTTGCAGGAGAGATTTATTTATTTATTTATTTATTTTTTTTTCAAGATGTTGAATTTTACCATGCAAAAGAAATTCATGCAGAAAAGAAATGAACATAATGGCAAAAGATATTGAACCTATCCATGCTGTGCTTCTGGAGGGGCAGACCATTCCCAACCATGTTTATGCCCTATTCTTAAGAAATGAACAATAGCAAAAGGTTATGGAAATCCCTGCAGCAGGTACATATAAATTTGCTCGTCTCCAAAGGGCCTATTGGTTGAGAATATATTTTTGACAATAATTTGAGCAGCTAGAATGGAAAAGTGAAGTTTGATGGACGTGACTGAGGTAGAGGAGAGCATTTATCACTTGTTGCAAGCAATGGAATCATTTTATTGGATACCTGCTGGAAGCTTCAGGGAAGACCACCCTCTACTCCATGATGCAGTGCACAGACTGTCACCATGGAATCAGATAGAAAGATTAATACCAACTTTTTCTACCAACTGCCACTCGTCTGGTGAACTTGTTCAAATTCCTCCTGTGGAGTATGAATCCATGCTTAAAAAATCACTAACCTTGGATTGAATAACCTTACCTTTGATGACCCCTCTATTGCAACCAATGTGCATCCAAGGTACATCCACTTTTACTCTACATGTCAGTTCTAGCCCTTAGGTGATTGACTTAGGAGTTACAAACCACATGGCTGGAATGCTAGATTCCTTCTTGTCCATCAGTCATGCATACATTGAGAAAGGAATGTGATCAGCTCTTTTCAACCGTTTCCTTTTGCAGTGGAAATCAGAAGTGTATGACACATCAAGGCTTAAGTGGTGGACCACAAGGAGAATAAGAGGTGGAGGCATATCAATAAGATATTTTGATTTTAGGGAGAAGGCCACACTAGGAAAAAAAAGTGATGATCTCAAAAAGTTTTTGACTTGTTGGATCATAACAACATTAACCAGTATTACATGATGAACACTCAACAGAGACACATTTTATAGCATGCAATCAACATTTTGATGATTGGAACAAAAAAAAAAAAAAAAAACACAATTCCCAACACACTAGGAAACATAAGAAAGAGTGGTGAGTGTGTCACAGTGTCAGTATAATCAAAATGGGGATTTCCCATCGAAAACTCATGAGAGCAAGAAATTTATGAGATAATAAGCAATCAAAGCAGCGTTAGACCTAGATGACGTAGGTATATGTATTCTAAGAAGTGGAGAGTGAATCACATGAAGAAGATTCTTCCATTCACCCACACCGTGTGACTATGGAGTGTCTGGGCATGAAAACTACAATCTGATTCTCAAACTCAACCATTGTCGGACCTAAAAACCTTGAATATTTTTGTTGGGCTGATTAAAAACTGGAAAATTTAAAAAACTAAAAAATTTTATCACTCGATTTCATCATGTAAATCCAAGTGGCATGCAAGTAATTACCAATAAATGGCACAAATATCTAAAACCCATTAAAGATACACACCCCAAACAGTAGAATGCAAAATATTAAAAAAAAAAAAGTGATTACTATTATAAAATGGGGAAACATTTCTAATATGTTATGAAAACTGACATGTCTCAGGCATACCATATAGTTATTGGGAAGTCTCAAGATACTCTAACACATTTCCATATGGAAGCTCTTCCAATTGTAGTCCATCATTAGTGTTCAATCCAAACAATATAATTGCACAATGATTATTGCAAGAAGACGTACCATACAATCAGTGTTTGTAGTATTGGTATCATTACATGTATTGCTGGCTGGGGACACAGAAACACACATTGATATCGCCAATATTATCACCGATACCAGGAAATGTATCGCTGACTGAGGGAAATATTGGGGAAACATGAGGAAATGGTGGAATTTCTCAATGAAACTTCAGGAGATGCTAAAATACACATTTGCATATTTAGGAATCAAATAATTGCCAAAAAGACGCAAACATAATAAGTTTCTCTTTAATGGGGGTTTAAAAGCATGTAACACTGGCTCAGGGAAACATTAGAGAAACATGGTGTGGAATTTTTTAATGAAAAATACACATATTTGCATATTTAAGAATCAAATAATAGTGAAAAAGACGCATACTTGCATATGTAGGAATCAAATACTAAGTAATAAGTTTACCTTTAATGGGGCCTAAAAGCATGTATCGTTGACTTAAGGAAACATTGGAGAAACATGGGGAAAATGGTGGATTCATCCAATCATCCATCTATGCATGCACATACATACATACATACAAACACACATGCATGATCTATCCATCCATCCATGCATGCGCGCGCGCACTCACACACATACACATCCATCTATTCAATCAACCATCTAACCATCCATCCATCCATGATCCATCCATCCATCCATCCATGCATGCATATACACACATGCAAATATGCATTTCATCATACAACCATGCACCCATAAAAGTTTTTTTTTTTAATAAACAGATTTTTAGTGATATTGATACCTTGGTGATATTATCAAAATATTGCCAATACATTGACAATACAAGCGACACTTGGAATTTACATAGTTGAAAATATTAGCGATATCGATACATTGGTGATACATGATACACCTAGAATTTACACAATTGAAAATATTGGTGATATCTATACATTGGCGATACTTAGCGATATATCGTTGATACCTGGAATTTTTTATGTGACCATTGTTATTGGTATTGCCGAGTTGGAGATACGGACAATATTGGGGATACTCTGAACAATGCATACAATACAACAAATTTGGACAATAACAATTTTCAATACCTAGAAAGGAAAACATAAATAAAATAGAGCACAAACAATAGATATGAACTTCTATTTTTAAGATAAAACACACACTACGCATGCGCATACACACGCACACAACAAACTCTCTCTCTCTCTCTCTCTCTCTCTTCTCACACACGTGCACGCACACACATAACACATGCACACAATGGATATCACTACCATGTAGAAGACTTCATCAATGAGGAAGACATCTAATGGGTTACAAGAATTTATGTAAACACCTATACAAGAAAAAAAAAAACATGAAAGGTATGCTTGATATTTGTTAGCTAGTGTAACAATAGAACTAATATATTAACCATTAGAAGGCAGATGTAAAATCTGATAAAGCTGACCTGAAAGTATGACTTTCTGATAGTTCATTTGCACTTTCAAGGAAGAGCTTTAATGCAAGTAAGACATCAGAAGTAGAATACCACAGATGTGGGCGATCAAAAGAATTGGCTATTTCCTTTAAAGAAGCTCTTCTTAATACTTCCTCACTATAATGCTGATGTATTCCGCTTGGAGATCTTTTTGAGATTGAAATAAGGGATGGATCAACATCTGGAAATGCTACAATGGTGTCCCTATTTTTGTCCTGTTCTCAGATAATAGGAAGAAAACAAGTCAATGAGAAAATGCCATCAACATTTGAGCTTGTTAATGGCAGCATCACAAACTAGGAATGAGGGTTGCAAGATCACAAATTTAGAATGAAGAGTGCAAAGAGCCTGAGACATAAAGAAAATGGGAAATCTGGATTACTAGGTCGTCGTCATCATCTAAGCCTTATCCCAACTAATTGGTGTCAGTAACAGGTTCATATCCCAATTCTCAAAATTCACAATAACATAATGCTAGAAAAGTTTATGTTGGTTTCCTATTGCTAATCATTTTCCTACATAACCATTCAATGACAATTGGTTTTTGTTAATACATGACAATAGAGAAATAAAAGAGAGAAATGAACGAGATAAGAGTCATAGATAAAGAGGGGATAAGAGGATGCATTCTCCCTCTCACAAATGGTTTATTTATAATACATGATTACAAGGGACGAGAACAAAAATGAGAATAAGAGATAAGAATTACAACAAATGAAAATAGTATCCTTCCACTATGGTGGTCTGCAGGAACACACAAAACCATAACTCTTTAGAACTTCTAACATACAACATTCTCAACACTCCCCTTCACGAAGACAGATTGCACATCACATCACTATTAAACTATAGTTTTCCTCATTATTGTTTTTCAAATTATCCCGAGATGAATCATCTACGGTAGGCATCATAACATAACTGTTTGATTATTGATATCCAGGCCATCATTGGATGGATCATCCATAGCAAATGCTGCAACATCATTGTTAGATTATTACTTTTCCAATAATTATGGTATGGAACATCTAACAATAAGTGTTGCGATATTACTATTAGATTATCACTTTCCCAATCTCATGGAGATGATGACATTGCGATGATAGTGGTGTTGAGACGATGGCATGTTGTTGAAAATAATGGTGGGAACATAATGATAAAGATGATGGTGTAATAATAGGTTATTTCTAATCCCACTTTGTACGATGTTAATACACGACATTAGAAAACAGAAATGAAAGAGATAAAGAGCAATGGAGAATTAGAGGATAAGAGGATACATTGTCCCTCTCACAAATGGTTTATTTCCAACATTCCAAGAGATAAGAACAACTAAATGACAATAAGAAATAAGAATATAATAAATAAACAAAAGAGAGATAAGAATATAATAAATGAGAATAAAATCCACCCAATATGGTGCTCCATAGGAACATACAAAACTATTGACTCTTTAGAAATTCTAACTAGCCACATTGTTTTCAGGTTTCAGTGATGAATTCATAATAACAATTGACAGGTAACATGATTTTCTAAAAGAGGAGTGCACAACAAATCCCAAAACAATTAAACAATGAAATTTTATTTGCATACTATGAAGCTCATTAAATACAAGAAGAAACCAATACGAATCCATCACTTAATTAGATAATCCTATAACAGTCTCGTGAAGAGATGCTTCAATGTCATACCACCCTTGGAAAGTTCATCATTTTCTTTTTCAGGCATAAAGCATGAGTGTAGAACCTTCATTTGTGGTCAAAATAAATAAACAAATATGTAGATATGCATAATGTCCTAGCTCGACATTCATATAGTTCAAGCTACCAACATGACCTTATAATTAGGATTTAAGGGATAAAATAATACTTAATAGTTTTGTATTGCTCTGCCAAAGCTTAGGATCAAGGGTCTTTTTACAGACACAGGAAATGGTTGACGAGTAGAAGCATTGTGATATCTATTTGCAAGAACAAAGGAGATGCATAAAGCTTCTCCCAAGTCCCAATAATCAACATCAAAGCTTAGTTGTAGCTTGCATGATTCTTCAATTTTTACCAAACCCTAACACTTTAGAAGTGCGGATTTGACTTTTAATTGTGGTTGGTTGGTGTAATCACACTTGTGATGATGGTTCAAAGTATCCCTGATGTTATCGAAATATCCCCAATATTATATGTATCACCAGCTTGGCAATATCGATAACATCGATAGTGATACTAAAATCACTGGTAGTCTCAAAAATTCCAAGTATCAGCGATGTATCACTAAGTATTGCCAATGTATCGATATCGCCAAGGTATCGCCAATATTTTTTATTGTGTAAATTCAGGTGTTAGTTGTATCGCCACTATATCAATATCGCCAACATTTTCGACTACGTAAATTCCAGGTGTTGCTTGCATTGCTAGTGTATTGCTGTTATTTCAATAATATTGCAAATATATCAACATCACCAAAAATATGTTTATTAAAGAAATTTCCATTTCGATTTTTTTTTTTTTTTATGGGTGCATGGTTGTATGCTTGTTCAAATTGTCGATGATAATATCCATCATATCACAATATTATCATTATTGCATCATGGGCGACATCAAGACCACGGTCTTTCATTTCCTTTTCAGTTGTCGACGATTTCTCAGCAAATATCGTGTGTTGCCAATGTTTTGAAATATTGATGGATGTTGGATGGAAGGTTGAATGGATAAATGCGATGGTTGTATAGATATATGGGATGGTTGGACTCGTTTCTTATGATAACACATGCTTTTAGGCCCCAATTAAATGGAAACTTATTATGTATGCAAATTTTTTGCAAATTTTTATTCCTAAATATGCACACACACATATATGTTTTTAGCATCTCCTGAAGTTTCACTAAAAAATTCCACCATTTCCCCCATGTTTCCCCGAAGTTTCCCCATATTTCCGGTTATCGGCGATATCAATATTGTTTCTATATCCCCGACCAACAAAACTTATAGCGATCCCGATACTTTGAACACTACTTGTGATCAATGTTAAGCTCTTCATTCTCAACTTCACCCTAGCCCAAAACTGCTACTAATAATATTGAGAATGAGGGGGAGTGTGGCCACGCCAGTAGGGCTGTAAATGGGTCAACGGACCCGATGGGGTACCCGAACCTGACCCATTAAGACCCGACCCAAACCCGACCTGTTTGCTAAATGGTACGGGTCCGGGTCCAAGGATAGACCCGTTTGTCAAACGGGTCTGGGTCTGGGTTCCTTTCATTTAGACCCGACCCGACCCGACCCGAACCCTGTTAGTAAATGGGCGGGTCTGGTCTACCTTACATGAGACCCGCCCAGACCCGGACCCGCCCAGACCCATATCCTTCCCACTTCCCTATATATTAAGCAACTAACGACGTTCCCACTTCAAAATAAAATACAAACTAGTTTGAAAATAAGATACGCCTCCTTGATTTTTTATCTGGCCCACCATGTTGTTTATTTGAGATCCACTCCAGCCAATAGATGTATAATTATTAGTTAATCCCGGGGCAAAAACATTAGGCTGACTTGAGATTTAGGTGGGCCACCTCAAAGGAAATAATTGGGAAAGAAAGGTCCACCCTTTATTTTTAATCGGCCCACTGTGATCATTATATGAAATCCACTCCATTCATTAGATGTCACACAAAATCTTAAGCCCTTTCTAAAAAAATCAGGCCCATATGTGATTTAGGTGGGCTAAATTAATGGAAAGAGTTTAGAAGGTGAGCTCTGTCCTATATAGTTCTTTTGATGGTGTGGCCCATTTTAATCACAGATGAAGCTGATTTTAGGGCCCTCATTCTAGCATGTGGTGCCTCACCTTGTGATTGGTGTGGATTTTACATAATCATGATGGGGCCCGCACAAGTAGTGAACCATTTTCCTTCTCATAAATTAGTACCAAAGTGACAAACCAGTGGCAGTGACTCTTCATCTCCTCTTTATTTTCTATATCCCTCTCCCGATGTATCTTATCTATTTAAGAAAGATAAGAAGTTTGTTACTACTCTAATCCATACAGATACAATCTCAACAAGGTTTTTCATTTTTTATACTGTTTTTTTATTTATTTATCTCTTTCTTCTTCAATCTTCATATTGCAAAGTGTACAAATAATTTTTTTTTTTTTTTTTTGGTAGGATCTGGATGTGTTTTTTGCTGCAACATTATTGACTTTGTGTTCTTCTTCATCTCTACCTATTTGTTGTTGCAATTGTTGGGCCATCAGGTACACAATTAAGCCTTTCTTTTAGGAATTGTTCATTTTTTTATATACTATATATAGCCCAGAGAAAAATTTTGCTACACCCACGGCTTGCATACACTACATACGCACAAATTCCTGGCCGTGGGTGAGATACGTATCTCACAAGGATTTTGGCAAGTAAAGGAAAGAGGGATTTTTAGTAAGTAAAGGAATATGTATCTATGCTATGCAAGATGTCGGGTGCACCAGAGGCCAATACGATTATGAGGTGGGGCCACATTTGTACACTGGATAAAAGAGTTGGTCGGTTTGATCTAAACCATCATTTGTTTTTGTACATGGTGGTTTGCCTGAAGATTGGATGACCTTTTTCATGATGAGGCCCACATCTCTCATGGCTGAGATGCGTTGCACACTTAAGACGTTGGTACATGGATCGGACTTAATGCTAACCTACACTTGGTTGTATATATGATCATCACTCATTTTAATTTTTGAAAATCATTGATCAAGTTCATTGTTCTGTGATCCTGACCACTGAAATGATGTTTTCCATCATGTATATGATCATCACTTATTGAACAATTCCAACCGTCTAAATCTAAAGTGGGGTAAATATTGTTTCACATTCAACTTGTTGATTTGGTTATAAAGACATGGATGAAAGGAAAAAACAAATATTAGCTTGATTCAAAACTTTTGTGGCCACCAAGAAGATTTTAACAGTGGAAGTTCAATCAACACTGTGTGGTCACTTGGGTTTTGGATCTAACTCATTTTTTGGCTCATACCATAAAAGGATCTGAAAAAATGGATGGACGGAATGTATTTGTCTTATGATGGGGTGTGCTAATTGAACAAATTGAATGTTATATGCATGCCTTGTGTGTACATTATTTTCATATTCACTTTTCATTTTTACATTTTCATTTCTAATCAGTAATAATCTTAAAGCATTTTATTTAATGCAGCAATATAACATGTCTAATGTAGAGGAACACGAACAACTTGATCCCATGGAGTGTAGGGACTCTACACTTTCTTCACATACAGTAACAACTACTAGTTCGAATTCGAAACATAGAAAGTTGACATCGGCAGTTTGGAACGACTTCACGCGATTATGCAAGGATGGAGTGGTTACAGCCAGTGTTTGAATTATCTCCGCTATTATCGAAATATCTCCGATATTATCTTTATCTCCAGCTCAGCGATACCGATAACATTGGTAGCGATACCGATAACGCTGGTAGTATTAGAAATTCCGGGTATTAACAATGTATTGCTAAGTATCGCTAACATATCAATATCGTTAATATAATCGCCAATATTTTCAACTATGTAAATTCTAGGTGTCGCTTGTATTGCCAATGCATCATTATCACCAATATTTTCGACTATGTAAATTCTACGTAATGCTTATATCCTAAGTGTATCGATGATATTTCAATAGTAAATTTTTATTTTAATTTTTTTTCATGGGTACATGGTTGTATGTAGTGTTCAATTTGTCATTGATAGCACGATATTGAGACCACAATCTTTATTTTCCTTTCCAATTGTTGATGATTTCTTGGTGAAATATCATGTGTTGTTGATATTTTGCAATATCAATGGATGTTTGGATGGGATGGTTGGACTGATTTCTTACAATAACACATGCTTTTAAGGCCCCATTAAATGGAAACTTGTTATGTACACATTCTTTTTTTCTTTTTTTTTTTTAAATTTATTTTTTTAATTTCCAAATATGTACATTTTAACATCTCATGAAGTTTCGCTGAAAATTCCACCGTTTTCCCCATGTTTCCCCACATTTCTGGTTATCAACGATATTATCGGCGATATCGATATTGTTTCCGTATCCCTGGCCAGCGAAACTTGTAGCGATACCGATACTTTGAACACTGGTTACAGCTAGATGCAACCATTGCAACCAAATACTCTCTGCTTGTAGTAGTAGTGAAACAAGCCACCTTAAGAAGCACCTTACGAAATGTTCAAAAAAGGTGTATCATGATAGAAAACAACAACTTATAGGATCGGCTATAAGTAATCAAGGTGGTCCTGAGCTTAGTACACACAAGTTTGATCAAGAACGCAGTCGCAAAACTCTTGCAAAAGTATATACTGTGCTTGGATATTCATTTAGGGATATCGAGAATTATTATTTTAGGTCATTTTTGGCTGAGTTGCAACCCAAATTCAAACCTATGTCAAGGAATACAGTTAAAAATGATTGCATTATGGTATATCAAGAAGAAAAGATGAAGTTGATGAAATCTTTTGCTGAGATGCGCGGGCGCGTGAGCCTGACAACGGATATGTGGACCTCGAACCAAACACTGGGATATATGAGTCTTACTGCCCATTATATAGATATGGACTGGAAGCTGCAAAAAAAGTTTATTAGTTTCAAGATGGTTCCACCTCCTCATTCTGGCATTGCTCTTAGCGATGCTATTTTGTCTTGTTTGAGCGAATGGGGAATCGGCAACAAGTTGTTTTCAATAACTTCGGATAATTGTAGTGCTAACAATGTTGTTGTTAGTAAACTACTTAAACAATTCAAGATGACTCTTCCACTTGAGGGCGAGTTTTTTCATGTAAGATGTTGTGCACATATTCTCAATTTGATTGTGAAAGAGGGGCTGGAAGCTATAAATGGTCCACTATGTAAAATTCATGAAGCCATTAAGTATGTGAAGGGATCACAAGCTCGTTTGGAGAGCTTTAAAGAAATTATTAAGCAATTAAAGATCTCAAGCAAGAAAGGATTATGTTTTGATGTACCTACTAGGTGGAATTCTACATATCTGATGTTAGAATCTGCCTTAGTGTACAAGGATGTGTTCTTTCATTTGGAGGAGCGTGATTCAAATTTTAAAGGAGCACCAAGCGAAAGTGAATGGGAATTGGCAAAAGTTGTTTGTGAATCTTTAAAAGTATATTATGAGGTCACCAATTCTTTCTCTAGTTCTAAATATCCAACTGCGTGTTTGGATGATCCAAATGCAATTGATGGGCGAGGTTAAAAGTCATGATGACTTTATCAAATGCATGGCCCAGAAAATGGTCACAAAGTTTGAAAAATATTGGAGTGAGTATTCTTTGGTGTTGGCGATTGCAGTAATCATTGATCCACGATATAAAATGCATTGGGTAAACTACTGTTTTCAGAAGCTTTATGGATTTAGTGGTTCCGCTGAACCATATACGCAGAGAATTCACAGCGGTCTTAAAAGATTATTTGGTGCATATAACATCTCCAGTGATATGGAAGAGAGGAATGTTGGTTCATTTAGCAGTACAGTTTCATCATAGAGCAGAAGTTCTCGATATGACTCTGCAAAATATACTTATGATTTTGATTCGTTTGTTAGTGATGCTACTACAAGTTATCAAATCAAGTCCGAATTGGATAGTTATTTAGAAGAGATGCTATTCTCTTTCTCTCTCTTTATAAATTATATGAGTAAAAATATTTTATTCTTCTCTTTATAATAATTTTTTAATGGATGAACAGTTACATCCTCGAAGTGACGACTTGGACGTTTTAAGCTTTTGGAAGATGAATGCTTCCAAATATCCTACATTATCTAGGATGGCTTGTGACATATTGTCAATTCTTATATCGACCGTTGCATCAGAGTCGGCATTTAGTGCTAGTGGGAGAATTATTGATGATTTCGTAGTTCTTTAGCCCCAGACACTGTAGAGGCTTTAACTTGCTTGCAAGATTGGCTTCGCGCTGCAATTCCTGAAGGTAAATTTAGTTCTTATTGTTTTATATTTATTTTATAAACTTAATATGGAAAAGTCTTTCCTAAATCTCTATTAACTAGGTTGTATGTCATGTGTAAAATTTATAGATTTGAAGGTGGAGTTGCATGTAGTAGAAGTGGATGGCGATTCTAATGAGTTGGAGGATTGGTCTAGAATTGAATCCTAAGGTATATCTAGTTTAATTTCTCAAATTTTTAATTTTGTTTCTATAACTTTAACATTTACAAACATTCCATTTGAATGATATTTAAAATAATTTCAGGTTTTTGGAAAAAAGTTTATTTATTTAAGGCTAAAAACAGAACTACACTTCTCATGCATCAACCACCTGTTGGACCTGTTGGACCCGTTGGACCCGTTTCTAAATGGGTTTGGTTCAGGGTCTGGATCTCCCTTAACCAAACCCGTTAGACCCGACCCATTTATAAATGGGTCTGGGTGGATCTCCCTCTACCAGACCCGGACCCATTTATAAATGGGTCTAATGGGTTGACTCAGACCCGCCCATTTAGTAAAAGGGTTTGGGTCTAAAATTTGGACCCAGACCCGTTTAGTAAATGGGCGGGTCTGGTTTTGGCTAAACCCGCCCCGAACCCGACCATTTATAGCCCTACACGCCATTAGTGAGCTTCACTGATAACTAGCCAGTCCTTGTGTTGCATATTCCACTAGTACATCATTTAGTTAGTCAAGCACGCCTGCAAATCATGTCATGTCCCCACTATACTCCTACAACTTGGGCCATAGACTTTGGTGCTACAAATTGCGCGACATACAAAGAAGTAACTTCCTCTTATACTCAAAATTTTCCAATCATACAAAACTTGCTGATGGGTGCTACTCTAGAGCTTCTAGAAAGGGATTGTGTCCATTAGCTTCATCCTTGAGTGCCATACAAAACTTAGATTGTCCTTTATGTTCCATCTGTTCCTCCTAATTTGTTATCTATGAGTGCCTTACTAAACAAATGAATTATCGTGTTACTTTTTTTTTTTCCCATCTAACTATATTATTTTAGTATCTAAAGAACAAGAGGAGGATTGGTGGTGGAGTTGAAGATAAGGGATTGATCTCTTTGATACTGGTGATACTCCTACAAGTATTCACAATAATTAGTATCGCATGTCTCCGATACGATAAAGAAGGGGAAATATAAAATTCTCCCATATAATTCCTTTGTGTAGCACGATATATTGACGATATCACACAATACATTGTGATATCGACGAGATCACCACGTATAATAGAAAGCTCTTATAAAGTGCCCTTTCATCACTAAACCACGATGACCCTTCACCAGAAACCATGGGTGACTACCCCCATACATTATAATGCACATAATCAAGAACACCTTTACATACATGTTTTCCAGACTTAAAAGACAACCTTCACTGTTTACCATATATATAATGCTTGCATATACTAAAATAAAAAACTTTTAAAAGTTGGGATCAAACAACTGTCAGAAAGTACCTTTATGCTCCGCTCGCTCATGTGGCCCAAGAGTGCATGTCACATGCGTGCAGACGTGGAATCCACCACAGAAGCTACTGCTCCACCCGATGAAGTACTCCTGACCAACCTGTAAAGGTTTCCATTCCTCTATGCCTTCATGACTACGAGTGCTCCCTTTGAAACTTTAAGGACATGATCAAACCCGGTGAATTTGCACCCTAGTGCCTCGAGTGTTCCCAGAGATATCACTCTTCCTCAAATCAGGGACGTGTCTCACTTGGGTTAAGACACGCTCCATGACATCAAGCATCTTGATGCACACTGATCCAATGCCTACCACTTAACAGACAATATCATCGCCCATAAACACCTGACCACCATTGCACTCACTATAACTAGTGAACTGAAAGGACAAACTATGGATGTCCTAGAAGGGGGGGAGGGGAATAGGATAATACAAAATATTTTGATATATTGCGGAATAAATAAACAATTACTCTCAATTACTTGGAGTATTGAAATCTTGATTCCAAATAGTTTGTAGGATAACCTTCACCTAAAAGATTTAGGCAGGACAACCTTATTTCATGACGTCTTTGAGATCAAACTTTCAAACTTAGCAAGAGAGAATCAACACAAACAGAGCAATAAAGAGAAAAACAATCACAACTAATGCACAAGGAGTTATAGTGGTTCGGTGCTTAACCCCACATCTACTCGCTCCCAAAATTACTACCCTCGTAATTTTGGCTTTCTCTATTTCAAGGTTTTCACAAGATCACCTTAACAACCTGATACAGTTCTTGTGATTTTCACGAGCTATCACAACAAAACCTAATTTGTGATTTTCACGGGCTAACCAATAAACAACCCAAAACAACCCACTGAGATTTTTGGGCTATCTCAGAAAACCCAAATGAAACAAAATGAATATATAATACTCATCTTCATATGTCGAGTCGAAGACGTAACTGAAGCTTGATTGCAGCGATCTTCTTTCTTGGGAATTTGATGAAGCTGTATATGTGTTTAACCCAAAAAGAATATAGGGATCTAATGTATTTTCAATAAACAAAACCCTAATTGCCGCAAATTCTATTCTCTGAATCTCAAGTAGAGTTTAGATAACTCTCTTAAAAAACAATTGAAACTAACTTGAGAGAGAGAATAAAATAAGCTAATAGAATATTAGAATTACCGCACAAATAGCTTAAGGGGGCCTGACTTTCTCTCTGACTTTGAGAAGGTTTCTCACAATTTTTCCTTATATAAATGAATGAGAGAAGGCCTTTGTTTAAAGCCAAGAGACTTGGAAATTCGGCTGGCCTGATTTTTAGTTCGGCCGGCCGAACTCTAATGATTGCGTTCTAACGGTTCTCGGATTTCGTTGGATAAGATCATTCAAAAATTCGGCTGGCCGAATATAGGGTTTGGCTAGCCGAATCTCTCTGACATCTGAAATTTTGTATTACTAGAAACTTGACCGAATAAACAGGTTCAGCTGGCCGAACCCAAGTTTGGGCTAGCCGAACTTGTTATGGAAAAATCCATTCTTGCTGTATGCTTGCCCGAATTATGTTGGTTGGATGAAGGAAGTTAGGTTGGCCGAACTTGAAGTTCGGCTGGCCTAACTTGAGTGTATTTTACTTAGTATAGTCTATTATTATGGCCACGCTTGAAATACACCTAACATAGGGTCATTCTAAGGTTATACCACCTGATGATTGACATATACAGAATGCTTCAATCGTTGAACCATGCAACTTCTCTAAGGCTTGAGATGTTGATCCAGTCTTTACATAATCTTCATGAGTTGCCGAAGAACATCTTCATGAGTGCTTGTGATCCATCCGGGACTACAAAATTTGACAACACTATGTAGGCTTTAAATATAAGCATTTACATGAACCAACTTCGATGAGGGGTCATGTGGTACGAAGCCCCAGTATCCAAAATCCATTCTTCGTCGAAGTACCTGTATTTTGATGCGGTCAGCACGTCACTGCCATTCGTTTCCTCACTGGATTCTGCAGTGTTGGCTTCCCTGGAAGAACTATCTGAATTCTCCTTTCTTGACTTAGGATTCTGAGTATCCTTCTTCATGTGCCTGGACATGCCATAATTCCAGTACTTCAACTTGCCTTTGTCCTTGCCCTTGCCCTTGGATTTGGACCTCGATCGTGAAGATCCACTGTCCTGCTCAGAATTTCTCCCCCTCATAACCAGTGCATCTGTAGAAGTACCCACATCACCGTTTTTCTTTCTCATTGCCTTCGACAGGAGGGCTGGGATAACAATCTCGATGCTAATGGTTGTTCTACCGGTAGATAAAGAGTCCTTAAATGACTCATACGAAGCTAAGAGAGAATTCGGTAGAATGCATGCCTGATCCTCATCTTTCATCGTTTCCTCCACATCCAACAATTTGCAAATCAACCTGTTGAAGTTACTAAAGTGGGACTCAACGTCAGCCCCCTCCGCCATCTTCAGATTGAACAACTGAAGCTTCAAGTACAAACAATTCTCAAGGGATTTCTTCGCATAGATATTCTCTTAATTCGCGCATGTACTTGCTACAGTTCTCTTTCATGACATTATAGAGGACCTCATCCGTTAAGCACAATTTGATAGAGGTTCTAGCTTTCTTATCCATCTTGTTCCATTCTTCTTCTGTCATAGATTCCGGTCGCTTTTCAAGGATAGCATTGCATAATCCTTGCTGAACTAGGATACCGTTCATCTTAACTTTCCATAGTTCAAAATTGTTTTTACCAGAGTATTTTTCTAAATCAAATTCCGGGTTAGATGGCATTGATACGTTGCTTTCAGATTTGATCTGCTTCCCAACAGTAGCTCTGATACCACTTGTTGGGGAACCGCGGAAGCACACAGAGACGAATCAAGCAAGGTACTCGCAATTGCACAACTAAGTCCAAACACAAAAAATCTGAATTTTACGTGGAAAAACCCTTGCGGGAAAAAAACGAAGCACAAAGCCACGAGTAATGCACTTTGAAAGAAAAAATTACAAGAGAGAGTGTTACCAATTCGAACAAGCCTCGAATCCACTTCACGAGCCTTAGTTGTGCCCTTGAAACCCTTAGGAACGAATTAGAAAGCCTAAGAACACCTCCTATATTCCCAAATCCTGATTACACCCGATATATAAAGTATCACAACCGGAATAGGAAACAAATCCCGCCCCTTGTAGCAGGATTCCAAACATGTGTTCTTATTTGGTTTTGACCACATTTATGGTGTAACAGTCCACTCTTTGGGGAGAATGTTGTCTCCAGTTGCATGATGATTTCATGAACCTAACAAGCTTAGACTGACCCCAGATTTTCGCACTACCACTAATGCACATCTCTAAGCGTTTACATCATTCTCTCCAAATAATTTTAAGAAAAATTAAAATTAAAATTTGAGTGAATAATGTCACCAATTTAAGGGACCACTTGCCCAAAAATCGACCTCAAATTCATGCAAGCTATGACAGTGATCCTACTAATGCACATCCCTAAGCATTTAACATCATTTCCCCCACGTAATTTCAAGGAAAAAAAATTAAATTTAAATTTGAATGAACATTGTTGCCGATTCGGGGGACCACTAATCTTCCCCAAATCGGCCCAAATTCATGGAATCTATAGTACTCATCCCATTAATAATATCCCTAAGCATTTGATATCATTGTCCCCAAGAGATTTTAAGAAAAACATAGAATTAAATTTGGATGAATAGCATTATTGATTTAGGGGACCATTGGAGTGCCTCCAAATTGGCTTGAAATTCATGCAATCTATGACACTCATCTCACTAATACAATGGGCTCCAAATTATGCTTATTTCACCATTTGAGTATTAGATCGGTGGACATTTATTGGACAGTGAAGAATTAAAAAAATCCAGTGGTCCTAGTTCAATAAACAAGTGTCCGCAAATCAATGATAATTGTCAATCAGACAATCTAATTTTGTAATTGTGACTTAGCAACAATGAGCCCCACATTCTAATGGGTTTAGTTAGATTTAATACATACCATGTCTACAAATTTCCAAGTGCAAGTGTGTCAAATTACATGCACCACCAAAGCATCTTATAAGGAAAAAAATTTTAAAAAAATCTCAAGTCAAACTAGTTGGACCACAAGCTAAGATCCACCTAGCAAAGAACTTATTTAAGCGCTTGTCAAATTCAACCTTTCTAATAGATTGGCACCATAATGAGGGCCACCTAGTGTAAAAATAATCCATATCTATCTATTCATTAGGTGGGCCATACCATGGACAAGAATTTCTAGCCATTAATAAATAGCAAAAAAATACAAGTGTGGTCCACTTGATAAGTGGATATGCCTGATTTGCAAAAGATGATCCTTGTGCCGGGGCAAACCTATTGGATGGGTTGGATTTCTCACACGTAGAAAAGGTTGGAAGTTATTTGGCGCTAGATCGTAACTTATAGTCCAACTGGTTGGATGGATTTTAATTTTTAAAAACATGGACACAAAGCAACCATGTGTTCACTGAGAGAGAGAGAAGAGAGAGCTAGAGAGAGAGAGAGAGAGAGAGAGAGAGAGAGAGAGAGAGAGAGAGAGAGAGAGCATTACGATAGTTACGGGTTTCTTAATGGAGCCTTGCGCTGTAACAGTCAATACAGCCTCATAATAGAACGTACTCCAGCTAGTAGTTTGAAAAGTCCAAGAATGAAAATATGTTATTATCATTTGACACGTCATGTTCCCGAATATCATAGGGCATCCTATGCAAATAGGCTAATCTACAATCTTATTATGCTCTTTTTGCCCTTATTCATTATGATATTCGGGGTCCTCCAATCACCTCCACATTTGGTTATAAATATTATATGTCATTTTATTAATGATCAGACTTAAATTGCTTGAGTCTATCTCATGAAGTCCAGTGAATTATTTTCCATCTTATAGACATTCCATAAGATGGTCACTGATTAGCTTGATGCCAAAATCAAGATTCTACACACGACGGTGGCGGGGAACATGTCTCAAATGTTTCTCAAACATAATTGATGGATAATAGAATTGAATCACAAACCACATGTTTGTATACTCCACAACAGACTGAGCGAAAGAACTGACCCCTTCTAGAAGTGGCTCGGGGCCTTTTTTTGAAAATGAAAGTCCCAAAGGTTTTTGGGTTGATGTGATTCCAAGTGTTACTTGATCAACAGAATGCCCTCTAGGACCTTAGGCAAAAAAGGTACCAATTTAAGTTTCAAAAGTTAACCAGCCTCTTTTTACTATTTCGTCTAAAGTATTTGGTTGTGTTTGTCTTATTCATGTTCCCAATATTCATAGAGACAAACTAGATGTCGAGGCTATCATATGTATTTTCTTAGGTTACTCATGTAGTGAAAAGGGATATAAATATTACTCTCCTGGTATTCCCTGTAGAAGATTAGTATCTATGGATATAAAATTCTTTGCAACACGCCATTTCATGCGTATACCTGGAAGTCTCTTGTTTATCCAACCAAGGCGGAATCGTCTTCGTCCCATTGTCTTCCATTACCATTACCTAACTTTCCCGACTCACCTTCTCCTAGTACTACTTCTCAACTTGCCTCTCCTTCTAACTTGGAACCATCTATGATCTTAAAGAAATGTTCATGATACCCCTCAATCTAATGTTCCAAAAGTAGGTATTTCTCTGAATTATGTTCCCATTGATCTTCCTATTACTTCACACAAAGGGGAGAGATCATGCACTACTCATCTAATTACTAATTGTGTTTCGTATCATTCCCTTTCACCTTCATACCAGGCATTTCTTTCCAAACTCTCCTATGTTTCTATCGCTTTCAGTGTTAGACAGGATATATCTCATTTACGTGGAAAAATGGCATGTTGGAGGAAATGGGTGATCTCGGAAAAAAAAAAAAAAAAAATCATACATGGGATCTAGTTTAGCTATCTCCAGGGAAGAAAGTGGCAAGATGTAAATGGGTCTTGACTGTCAAGCAAAAGCCCAATGGAGAGATGGATTGCTATAAAGTCCGGCTTGTGGCCAAAGACTCTACTCCAAACTCATGGCCTTGATTTTCGGGAGACATTTAATCTAGTTTCCAAGTTAAACTCTGTGTGCATCCTCCTTTCCTTGTCTAGCAATTTCTCTTGGCCTCTTCATTAGCCCGATGTAAAAAGTGCCTCTCTCCATGGAGATCTCCAAGAAGTGTATATGGCTCCTCTTTTGGGCTTTTCTTCCACTTATTAAGAAAACGTCTATCTATAAACTTGAAAAAAGCCATCTACAGTCTGAAACAATCTCCTAGACTATGGTTTGAGAATTTTAGCCATGCTTTGTTAAAGTTTGGATACATGCACAATTTTGGTGGCCACACTCTTCTTCACGTATGTTGTGGATATTTCCATTGTTATTATATATGTTGATGATCTTATTGTCATGGGGGATGATGATACAATTCAGTCATTGAAGTCATAGCTAGGAAAGGAATTTGACATTAAAGATCTTGGGCCTCTTCGATATTTTGTGGTATTGAAGCTCTCTTAGAGAGGTATTGTTATCTCTCAACAAAAGTATACTCTTGATATTCTTCGGGACAGTGGTGGTCTTCTTCGTGATCGGCCAGTGGATACTCCTAGTGAAAAGAATCATCGTTTAACGCTTGATAGTGGAGAACCTTTGCTAGATGATGGATTATATCAATACGTAGTTGGCAAACTAATCTGTCTTACTATAACCCGTCCTGACACTACCTATATGGTTGGCATGGTAAGCCAGTCTATGCACGCTTCTTGCTCCTACTACCTTTATGTGGTTTATCGTATCTTAAAGCTCCTAGCTTCTCAGGTCAAGGTTTATGACCACCTTCATATTAAGGCCTATAAAGATTTAGATTGGGCTGGCTCTCCTTATGACCGTTGGTCTACCTCTAGTTATTGCACTTGGAAAAGTATGATGCAATTTGTTGTGGATTGTTCAAGTGCTAAGGTGAAATACAGGGCCATGGAACATAGTGTAGATACCTTGTTGACCGTGTTAGGTTGTCCCCCCTTGTCTCCCATGACTCTTCGTTGTGATAATATGGCAGCTATTCACATCTCCTATAACCCTGTGTATCACAAACGAATCAATCATATTGAAGTTGATTGCCGCTTTATTTGTAACAAGGTAGCCCCAAAAGAAATTAGATTGTCTTATTAGAAATCAGATGATCAAATTGTTACTTTTCTAACCAAAGGGATTAGCTCGTGGCATCTTCATCGCATGTGTGACAAGCTGGGCGTGATTGATATTATTCCCCAGCTTGAGGGAAAGTGTAGTGAGAAATGTGAGGAATATGTCTCTTCTTCTGTTTTTTAAATGTGTACATTCCCTTGTAATCATGTGGAGTATGATATTCCCTTTTTATATTTCATTTATAAGGTGTGTTAGTCAAATTACCAAACATTAACACAAAAGAGAAATATTCCCTAACCCATCCACCACCACCCCCCCCCCCCCCCCCAAAAAAAAAAAAAAAAAAAACTTCTTCCTCTATTCCTTCTTTTTTCCACTCTCACCTTCTATTAGGTTGTGGATGGGCAATGCTAAGCAGATAACTTCACATGAGGTCATAAAGATAGCATGTGTTGAATAAAAAGATAATGAATAATTTTTGGGTAGATTAGATGACAATACAATCAAAAGAAGGTAGTGAAGCGGCAAACTAGAACTTGGAAGCAAAAGTACGAGATTAGATCGGCTCAATGAGGACATAATGAGAAGTCAAGTCAAGCATCAACTCCACAAATGTTTTCAATTTTTTCTTTGAACTCGCCAAGCCAAACTTTTAGCAACATGTCACCCAATGTGGGTAAAAAGCAATGTTTTAAATATCAACGATATCGGCCGATATATCCCACGATATATCTTGTATTGCACGATATATCTTGTATCCCACCTGTGCGATACAAAACACACAGGTAGTGCCAATATATCCAACATGTTCAATCCAGTAAGCATTTTCAATTTCCGATCCTTAAAAAAAAAAAAAAAAATTATATCAAATCAGTGTCAAATGGTTACAACTCCATTGGTTCTTCATGTTTTGTATGAAAAAAAATCATAGAGTTGGAGCTTTGATTTCAATATCCTTTCGTTCTTCATGTTCTCCATGTTTTTTCAAAATTTTCCTTTAACCAGCTGTCAATTGAGACTAATTTCGAAGTATTTACGAGTATTTGATAAAATTATCATCACATACACTATAATTTTAAAATTTGAGTGCATGTGGTCTAATTTGGGCAAAACTGGAAAAATTTTCAAAATTTCTCTAATTTCTCACAAATTGCTTGCAATGTTGCATTCCAAATATGAAATCAAGCATGTATGATGACTGATCAATTGATTTGTTAAGTTTTTGTCAATTTTTGAAAAATAAAAATAAATTTCAATCAAAATTTAATAAAAAATAATTAAAATATTAATATTTTTCGAAATTTCCCTTCAACCGGTTGACAACTGAGACTAATTTCAAAGTATTTAGGAGTGTTTGATGACATGATCATCATGTATACTCTAAATGTTATACATTCAATTTCCATATAGTTGTATTAGTTCAGTTAGACAACGCATAGCTTAAGACCCTATACAAAGGAAACCTATTATGTGCACTTCTTTTTAGAGATATTATTATTTAAAAGTATGTATTAAGGTCCTTTTTTAACAATCCCTAAAGTTTCATTAAAAAATTCAACCATTTTCCCAATGTTTTCCATGTTTCCCAAAAAGTGCGATAAATTACCCAATATAAACGATATATATCGTGTGATAATCGATACATATTTGTATCCCAAGGATGCGATATGTAACGCGATACCGATATTTTAAACACTGGTAAAAAGAACATACTTACCCATGTCCAGAGTTAGGGTATCAATTGTCTTCAGCATTAGTCATTCCTAATAAATATGGTTAAGCTATGATCAATGATGGAAGAGACATTTCACCCGTAAAAAATCTGGGATATGAATATGGTTAGTAAGAGAATTCACGCTTCTAATTACGTGAATAATTGAACACTTTGGATGGACACAAAATAGTTTGCGTTATAATAGGAAAAAAGTAAATAATAAAGAAGATTAAACAATAGTAAAGGTAGTTGAGTAAATTAGTTGGAGCATAAAACAATTTATTATGGTTGACCTCTTACATGTTCGAGGAACTCAACATCTGTTTTGCAAAAGATGGCTACAAGGTTTAACATTTCAACGACAAGTATTCATGTTAGGCTGGTCATTAAGACAGTCCACCTCATGATAAAATGAACCAATAGCTGAACTTACATAGGAACCATCAGTGCAGTTATAAACAGTGCGGTACAAAATATTCCAGGCATCTTGCATTGCTGGAACAGACCTTCCATAGCGTCTTGATGGGTATAGATCTATCCACATCTGAAACAAAAATAATTAATAGAGTGAACCAAGATGTTAGGTATTGCATGTATGTAGTGGCTAATGAATGGAAAAACAAAAAAGAAAAAAAAGAAAAAAGAAAAAAGAAAAGAGTGGCTAATGATGGAAGTCCATAGTTGATAAGAATGATTTATTAGGCTCTCTACCGTTCCAAAACACTTATGAAAATTTAGTTCTCAATACAAGCATGATGGGAGGCAACATGGTTACTGTCTCTCTTTCCTCAACACTTAAATAGTGTTGATATTTTTAGTTCCTTAAAACATCAAGATGTTTGGATTTGGCACTAGACCCCATATATATGTTAATTCACGGCCAGCTCAAGGAGGTTTGACCCAAATGATTTACTCACACTCAGGTATGAGGAATCAATTCCCTTTATTTATTTTTTTGTTTGTGGGTGTGTGGGTGTGTGTGTTGAAGATTTTAAAGGAGTTAAAACGTTGGACATTCTTAATTGTAGTAGTTCTTTAACATCCAAGACAATTGATGAGGACATCAGACCATCATATAGGGTCTACTAGAGGAGAAGGGGTCCGGTTTCATTGTGGCTGGATGATCCGTACAAGGAGCCCGCTAGCGAGCCATTTTGAAGACCCCACATGTGTAGTATATGCATCTGAAAGACCCCACACTGGGAAGATGCATGTCGGCTGTGATCATAGGAGTATTGGACCATTGGATTGCTCCCGTTGGCCCATCTGATCGTCAGATCATCATCTATGGGCTACCGGATCATTGATCTTCTTAGATTTTGGACCACGTGTCCCTAGTAGTAGGCATTTATAATTCTTAATTTTTAGTATGGACTATATTTCAAAAGAAAATGAGTATTTTTATAAATTTCAGCATTTGAAAATATAAATAAAGTCAAAAGAATATATAAAAATCACCAAGCTAAAGTGTGATAGACATGCAAACAGCGTGAAGCCCAAGAGATGATGGGTATGATTCGAGGCCAAATCACAGTCATCAGCCCTTTGACCAAACAAAACGCTTGGAAAATAAGGCCCAAGGAAGATAAAGATCTTCCAACTAGCATACGAATAATCCGGGTTTAGTAGGTGAAAGTTTGAGATCCATCTATCAGTTTGGTCCGATAATAATGAAAGTTGGTTGAGGTGGCCCTTAGGAACAAGTAAAATAAGATCCAAGTGAGGACAATGAAAGATAAAATCTTACCTTTGGATTTGAAGATTCAAAGGAATCTACCACCTATGATCTATCAAGCATGAAGTGGAAAATGAAGGATCTTAAGGATGAAGGATAGAGTGGCTTCACACCCTCTAGGCTTCTATCCAAAGATCTAGCCTTCACAACGATGAAGGAAGAAGAAAGGAACTCTTATGAGGCCTCAGCAGAATTTTCTACAAATTCACAATTAGGGTTGGACATCCCCTCCCCTTTTGATTTATTTTATAGCAAAAATTTGTTGAAATAACAATTCTACCCCTTTAATAACAAAAGCAAAAAATACCCATTATGTCCTAAAAGGTAAAAAGTCTAATCTATCCTCCCAAAAATATCTTATGTAGCAAATAAATGCCCACTATCCAATCACAAACTAAAATGTCCAAATCATCAAGTAACATAAAAAAACTAACAGACAAAATGGTCCAACATAATCCAACCATCGGATGGCCCCATGATGGGAAACAAGACGATCCAATGGATGGATAATGATGTAGACCATGATCAATGGTGAGATGACCTCCAAAAATGATCCATGCCATCCATGCTTTTCTAATGCTCGCCGATGACCATTGGCGATCACCATTAGTCGTCTATCCAAAGTGAAAGTGCCGATGTAGCCTGTCGACGCCTACGTCTCTGATATGTACGGAGTGCTGGTGTGATGTCCGCATCACGACGTCTAGCTATAGCCCCCCCTTTTTTTTTTTTTTGAGAAAATACAAAGAGAGAACTCTCTCCTTCCTTTTTTTGCATGTGATTTGCAGGTAAACTCTTGAAAATCTCTAGGGATTGGAGAGGGCGAGAAGCCCAATGGTGATACTCTCTTCCTATCTTTTCTTCTTCCCCAAGGTAAGCCTCCATCTTTCAATCTTCTTCTTTCTCTTTATTTTTTTTATTTATTTTTTATTTTTTTTATTTAAAAAAAAAAAAAAAAAAAAAAAAAAACACCAGAACCTCCAAACCCCTTTTCTTCCTCTTCTTCCTTCATCCTAAACAACCCAAGAGAACCCATCCGTACCTCTCTCCTAGGGCCATACGCACGTGTGAGGGTGCACACGTGGCAGCCCTTGTTCTATTCCTTTCTTTTCTCTTTGTTTCCTCACAAAACCCCCTTCCATGAAACCCTAACCCATCCCAAATCCAAAGCCTATTCTAATTTTCACCAATTTGTATACCCTAAGTTTCTAATTTTGAACCTAAGCCCTAATTGGGTTCAAAAACCTGAAATCTGGAATCTATTGGTATGTTGGGATTTTTTTTTCCTATGCTAGAATGAGATTCCTACATCTCATAGGGCTTTTTCTTTCTTGATTTTATGTTGAATATGTATTGTGGGATGATTGCTTTTGGTTGGAACCTAAATAGTTAAATCGGAAATTTTCTGATTTTGTGGTAGAATGATTGATTTTTATACTTGATTTATTTTGTGAAAATCTGAAGTTTGATATCTTCTAGTAAATCACATCATAAAGCATTCATCCTACATCAATTTTGGTATCAAAGACTAGGTCTTGCGTAGGATAGTGTTTGATGAAATTCCTAACACATTGTAGAGCATATAGGTCGCATATAACTTGTTGGATTCTCTGATTTGGCTTGTTGAATTTTCTGTTTAGGTATTCTAAAAGTCCTATAGTGCTGGAATTTCCAAATTTAGTGATTTTGAAGGCATCTAGTTGCAGGATTTTCAGATTTGGCTTATTTTGGAGAATCCTAGGGCTATCATAGGGTTTAAAATACTTGAGAGTCATCATACGTAGAGTAAAGGTGTATCATAATTGTCGTGTAGGTCTAGAATTCTTTGATTGCCATTACATAGTCCCCGTTTGTGTCTAGTGGTCGTTAGAGTTGAACCTAATCGTGTCCCTGGTGTATGCACACTCGCACATGTCATGGATTTGGTCTTTCTCCCACAATGAACATGACCAACTTGCCAAGGCTATCGAACACATCAATCATCGGCTCACAAATATTGAGAACAACCTACGGACCACCAACACCCAACTTACCACTAGTAATCAACGTATAACCCAGTTAGAAGCAGTGTTTGAAATATCGGTTTCGCGTTACATATCGCATCCTTGGGATACAAATAAGTATCGGTTATCGCATGGGATATAACGTTTGTATCAGGTAATTTATCGCACTTTTTGGGAAACATGGGGAAACATTGGGAAAATGATTGAATTTTTCAATGAAACTTTAGGGATTGTTAAAAAAGACCTTAATACACACTTTTAAATCATAACATCTCAAAAAAGAAGTGGACATAATAGGTTTTCTTTGTATAGGGTCATAAGTTATGCGTTGTCTAACTAAACTAATGTACCATATTCAAATTGAATGCATAACATTTAGAGTATATGTGATGATCATTTCATCAAACACTCCTAAATACTTCGAAATTAGTCTCAATTCACAACTGGTTGAAGGGAAATTTCGAAAAAGATTAATATTTTAATAAATTTTTTTATTAAAAAAATGATTTTTATTTTTAAAAAATTGATAAGGACTTAACAAATCAGTAGATCAGCCCTCATACATGCTTGATTTCATGTTTGGAGTGCAACATTGCAAGCAATTTGGGAGAAATTGGGAAATTTTTTATTTTTTTCCCAATTTTCCCCAAAATGGACCATCTACACTCAAATTTCAAAATTTGAGTGTATGTGATGATCATTTCATCAAATACTCCTAAATATCTTGAAATTAGTCTCAATTGACAATTGGTTGAAGGAAAATTTTAGAACAAAAACATAGAGAATATGAAGAACCAATGGATATCGAAATCAAAGCTTCAACTCCATGATTTTTCATGCAAAACATGAAGAACAAATGGATTTGTAACCGTTTTACACCGATTGAACATAATTTCAACAACAACAACAAAAACGGATTGAAAATTGAAAATGCTCACTGAACCAAACATGTGAGATATATTAGCACTACATGTGCATTTCGTATTGCACGGGTAAGATACAAGATATATCATGGGATATATCGACCGATATCGTGGATATTTAAAACATTGGTTGGAAGCGTCCCAGCAGGCTAACCCCAACACTGGGGAAGATCGCCAGTCGCAAGCTGAGGAACAAATCGAGTGTGGGCAAACTAGGGAATAGCCAGCAAGAGAACGTCTTAGGAATCAAGGCCAAAGAGCATGTCGAGGAGGGGTGTGTGTCTAACCACCTCGTAGAGAATTCCAGGACCATTATGATCTTGAGGAATTGTTGATAAAGAGTGCTAAAATGGGTGCCCCTAGTTTTGATGGTCACTTAGACCCCAAGGTTTTTCTGGATTGGTTAGCAGACATGGACCACTTCTTTGAGTGGTATGATATGTCTAAACAACGCTGAGTTAGATTCACTAACATGAAATTAGTGGGTCAAGTGAAGCTATTTTGGGCTAACATTGAGCGTACCATGGAAAGACGTGGAGAAGAGCCCATTGCGTTCTGGGCTGAGATGAAGGAGGTCATGAAGGAGAAGTACCTCCCACTTTCCTACCGCCAGAAAATGTTCGATCGATGGCAATCCCTTAGACAGGGAACTATGCCCATGGCATAATACATCGCCAAGTTCGACAAGTATATGATATGGTGTAACCAGTGTTTCAAATAGCGCCGTAGCGTAGCGTGGCCGTAGCGCTACGTAGCGTCCCAAATAGCGTAAATCCCCTGTAGCGTACACTACGGGGGTCGTAGCGTACGCTACAGCTATGTAGCGTGTAGCGTCCGTAGCGTAAGCTACAATGTATTTTTTTACTGTTTTATTTTTTTATTCTTTTTTTCACGTTTCTTTGTTTCTAATGTTGAGGAATGTAACACTTGCATTGTACTTGATACTTTTAACCTATGGGATTGTTATTTCTTTTCATAATTGTGACTTGTGGTTTCAATTAGACATTATTAATTAAAGTGGTTAGCTTAGAAAGTTGTTGATGTGATAATTATTTAATTTGGCTTATATATGTGGATTGGCTTTTGATAAATGATAACTAATAACTTTTTTAAACATGCTTATAATTTATAAAATGAATCATCTTTTAGGCATTTTTATATTTTTTTCTCTTTTTTTTTTTTCACTATTTATTATATTTGTCCTATTTTTAAATTTAAAAAATAGAAGTATCGTGTAACTTACGCTACACGCCACGTATTTACGCTACACGCTATAGAGGGTTGAGTGTTACGCATCACGCTACCGCTATTTAAAACACTGGGTGTAACGTCCTCTTAGATCTCGTCGTCGGTGTTTGAAATATCAGTATTGCGTTACATATCGCACCTTTAGGATACGGATACGTATCGGCAATCGCACGGGATATATTGGTTGTATCGCTATTGTTAGAAACATAGGGAAACATTGAGAAATTGGTCAAATTTTTTAATGAAACTTCAGTGATTGTTAAAAAAGACATCAATACACACTTATAAATCAAAACATTACAAAAAACAAGTGCACATAATAGGTTTTCTTTGTATTGGGTCCTAATCTATGCGTTGTCTAACTGAATTGATGCAAGTATATTCAAAGTCTATTCATATAATTAATAAATTTAAGAAGACATGTGGAAACACAAGAAATATATTCAAAAGAAAAAGAAGTATCCGTGGATCAAGTTACATACATGTTCTATTTTTTCAATTTTCTGTAGCTCGGCCCCACCCCCAAATCTCCAAATCGAAGCTCCCAATCCATGATTTTCCATGCAAAACATGAAAAACCATGGATTTATAACAATTTGACACTTGATTTAACTTGATTTACAAAAAAAAAAAAAAAGGATTGAAAATCGAAAATGCTTACTGGATCGAACATGTGGGATATATCACACTACTTCTGCATTTTGCATCGCATGGGTGGGATACAAGATATATTGTAGGATATAACGGATGATATCGTCGATACTTAAAACATTGGCTGCCATGACCTTAACTCGATTTAGGACGGGCCTCTGATCTGAGCTTAAGCATGAGCTCATTCCTCACAATGTAAGCACCTTAGAGCATGCCTATCAGATAATGCAGGAATTGAAGCAGTACATTAAAACCCAGTTCGTGAGGCAGGTTGATGCAAATGTTAGGCCCACTCCTTCTGCAGCCAGGCCAAGCATTAGTAGTCAACCTAAGGCCTTCACTGGTACGCAGCCCAGTCACAGAAATGCCAAAGGAAAAGGGGTAGCTAGTACTGGTGCTACGGCAAATGAGCACACCAAATGTTTCAAATACCAAGGATACAACCATCTTGCGCACCATTGCCCCACCAAAGAGACCGGCAAGGCACTTGTCAAATAGGGTCATCTTTAGCCACCTTGTATAGGTAGCTCATTAAAGGGTTTAGTTCAATTGCATCTCCCATCACAGATTGCACAAGGAAAGTGGAGTTTAAATGAAATAAGGCAACCTCCAAAGCTTTTAAGGAGATTAACAGCAAGATGTAGAGGCTCCTGTCATGTGCCTTCTTGACTTTTTAAAGTCTTTGAAGTTGCATGTGATGCTTCAGGCGTCAGTCTAAGTGGAGTTCTCACACAGGAAGGGCACCCCGTTGCGTACTTCGGCGAGAAATTGAACGAAGCATAGCAACGGTATTCCATCCGGTGTTTGAAATATCAGTATCGCATTACGTATCGCACCCTTAGGATATGGATACGTATCGGTTATCGCACGGGATATATCGGTTGTATCGCGAAATGTATCGCTATTGTTGGAAACATGGGGAAACATTAAGAAATTGGTCAAATTTTTAAATGAAACTTTAGTGATTGTTAAAAAAGACATCAATACACTTATAAATCAAAACATTATAAATAAAAAAAACAAGTACACATAATAGGTTTTCTTTGTATTGGGTCCTAATCTATGTGTTATCTAACTGAATTGATGCAAGTATATTCGAAGGCCATTCATATAATTTATAAATTTAAGAAGGCATGCGGAAACACAAGCAATACATTCAAAAGCAAAAGAAGTATTTGTAGATCAGGTTAAATACATGTTTGATTTTATGTTTGGACACAAAGATTGCAACCGATTTGGGAGAAATTGGAAAAAAAAAATATATTTTTTCAATTTTCCGTAGCTCGGCCCACCTCCAAATCTAGAAATCAAAGCTCCCAATCCATGATTTTTCATGCAAGACATAAAAAAATCATGGATTTATAACAATTTGACATTGATTTAACTTGATTTGCAAAAAAAAAGAAAAAAAAAAAGATCGAAAATCGAAAATGCTCACCGGATCGAACATGTGGGATATATCCCACTACTTGTGCATTTGGTGTCACATGGGTGGGATACAAGATATATCGTGGATTATATAGGCCGATATCTTTGATACTTAAAACACTGATTCCCCCTATGACAAGGAGTTCTATGCGGTTGTGCATTCTTTGTGCCATTGGCGTCACTATCTTCTACGTAAGAATTCGTCTTATTTTCTGACCACGAAGCCTTGCACTATTTCAACTCCCAAAGGAAATTGAATCCGTGGCATGCCAAGTTGGTCCGGTTTCTTCAGGAGTTTATTTGTGTTGAAGCACAAGGCCGGGGGTGAAAATAAACCATCCGATGCCCTTAGCCGCAGGGTGATTGTACTCCAATCCATGAGTGTTGAGGTCATTGGGTTCGAGCGTTTAAAGCAAGAATATTCTTCATGCCTATATTTTGGAGAGGTGTATGCATCAGTACTAGGTGATCTGATGAGGAATGATCGTGGGTTTGTCATTATTGACAATTTCTTATTCAAAGGCGACGAACTTTGCATCCCTTGTACCTCTCTTTGAGAGTTTCTAGTGTAGTAGCTTCATTCCGGAGGGGTAACTGGTCATTTTTGGGAGGGACAAGACTATTGCCCTTGTGGAGGACAGATTTTACTGGCCAAGCCTTAAGAGAGATGTGGCCAAAATCATTGGGCAATGCAGAACTTGTCAACTGGCAAAGTAGAGAAGGCAGAATACGGGGTTATGTACGGCTTTGTTAGTTCCTCATGCTCCATGGCAGGACCTTAGTATGGATTTTGTGCTTGGACTTCCCAAGACTATCAAGAAGCACAACTCCATCTTTGTCGTAGTGGATCGTTTTTTTTTTTTTTTTTTTTTTTTTTTTTTAAAAATGTCTCACTTTCTATTGTGTTCTAAAATGCTGGACGTCTCCAATGTGGCTAAGATTTTCTTTGGGGAGGTAGTTCGTTTGCATGGTTTGCCAAAGATCGTAGTGTCTGACAGGGATGTGCGTTTCATGAGTTATTTCTGTAAGATACTCTGGCATATGATGGGCACGAGACTTCAATTCTCTTTGGCTTACCATCCTCAAACCAATGGGCAGATGGAAGTAGTAAATAAGAGCCTAGGAAACTTATTGCGTTGTTTAGTGGGAGACTATACTAAGACATGGGATGCAGTTTTACCTGTTGTAGAGTTTACATACAATAGTTCAATAAATAGGTCCATAGGTACGAGTCCATTTGAAGTCGTGCATGGGTACAAACCTAGGAAGCCTGTAGATCTTATCCCCTTGCCCATCTTACATAGGCCATTTGAGTCAACCTGTATATGCACAACATATCCATGATTTACACGCTGAGATCAAAAGAAGGATTAACGCTAGTAATGAACAGTACAAAAGTCATGTTGATTCTCACTGTAGGTTCAAGGAATTTCAGATCAGTGACTACGTCATGGTTCGTATACGACCACAACGGTTTCCCCAGGAAGCCGTTAAAAAGTAACATGCTCGTAGTGCATGTCCCTATAAAATCTTGCAAAGAATGGGCCATAATGCATATGTGGTGGATCTTCCATCTAACGTGGGCATTCGTTCCACATTTAATATAAAAGACATGATTTCTTGTGATGAACCTGTTATTGCACATGTTAGGCCTCCTACAGACCCTAGAGTACCAAAATTTTCCCCAAGTCCTTGGCCTTTGCCTAGCCACTTATCCCATCCTTTACCTTCTCTACCATCTTTACTTGAGGGAAGAGAGAAGATTGAGGATGTGTTGGATCACCACGTGGTTTAAATAAGACAAGGGGAATTTAAAAAATTCCTTGTCAAATGGAAGAACAAACCAACTTTAGACAACACATGGATCACAGAGGAGTTCCAAAGACTGGACCCTGATCTTCTCGAGCAGTTTCGTAGTTCTACTTTGCTAGAGGCGAATCTTTCTCAGCCTAGGAGGATTGATGAGGACATTGGACCATAATATAGGGTCTACCAGGGGAGGAGGGCCCCAATTTCATTGTGGATGGGTGATCCGTATATGGGGCCCACTACTAGGCCATTTTGAAGACCTTGCATGCATAGTAGGTGCATCTGAAAGGCCCCACAATGGGATGATGCAAGTGGGTTGGGATCATATGAGTATTGGACTGTTGGATCGCGCCTGTTGGCCCATCTGATTGGCAGATCATCATCTGTGGCCATCAGACCGTTGATCTTCTTAGATTTTGGACCACATGGGTCCATAGTAGTAGGCATTTATGTTTCATATTTTCTTTTTTTACTTGATTAGTGGTTTGGATTAGGATTTGGTAGTTTATAATTCTTAGTTTTTTGTATGCACTTTATTTCAAGAGAAGGGTTTTTTTTTTTTTTTTTTTTTTTTTTTAAATTTCAGCATTTGGAAATATAAATAGAGATGTGGTGCATGCGTGCGTGTGTGAGGGGGGCATCCAACCCTAGCCCTTTTTTAAAAAAAAAATTATTATTATTATTATAAATTTTAAATACAAAGAGAGCTCTCATTTCTTCTTCTACATGTGATTTGTAGGTAAACTCTTGAAGATCTCTAGGGATTAGAGAGGGCACAAAGCCCGAGGGTGATCATCTCTTCCTATCGCCTCCATCTTTCATTATTCTTCTTTCTCTTCATAAAAACTTAGAAATATTCCCTTTCTTCGATTCTCTTCTTCCTTCATCCTAAACAACCCAAGAGAACCCATCCATACAACCTCTCCCAAGGTCGTACACACGTGTGAGGGTGCACACGTGGCAGCCCTTGTGATATTCTTTTCTTTGCTCTTTGTTTCCTCATAAAACCCCATTCCATAAAACCCTAACTCATCCCAAATCCAAAGCCTAATCTAATTTTCACCAATTTTTAAACACTAAGTTTCTAATTTTGAACCTAATCCCTAATTGGGTTCCAAAACCTAAATTCTGGAATCTATTGGCATGTTGGGATTTTCCTTCCTATGCTGGAACGAGATTCCTACACCTCGTAGGGCCTCTTCTTTCATGATTTTATATTGATTATGTATTGTGGGATGATGACTTTTGGTTGGAACCTAAATAGTTAAATCTGAAATTTTCTGATTTTGTGGTAGAATGATTGATCTTTTATACTTGATTTATTTTGTGAAAATCTGAACTTTGATATCTTCTAGTAAATCACATCATAAATCATTTATCTTCCATCAACAGTGGTATCAAAGCATAAATTCTTGACAAAATGGCACTTCCTTCCATATGATGGATCTGATGGTAGAAGCACAATAATAGTATACTTGTGGAACCCATTATAGATGGGCCCATGTACCAAAGATACCTTGGAATGGAATAATCCTACAATAGATGCAGCAGCAGAAGCGAGTGAAGAATAAAAGCTCCCACAGCTAAGGAGATTAGGGGGAAATGGACAGATGCAGAGTATGTGGATGTTGAAGCATACGTGGCTACCTTTAAACTTGTATGACAAGTCAGAGGATGCACGATCATGTGAGATGGTTGAACTGGCCCAACCAGACACAACATGATCAACTTCATGGTGTACTGCCACTTAGGAACTATATACTACAAGTCAATTGATGCCTCAGAGGAAACAAAAGATTCTAATTATATTACTAGACTAATGGATAAAGTTGTGGAAGAGATTAGAGAGGAGAATGTAGTGCAGATTGTGACAGATAATAAAGCATCATATAAGCTTGTGGGACATAAGTTGATAAATAAGAGACGACATCTTTTTTGGTCACCATGTGCTGCCCATTGTATTGATCTTATATTGGAAGATATTGGGAAGAAGAAGAATGTTAAGGAAATGGTCGAAAGGGCAAGAGAAGTGACGACGTTTATTTACAACCATAATCAAGTAGTCGTAATAATGAGAAAGTTCATGAAATGACGAGAGTTGTTGAGGCCTGCGGCGACTAGATTCGCAACTAACTTTATAGCATTAGAGAGTTTATTCCAGCATAGGGGAGAGTTGAGTGAGATATTCGCTTCCCGAGAATGACTCAAAACAAAACATGGGCAGAAGACATTAGGGACACCAGTTGAAGTAGTAAATACCATACGGGACAACAAATATTGGAAGAGGGTCAAGTCGATCCTAAAGGTGATGGAGCCACTAATGAGGATACTTCGTCTTATTGAAACTGATGAAGCACCTACCATGGGCTTCCTATACGATGCCATGGATAAGGCAAAGTTGGCGATTCAACGTGATTGTAGAAGCTGGGAGTCTTATTGGAGGACAATTGACAAGAGATGGACAAAACAACTCCATCACGATCTTCATGCAGCAGATTACTACCTAAATCCTAGGTACAGATATGTCCAATCATTTGTTGCGTATGATGAAGTTCGTGTCGGGCTAAAGAATGTGATAAGGAGATTAAAGCCTGACTTAGATATGCAAATAAAGGCGTTGAATGAATTAGATACATTTGGAAACCGCCTGGGTAGCTTTGGAGATGCTCTTGCACAACACGCAGTATCTAAGTTGCAACCGGCCGAATGGTGGATTAATTTCGGAGAGTACGAAGGTTCTCCAAAAAATTGCAGTAAAAGTTTTGAGCCAGACAACATCTTCCTCTAGCTGCGAAAGGAATTGGAGTTGTTTTGTACTTATTCATTCAAATAATAGGAATAGATTACAGACTAGGACATTAGATAGACTTGTCTTCATGCACTACAATATAAAACTAAGAATGCGACGACATCATATGAGGATTACAGTCGCCGATGACGCAGACTACTATCCAATAAACATGGACAATATTTATGATGAGGATGACCCGCTTCTACCTTGGTTGGAAACAAGGGAAAAATAAATTGAAGAGGATAGTGAAGAATTGAAAATTGAAAACCCAGAAATACACAGAGCGCAACAAGAGAATCGTGCAGATGTGTTGGATCCAGTAAGAGGGGAAGCGTTTATGCCAAGTACGGCTCAAGATCAACAAAAGATTACGAGCAGTGATAGCGTGACTGTGTCGGATGATGGTGATGATGACCCCCCTGCCCCTGGTGCTAACACTTCTAGTGTTGCTCAGCACCCTATACAGCCGTCTACAGATTGCGATGCCGAAGAACATCGACGAGGTAGTACACGAGGTTAGACTTATGAGTGTACCGAGTCACAATACAGCCAGCAGGAGGGTACGTCTTGTGGTGCACCGGGTCCGGGAGGTCCGGAACATTAGCAGGCTCATGGTCCTGGTTATTATGATGGATATTCTTATGGTCAATTGGATTATGATTATGGTGGTTATACTGAGCCTGTTCCATCACATTCATGTTGGAGTAGTCCTCCCGATCAATATCCATATGATTATAGATATCCAAATCCAAATCCAAGTTACCTGTCACAACAGACGCACTCTCAATCTTAAGATTCTCAACAGCCTGAGTACGGGCACCAGTATGGCTATTCGATGGGCACTTGTGGATATCTTTACTCGGGGTCGGAGTCGTTGCCTAGTCAGGATCAGTCATCCTCTGGTTTCGTTGATCTAGTATTTCCTTCTGACACTGGATATTATGGATATGCGGCACCTCCACCTATTGGACAGATTCAGCCTGATGATGATGATGACGATGATGTGGAGGTCGAGCAACCATAAAAAAGCAGATTTTCATTTTGGTGGTGACTTGTGATTGTAAGTATATATTTGTATTAAGGTAAGTATTTGCAGCAGACAGCTCACAACAGTATTATTGTAAGAAGCAAAGCACAAACTTGACACTGTCGAACTTGTATTTAAAATAGCTCCCCTGACAGACAACCAACTGAGTAATCCTTAATCAACTTGCAGGGGAGTATATCAGACACTAGTAATTTTTATTTTTATTTTTTTTAATATTCTTGACAGGTCACAGACAGGAATCACAGTCACAGCCACAGGTATGTTCCAGAAATTTCTCAAAAATAATTGCAAACACCTACACATGTAAGATATTTTCATATTACATTCATTCTAATATATCTATCATTGATAGTAGATAGTTAGAAAATTAAATATATGAATTTGTGGTCAAATTCAAGTTATCTGGTTCATAAATTCATCAGACAGTCTGATACAACTTCTCACCAAAGAGTGGACCGTTACACCACCATAAACATGTTCCAATTTATAAATGAATGCATATTTGGAATACTTAGAATATTCCGGATTTAATCCATATTTTTTCAAATTTTTTTGGCAAAAAAATAATTTTGTACCGTTACGCCCCCATATCCGTATTGGTATCGGAGGGCACGGTTATGCCAACCGATACAGGATACCTTGATTAAAAGTCTATTCATATAGTTTATAAATGTATAAAGACGTGTGGGAACACAATCAATACATTTAAAAGCAAAAGAAGAATCACTAGATCGGGCTATATACATGTTTGATTTTATGTTTGGACATAAAAATTGCAACCAATTTGCGAGATTTTTATTTATTTATTATTATTTTTTTTAAAAATTTTCCGCAAATCGGTCCATCTCCTCCAAATCTCTAAATCAAAGCTTCCAATCCATTATTTTCATGAAAAATCATGGATTTGTAACAATTTGACACTGATTTAGCATGATTTACAGAGGAAAAAAAGAAAAGAAAAAAAAGATCGAATATCGAAAATGCTCACTAGATTGAATATGTGGGATATATCCCACTACTTGTGCGTTTTGTATCGCATAGTGGGATAAAAGATATACCATGGGATATATCGGCCGATATCGTCGATACTTAAAACATTGGTTGTCACTAAGAGATTTCCTCAAACTCGATAATGTTGATTAGAACTTTTTTTCCAGCTCCATCTCTTTTGGTTGCAATTCGGCAATAACAGCCCTACATCTTCCTCTACTCAAGGTGTGCCGTATCGGTATCGGTTGGCGTAACGGTGACCGCCAAAACCGATACGGATACGGGGGCGTAACGGCGATACGGGGGCGTAACGGCCCGTAACGGTGCAAAATTTTTTTTTTGCCAAAAAAATATGAAAAAATATGGATTAAATCCGGAATATTCTAAGCAATCCAAATATGCATTCATTTATAAATTGGAACATGGTTACGGTGGTGTAACGGTCCACTCTTTGGTGAGAAGTTGTATCGGATTGTCTGATGAATTTATGAATCAGATAACCTAAATTTGACTACAAAATTCATATATTTATTTTTCTAACTATCTACTATCAATGATAGATATATTAGAATGAATGTAATATGAAAATATCTTACATTAGGTGTTTGCAATTATTTTTGAGGAATTTCTCGAACATACCTGTGCACGTGATTGTGATTCCTGTCTATAACCTGTCATCCTCAAGTCAAGAATATTTAAAAAAATTAGTAGTGTCTGATATACTCCCCTGCAACTTGATTAAGGATTACTTGATTGGTTGTCAGGGGAGTTATTTTAAATACAAGTTCGGTAGTGTCAAGTGTGTGCATGACTACATGGCTTCTTGCAATAATACTGTTGTGACCTGTCTGCTGCAAATACTTACCTTAATACAAATATATACTCACAATCACAAGTCACCAGACTCACCACCAAAATGAAAATCTGCTTTTTTGTGGTTGCTCGACCTCCACATCATCGTCATCGTCACCATCAGGCTGAGGCTGTCCAATAGGTGTAGGTGCTGCATATCCATAATATCCAGTGCCAGAAGGAAATACTAGATCAACGAAACCAGAGGATGACTGATCCTGACTAGGCAACGACTCTGACCCCGAGTAAGGATATCCACCAGTGCCCGTCAAATAGCCATACTGGTGCCCATACTCAGGCTGTTGAGAATCTTGAGATTGAGAGTGCGTCTGCTGTGATGAGTAACTTGGATTTGAATCTGGATATCTATAATCATATGGATATTGATCGGGAGGGCTACTCCAACATGAATGTGATGGAATAGGCTCAGTATAACCACCATAATTATAATCCAATTGACCATAAGAATATCCATCATAATAACCAAAACCATGAGCCTGTTGATGTTCCGGACCTCCCGGTCCCCGTGCACCACTAGATGTACCCTCCTCCGGCTGGCTGTATCGTGACTCGGTACACTCGTAAGTCCGACCTCGTGTACCACGTCGTCGATGTTCATCGTCATCGCGATCTGTAGACGGCTGTATAGGGGGGTAAGCAACACCAGAAGTGCCAGCACCAGGGGCAGGGGGGTCGTCATCATCTGACACGGTCACGCTACCACTGCTTGTACTCTTTTGTTGATCTTGAGCCGTATCCGTACGTGGCATAAACGCTGCCCCTCTTACTGGGTCCAACACATCTGCACGACTCTCTTGTTGCGCTCTGCGTATTTCTGGGTCATCAATTTCCAATTCTTCACTATCCTCTTCAATTTGCTTTTCCCTTGTTTCCAACCAAGGTAGAAGTGGGTCATCCTCATCATAAATATTGTCCAAGTTTATTGGACAGTAGTCTCCGTCATCAGTAGCTGTAATGCTCCTATGATGTCGTCGCATTCTTAGTTTTATATTGTAGTGCATGAAGACAAGTCTATCTAATGTTCTAGTCTGCAATCTATTCCTATTCTTTGAATGAATGAGCGCAAAACAACTCCAATTCCTTTCACAGCTAGAGGAAGACGTTGTCTGGCTCAAAACTTTTACTGCAATTTTTTGGAGAGCCTTCGTACTCTCTCCGAAATTAATCCACCATTCGGCCGGTTGCAACCTAGATACTGCATGCTGTGCAAGAGCATCTCCAAAGCTACCAAGGCGATTTCCAAATGTATCTAATTCATTCAACGCCTTTATTTGCAGATCTAAGTCAGGCTCTAATCTCTTTATCACATTTTTTAGCCCGACACGAACTTCATCATCCGCAACAAATGATTGGGCATATCTATACCTAGGATTTAGGTAGTAACCTGCTGCATGAAGATCGTGATGGAGTTGCTTTGTCCATCTCTTGTCGATCATCTTCCAATAAGTCTCCCAACTTCTACAATCACGTTGAATTGCAAGCTTTGCCTTATCCATGGCATCATATAGGAAGCCCATGGTAGGTGCTTCATCGGTTTCAACAAGACGGAGTACCCTCATTAGTGGCTCCATCACCTTTAGGATCGCCTTAACCTTCTTCCAATATTTGTTGTCCCGTATGGTGTTCGCAACGTCGACCGGTGTCCCTGATGTCTTCTTCCCATGTTTTGTGTTGAGCCATTCTCGGGAAGCGAACATCTCACTCAACTCTCCCCTATGCTGGAATAAACTCTCTAATGCTATAAAGTTTGTTGCGAATCTAGTCGCCGCAGGCCTCAACAACTCTCGTCCTTTCGTGAACTTTCTCATTATTGCGACTACTTGATTATGGTTGTAAATAAACGTCGTCACTTCCCTTGCCCTTTCGACCATTTCCTTAACATTCTTCTTCTTCCCAATATCTTCCAATATAAGATCAATACAATGGGCAGCACATGGTGACCAAAAAAGATGTTTTCTCTTATCCATTAACATATGTCCTGCAAGCTTATATGTTGCTTCATTATCTGTCACAATCTGCACTATATTCTCCTCTCCAATCTCGTCCACAACTTTATCCATTAGTTCATTAATATAATTAGCATTTTTTGTTGCCTCTGACGCATCAATTGACTTATGGTATATAGTTCCTAAGTGGCAGTACACCATGAAGTTGATCATGCTACGTCTGGTTGGGCCAGTCCAACCATCACACATAATCGTGCATCCTCTGGCTTGCCATACAGGTTTAAAGGTAGCCACGTATGCTTTCACATCCGCATACTCTGCATTTGTCCATTTCCCTCTAATGTCCTTAGCTGTGGGAGCTTTTATTCCTTCACCTGCTTCTGCTGCAGCATCAATTACCACCTGCCAATATGGAGAATTGGCCGCATTAGGAGGTATGTTAGCATGTATAAATAACTTTGCTGCTGCTCTACCTAATTTCTCAACGGAAGTTCTACTCCACATTTGTTTTATTTTTTTTTGTTTAGTTGATTCTTTCCTAAACAGGATTGGATCAATAGAGGGTCTCCTAGACTCATTTACTTCTTCATCTTCACGTATAGGGGCATCACGTGAAGATGTTTGTCGTCGGCTCCCAAACATACGTCGTAACCCACCAAACCTACCCCCCAGACCCTCAGTCCCACCTACAGAAGCAGTTGCACTTCCAGTTGCACTCCCACTCCCACTCCCACTGCCCCCCCCTCTATCACGCACTGACCCATGCGTGCCAAACATGCGGCGACGTTCTTCCTCTTCACGAGCTACACGCAAGCTCTCTCTCCTAGCTATAGTTAATTCCCGATCTGAATCTTCGTCAGAATCAATAATATCTTCATCACGAACGCCCATATATTCAGGACCAAACACCTCCTGTCGAGCTGCATCCAAAATATCATCTTTCTTCTTTTGTACAGCAGCACGTTTACCCTTCGACTCATCCAGACTAGCTTGCATTAAAAGCATTATCTCTCTCGGTACTCTGGCACATGGTGCAACTTGACCTTTTCGATGTGCTAAATGTTGTTTGAGACGGGTAATTCCACCAGTCACATGTCTATCACAATAGTTGCACTTCATTTGGTGCCTAGTACCACCAACCCTCTCACAATGTTGCCATCCAATATCCTCACTTACTTGTTGTTGGCCAGACCCAGACATTTCTTTAAGTTTAGGTAGATGAGTGTATGTCTGTATAACCTATATTAATAAAGATGATTTTATGTTCTAAGTAAAATACTAAACCCTAAGAAGCTCCAAAACCTGTCCAATATAAGCAAATAAAAATATAAAGTCACTAATTCGAAAATACAAAAAAAATATTAAATAGCACCCCAAATTTGTAAAATGCACATTAACATTTTCTATTATGATTAACATATCACATGGCATGATTAAAACAGAAAAATAACCATTAAAAATTGATTTTTCGAATTTAAAAAAAAAGGGTAAAAATACATGCGTAAATAGAAAAAAATATTTAAAAAATATTAAATGGCACCCCAAATCTGTAAAATGTACATTAATATGTTCTAATATGATTAACACATCATATGGCATGATTAAAACAGTAAAACAACCATTAAAATTTGATTTTTCGAATTTAAAAAAAAAGGGTAAAAATACATGCGTAAATAGAAAAAAAATAATAAAAAATATTAAATGGCACCCCAAATCTGTAAAACGCACATTAATATGTTCTAATATGATTAACACATCATATGGCATGATTAAAACAGCAAAACAATCAATAAAATTTGATTTTTCGAATTTAAAAAAAAAAAGGTAAAAATACATGCGTAAATAGAAAAAAATAATAAAAAATATTAAATGGCACCCCAAATCTGTAAAATGCACATTAATATGTTCTAATATGATTAACACATCATATGGCATGATTAAAACAGTAAAACAACCATTAAAATTTGATTTTTCGAATTTTAAAAAAAAGGGTAAAAATACATGCGTAAATAGAAAAAAAATAATAAAAAATATTAAATGGCACCCCAAATCTGTAAAACGCACATTAATATGTTCTACTATGATTAACACATCATATGGCATGATTAAAACAGCAAAACAATCATTAAAATTTGATTTTTCGAATTTTTAAAAAAAGGGTAAAAATACATGCGTAAATAGAAAAAAAATAATAAAAAATATTAAATGGCACTCCAAATCTGTAAAATGCACATTACTATGTTCTACTATGATTAACACATCATATGGAATGATTAAAACAACAAAACAATCATTAAAATTTGATTTTTCGAATTTTTAAAAAAAGGGTAAAAATACATGCGTAAATAGAAAAAAAATAATAAAAAATATTAAATGGCACTCCAAATCTGTAAAATGCACATTACTATGTTCTACTATGATTAACACATCATATGGAATGATTAAAACAGCAAAACAATCATTAAAATTTGATTTTTCGAATTTTTAAAAAAAGGGTAAAAATACATGCGTAAATAGAAAAAAAATAATAAAAAATATTAAATGGCACTCCAAATCTGTAAAATGCACATTACTATGTTCTACTATGATTAACACATCATATGGAATGATTAAAACAGCAAAACAATCATTAAAATTTGATTTTTCGAATTTTTAAAAAAAGGGTAAAAATACATGCGTAAATAGAAAAAAAATAATAAAAAATATTAAATGGCACTCTAAATCTGCAAAATGCACACTAATATGTTCTACTATGATTAACACAACATATGGCATGATTAAAACAGCAAAACATGTTAAAAAAAGTATAAATACCTATTTTTGACGAATTCGGAATTTCTGAAAAATGGCCCCCCGAGCTTCGATTCAACAAAAACCGCAATACAATGCGTTTTTATCACAAAAATCCAACCAAGGTTGGTCGAAATTGGCAGTAGAAGGGGTGAGAAGTACTTTGGAAGCAAGAAAATTGAAAAAAAATCAGCAAAACAGTGCTTAAAAACCCAAAAAAAAACTGACCGTTTTCTGACCGTTACGGGCGGCCCGTTACGGGTCGACCGTTACGCCCCGTATCGGCCCGATACGGGCCCGTATCGGCCGATACGGGTGCAAAAAATCGTATCGGCCGATACGGCCCCGTAACGCGTAACGGCTCGGTCCGTTACCGTTACGTATCGGCCGTATCGGCCGATACGTAACCGATATGGCACACCTTGCCTCTACTTCATAAACTCGATTTCTTATGGCAAAGCTGCATATTTGTCTTTCATTTTGCCAGACTTTGTTCAAATCATTAATTTTCTTTTCTATGAAAAAAGACAAAGCCCTTGCCCCTTATAACTTCACAATGGAGTTTTATTATCAGGTATGAGATGTGACCAAAATAGATCTTAATACAACATTGAAGCTTTTTCATAACTTTGAAATATGCCCATCCATCATAGCATAGGAGATTCCACCATTCTTTAACAAGTGTTCTAAATTCGGTTTAGTTAAAGCCCATGTTCTCAAAATTGTATTCATCAGTTAGGCAGCCCCTCCATGGACCATGATAGCTAGTGTAAGCTAAATGGGATGTGGGCATTTTCATCAAAGAGAGAGAAGAAGAAGAAGAAGAAGAAGAAGACTTCATCCAGTAGGTGCATGGATGATGGAAGTAAATTATTTTCAGAGTGTATTTAGTTAAACATTGGAACATATAGTAATAAATGCAAGATGAATACAAGGGAACAACTGTAGTTTTCCCTATTCATATTTTCCACATTATTTTTTATTTTTATTTTTTTTTAAAGAAAAAAACAGAAGAAAAAAAAAATTTCTACTGCTCATTAAAATCAAATCATGGCAATTCATATTTGCTAGATCCATACTCTAAAATCTTTATTTTAAACCTTAATGTTGGATAACACAGTGTTCGTAGTATTAGTATCATTACATGTATTGCTAGCTGGGGATATTGAAACATGTATAGATATCGTCGATATTATTGCTGATACCCGAAAATGTATAACTGACTAAGGGAAACATTGTGGAAACACGAGGAAATGGTGGAATTTTTCCAATGAAACTTCAGGAGATGCTAAAATACACATATTTGCATATCTAAGAATCAAATAATTGCAAAAAAAGATGCATACATAATAAGTTACTCTTTAATGGGGTTCTAAAAGCATGTAACACCGACTTGGGGAAACATTAGAGAAACATGGGGAAAATGGTGAAAATTTTCAATTATACTTTAGGAGATGCTAAAATGCACACATTTGCAAATTTAAGAATGAAATAATAGCAAAAAAGACACATTTGCACATTTAGGAATCAAATAATAAGTTTCCCTTTAATGGGGCTTAAAAGCATGTGTCATTGACTCGGGGAAGCATGGGGAAAATGATGGATCCATCCATTCATGCATGCGTGCATACACACATACACAGATATAATATATACACAGATATATATATATATATATATATATATATATATATATATAGAGAGAGAGAGAGAGAGAGAGAGAGAGAGAGAGAGTCACCCTCACCTGTGCGCCTTTTTACATGCGCACTCGTGCGCACCTTTGCACAAGTGTCCTGGGCACAAAATTTGAACGGACCATGTGATGCGGCATGTGGATGGTTTAGATTTTGTGCTCATATCACTTGAGATGAGTTCTCAAAAAGTGGATGGTGAGAACTGGTGCGCAGGTGAACACTTACTACACACACACATCCATACAAACATGCATTTCATCATATAACCATGTGCCCATAAAAAAATTAAAATGGAAAATTTTTTAATAAACATATTTTTGGTAATATTGATACAGTGGTGATATTATCGAAATATCACCGATACATTGGTGATATAAGCGATACCTGGAATTTACACATTCGAAAATATTGGCGATACATTGGCAATATCGATATATTGGCGATACAAGCGTCACCTGGAAGTTACACAGCCGAAAATATTGGCGATAAATTGGTAACATCGATACATCAGTTATAATTAGCGATATACTACCGACACTTAGAATTTTTTTATACTACCAGTGTTATCGGTATCGCAGAGCTGGAAATACGGATAATATCGAGGATATTATCAATATATCAGGCAGTGTTTTAAATAGTGATAGTGTTCAACCCTCTATAGCATGTAGTGTAAATAGTGTAGCATGAGCTACATGATACTTCTATTTTTATTTTTATTTTAAATTTAAATATAGGGAAAACATGATAAATAGTAAGAAAAAAAAATATAAATATGCCTAAAAGATTATTCATTTTTCAAGTATAAGCGTGCTAAAAAAGTTATTAATTATCACTTGTCAAAAGCCAATCTAGATATTCAAAGTTATAAACCAAATCAAATAATTATCACATCAACAACTTTCTGCAAACCACTTTAATTAATAGTCTAATTGAAACTAAAAGTCACAACTCATTGGTATGGAAAAGGAATAAAAGTCCCACAGGTTAAAGCGTATCCAGTACAATACAAAAGTCATCATTACATTTGAAACCCTTCTTCTTTTAAGTTGAATTTTAAAGGTTTTTTAATGGATGGGTTTCACACCAACTTTAACAAAGGATCGCCACCATTTTAAGTAAAAGAAAAGGGGGGGGGGGGGGGGGGGTGGGGGGGGGGGAGGGGAAAGGTTGATTAACTTTACATTTAAGTTTTCATGATGTGATGTGAGTTTGACACCATTTTTAACAAACAAAGTTGTGTGTGTAACAGAAAAAACATTGCAGCTTGCACTACATGCGCTATTTAGCTACACAATGTTACGAGTGCTATTTGAAACACTGATATTGGGGATACTCCAAACAATGATAACGCATAAGTGGTAGTATTATATATCATATATAGAAATGCATAAAAAGCAAACCTTAACAATGATGTGCAAGATGATCAGAAAAATTACCTTAATGCATGATACCAACCTTAAGTTCAGTCTAACTTACCAAAGACCTAAACATGGTTTGAACTCTCTTGAGGAACAATAATGTAAATATTGGGTACATAAAAAAAATAAAAAATAATAATAATAATAACAATAAATAATAATAATAATAATAATAATAATAATAATAATAAATAATAAATAAAAAATAAAAAAAAATAAAAAATACATGTTGTTACCTTCACATCAACTTTGTCATGATGAAATGCCATTTCAGACATAAGATCATAAACCACAGGATTTTGTTCAACTCCTTCCATGCACATTCCAACACCAACCTTCAATCAATTAAATGAAAATATTAAGATAGTCAACCAAAAAAAAAGTCCCAATAAAAAATATTCAAAAGCATTACATTAGGCAAAAATCATGAAACCAAGTTATTATGTACTAACAAGAGAGTGCAGCGATTTTTTAAATTAAATATTTATCTTCTTTTTTTTAACTTCCAAGGATGGTATTTATTCTAGAGATGGTATTAAGGTACATAAATTTTTTTCAATGTCACTTGTTCGTTTCATCATAGTTTTTTTTCAAAGGTGTTCTCTGTGCATACTACATTTTTACTCCACTGCATCTTTGCAGATAAACAAATTAGAAGCACCTCTGTCGTGCCTTTAATGGTTTCATTCGGGTCTTTATCACCTGTCAGTCAATCATCTTCATTGTGTGCATCAAAAAGTGCTCCATCACATACGAGATTAAACGTGAACCAGCAGTAATTGCTTGATCTAGTTAGATTTTCAGGACTTTGACTGTCCAATGGAATGCTTGAATATAAGGATTATAGTTTCACAAAGCATGAGGGAAGTAGAAGCAGTAGCTTAGTTACAGCAATGAGGAATATCTCTTTCAAAATCTTAGCCAGTACAAACAGTTAAGAATCAAGAGAAGAAGTGTGAGAGAGTAGCACAACTAAACTGTGGACTATAACAGCAGGACAATTCATCACCAACATGTAGTTGCAAGATTCTTCTGACAAGGCACCCCTCCCCTTCGAATCATACTTTGGACTCTAGCTCCTGCTCCCACTTCTTACCTATTTCTACTTGTTTATATTTTGAAATTGACACTTAACCACTCCCACACTTGAATTTGCTGCTGCTTCACTTCATGCTTCGTGCAACCATACACCAACCTAAAAAGAATTTGAATTAGGATTTGAACTTTCTTCATGAATTTTTTTATTACTTTTTTTTAAAAAAAATAAAAACCTTTATTACTTGTCATGCATTCACCAATCTATTTTAGATGACTATACTTGGGCCTTCATGGACTACTAGAACATTATGCCTTTATATTGAAAATGATTTTCACATGATTAATGTTCCAATAGATTGATTTGTCTCTAAGTTCTGTGAAGACACATTATTTTAGAGAAAATTTGCCAGACCTCAAAATCTCATCAATTTGAAGATTGAGGACGGGTTTTTTTTTAATTCCAGTCATTACATTTCACATAAGATAGCTGTTCTTCAAGAAATGTTACAAAAAATTGTCTTTCCTTCCTATCAATTTGAGAGAGAGAGAGAGAGAAGAAGAGAGAGAGAGAGAGAGAGAGAGAGAGAGAGAGAGAGAGAGGAGAGGAGAGAGAGGAGAGAGAGAGAGAGAGAGATAGAGAGAGAGAGAGAGAGAGAGAGAGAGAGAGAGAGAGAGAGAGAGAGAGAGTCGACTATTCTAGACTTTGCCTCTCAGAACGCTAGACATCGACGCTCATTCAAGGGAGCTTCACTAGTCTGAAAACTCCCACAAACTAGGGGAAGCTCTGTGCCACGTGTTAGACCTCCCAGGGATAGCCTTAGCAAGAGGCACTAACTAAGCTCCCAAATGATGGGGTTTGTGACTAGGTGTTGACATATTGCAGCACATGTGCCAGGCGCAGGGTACCACTCCCTCAGCTAATTTTCATGGGCAATAGGAATTATTACATGAGACCAATATTTCTCCCCAGCCCGACTCCTTGCACCACGTACAAACCGGTAGGTGCTAGGCATTAAGGACCCTTTCACTGGATGGCAGATGTGCTAACATGCAGTTTGAAGCATTCTCTTTATCATCTTTAGCATATGAGACCCCTGGTAATGCCGGAATGATCACGCTTGTGTATGCGGCAAGGCTACATGATTATCTCAAGTTGATGCCTCTCAGGATACATGATACAAATCATTTGCTAGTATTCTGACGCCCAGCTAGCTCTTCCTGCAAATGCCTCATTAACTCGTCCATAACTAATTTGAAAAGGTATGGGTTCAATGAAAACCTCTAATACAAGCGTACAATAATTGGGAACTCACTTGTCTCTCCACTAGTAGCCCTCACATTCTCGGTCATACATATCCTTACAATATCTTAAATTGTTCAATGAACCTTTTTTCACCATTTTATTTTTCAAGACCTAAGAACAAAGAAGTTTATTACTGGCAGTGTTTTAAATATCGATGATATCGGCCGATATATTCCATGATATTTCTTCTATCCCACCTGTGCGATACGAAACGCACAAGTAGTGCGATATATCCCACATGTTCGATTCGGTAAGCATATTTTATTTTCGATCCTTTTTTTTTTTTTTTGTAAATCATGTTAAATCAATGTCAAATTGTTACAAATCCATGTTTTTTCATGTTTTGCATGAAAAATCATGGATTGGGAGCTTCGATTTTGAGATTTGTAGAAGGACCAAGCTACGAAAATTTGAAAAAAAAAAAAAAAAAAGAGATAAAATTTTCCCAATTTCTCACAAATTGGTTGCAATCTTTGTATCCAAACATAAAATCAAACATGTATATAACCTGATTTAGTGATTCTTCTTTTGCTTTTGAATATATTGCTTGTGTTTCCACATGTCTTCTTACATTTATAAATTATATGAATAAACTTTGAATATACTTGCATCAATTCAGTTAGACAATGCATGATTAGGACCCCATACAAAGAAAACCCATTTTATTCACTTGTTTTTTTTTGTAATATTTTGATTTGTAAGTGTGTATTGATGTCTTTTTTAACAATCACTAAAATTTCATTGAAAAAATCTACCAATTTCCAATGTTTTCCCGTGTTTCCAACAACAGCGATACAACCGATATATCTCATGCGATAACCGATACGTATCTGTATCCCAAAGGTGTGATATGTAATGTGATACCAATATTTCGAACACTGATTACTGGTGGTCATGAATACCATGAATTATCTCTATTATCCGCAGACCGGATCTCATTTCACCAACTTTCTCTCAGTATGAATAAGTAAGAACTCCATAGGTGGCATTGTCGGTTTAGTCATCCTTCCATTGGAGTTCTAGATATGCTTTTGCCCTTTTCTTCTAGTTTTAGTTTGTTGTCATGTAAAACCTATTAGCTTATGAAGCATAATAGTACCTTTTTCCTAATAATGAGAATAAGAAATGTAATGCTTTCTTTTCTCTTTCACTCTCAATTATGGATTGCTCCCATCTTAGATCATTCTAGATTTTATTACTTTTTTCTTTTATTGATGATGCATCATGAATGACTTGGATGTTTATAATGAAATACAAAAGTGAAATTTTCATCATGTTCAGATGTCTCATAAATGGGCATTTAGTCAATACCAAACACACATCCAAACTTGACATAGTGATCAAGGGGGAGAATATTTGTTTGCAAAATTTAAAACCAATCTACAAGAATATGGTATCAAAGTTGTAGACAACATATTCTCATTTTGGCCAACAAGACAAGGTAGCAAAACAAAGAAATCATCATATTCTTGAAGTTGCAAGCCCTCTTCTTGTAGAGATGAATGCCCCCAAAAAAATCCTGGACATAATCAATTCTTAACACATTATTTAATAAATTGGCTACCTATGAGCAAGTGTTTGAAATATCAGTATTGTGCTATGTATCGCACCCTTGGAATACAGATATGTATTGGTTATCGGACAGGATATATCGTTTGTCTCCCATAATTTATCGCAGTTTTTGGAAAGCATGGGGAAACATTGGGGAAATGGTTGAATTTTTCAATGAAGCTTCGGAGATTATTAAAAAAGGCCTTAATACACACTTTTAAATCAGAACAACTTAAAAAAAAGGTGCACATAATAAGTTTCCTTTGTATTGGGTCCTAATCTATGCGATGTTTAACTGAACTAATGCAACTATATGTAAATTGAATGCATGACATTTATAAATGTATCAAAGACATGTATGAAAACACAACCATTTCATTGAAAAGCAAAAGAAGTAAAAATTGATAAATATACATATCAATGATGTGGACTGGTTGTGGCTTAGACCCACATAGAGTTGTGCGGTGGCTCATAATCATCGTCTCCATCTCGGCGAGGCCGGAAATAGTACTGCTTCGCAAATTGACAATACTGTGCCCAGGTCATAGTAGAGTGGTACTACCTAAGATATTCCCTGACAAAACGCTGGTACTCATCCTCTCCGAACTGAATCAATACACCCATCTGTGGGTACTGCATCATCGTCGCAGTCTGTGAATGATATGGATCTGGGAAGGGCACATATGAAGCTCCTTGGTATCCATATTGTTGTTTATATCCATACTACTGCTCATATCCCTACCCATATGCAGAAGTGAACTCCCGACCATAGTTGAAAAACGACGTGCCATAACTGCTGGAGTCACTCGTCGCGTATCCACTAGATCCATATCCATACCCATACTGTGGCACAGAACTCAAGCTACTCTCCTGTGTTTGTGATCATATCAATTGTATGGCCTGTAACTCGAGCTCCCCTGCCTCATCCGTGATCCAAATCTAGAGTCACATCGCTTGTCACGAACGCATGTGTCCCTCATGCATTTTGCTAGCAGCTCCTCAAAATTCGAAAGCTTTTGAGTCTGTTTTTTCTCTAATGGGCTTGGACGCTCCTATGTCTTATTGTAGATAAGACGGGGTCGTGGTTCCCCTAGACGAGAACCATGGTCAGGGTCATGCATAGCATGATCAAAATTCTCCTCCCTAGTGAAAGGGCTAAGAGGCCTTTAATCATAACTCTCACCCTCGTCGCCACCATTCCCATTGCCATTATCACCATCATCGTTACTGTCATCAGAGTCATCATCACCCTTATCGTTATCATCACCATCACCAAACCCATCCCCCGCATCACTCTCTGACTGAGTATCAGTGTCAGACAATGTCTCCCCACCATGTTTCCCGCGTGATAGTGACTGACGCGGGCTGCCCTCCAGACTCCTCGTCAATGGGTCGAATGCCTCGTTAGGAGACCTTTGTTGCTCCACCTCATCCTAAACATATGCATGTTGTCCGACCGTCATTAGGTCCAGTGGGTCTTCCTGTGCTTTTCTTCTTCCTTCCGTGCGGAGCAATCTCTCTCGTAACTTCATATTGTAGTGACGATACACAAGCTTCTGAAGCTTCTCATACCCTAGTCTATTGCGCTTATTTATGTGGATAGGGAGAATGTACTCCAATTCCTTTCAAAGGGTGACAAGGAGATCATTTGTGCAAGCACACGAACAGCCAGTTGTTGTAAAACCACGCAGTCAGTCCCGTACATGGACCACCACTTGCCTGGTATCATAAAATTCTTTCATTAGTTTTAGATTTTTCAAAATAATATGAAATTTAAGTTTATCGTGGTAACCAACATGCCATCATAGTGTTCCTTGACTTCACCGCAGGGGGGCACCCAATCATTCCAACCGCGTCGCAGAATCTAATAATCTGTTGATGGCGTATAGCAACTAGGGTAAGTATAGAATGGTTGAGATGAAGATAAAGAGAATGTAAGTACTGAACATATTTACCTCACTACCGAAGGTGCCTTTCCCCATACAGCCGGGGAATAAGTGATACACCTCATGTACAACCCTCTTTAATGAATTGTCTTCATAGATATTCCGATAGTAGTGGTATCTTGGATTTAGGAAATATACTAAAAACCAACAACTATACAACAGTATAGCCGTCGTTTATTATTGCATATAGAAAAAAATTCATACAAGTACTTACCGGCCTGATGTAGTGGGTGAGAAAGTGTCCTTTTCCAGAGGTCATCTATTATTGCATGCACCCACTTATACGCGTTGGGAGCTTTGACATTGATAGTCTCTTTCATCAGCTGTATGGACGGAAACAACGACCTCATCGACGAATTTGTCTCATTGTCCACCATCCTCAACACCAGTGTTTGAAATATCGATACTATCGGCCGATATTATCGTTATTGCACCACTGCGAGACGATACACCCGCGATAACCCCCGGAAGATACCAAAAAATCCAAAATCCAGATATCAGCCGATATATCGTCGATATCGCATGATATTTCAACGATATCGTGCAATTTCCTCTCCATTATTGTCGGAGACAAACGCATGGACAGTCACAGGTGGATTGCACCACTCACAAACACCATAAAAATCGGATCCGGTTTGTGGAGAATTAAAAAAAAAAAAAAAATTGAATTAGAAAAAAAATAAAAATCGGAGAGTACCTGGCTGTAGCGGTGATCGGAGGTGGGACATTCGACAGGTAAGTAGGATTTTCTTGCCATTTTCTTCGACTTCCCTCTTTCTTGGAGATTCCGACGAGGAATCAGGCTGGATCGACGAACCGTTCCTTCCGGAACGAGATTTGAGGGGACGAACCCTTGCGTGCGTGAAAGACTCGGATCGGACTGCGTGGATGGGGGTGAAAATGGAGAGGGAAAGTGAAAGAGGGGCGCGGATGGGGAAATCGGATTGCGTACTGAGTTACTTAGTACGCTCTTATCGTACTGAGTAAACTCTGTAGAGCCCATTGTGAAGTCACAGCTTCATCCACGCCGTGCATCCATTTTTCCAGATCATTTTAGGGGTTAAGCCCAAAAATAAAGTATATCAAAATCTCAAGTAGACCGTACCAAAGAAAACAGTGGAAGTATTGATTTCCACCGTTGAAATATTTATAAGGCCCCCAATGATGTTTATTTGTCATCCAAACTGTTCATAATATCACAAAGACATGGATGAATGAAAAAAACAAATATCATCTTGATCTAAAACTTCTGTGGGCCCCCAAGAACTTTTCAACGGTAGACTTCAATTCAAACTGTTTCAAGTGGTGTGGTCCACTTGAGCTTTGGATATGATTAATTTTTTGTTTAAAGACCTGAAATTATATGATAAAACGGATGGACGGATTTGATAAAATGTGTGAATGACAGTGGGCCCCACAGTTTACTCAGTACACAGTGCACAATCCGCTTCCGCGGATGGCTTGTCGTGGTGCATGGTGCGTGGTGCGTTACTCAGTACGCTCTTATCGTACTCAGTAAACTCACTTGGGCCCACCTTTAATGTATGTGGTCCATCCACACCGTCCATCCGTTTTCCCATCTAATTTAATGGTTGATCCCAAATTTTATAAAAATCTTAGATCATACCATAGGAAACAGTGGTGATACTGATTTCCACCATTGAAACCTTTCTCCACTGTTTTCTATGGTGGGGTCCACTTGAGCTCTGGATCTGTCCCAATTTTTGGCTCATGCTATAAAATGATCTCTTCAAATGTATGGATGGTGTAGATAGAAAAAATACATCATGGTGGGACCCACGTAACTTGGTGACGTCTCGTGCGCCGTCAGTGACGGGCGTTCTTACGAGATTGTGTACTCAGTACGCTCTTATCTTACTGAGTAAACTCTGTTGGGCCCACCGTAATTACACGTGGTTTATCCACGCTGTCCATCCGTTTTTACTGATCATTTTAGATGTTGAGCCCAAAATTGAACCATATCCACAACTCAAGTGGACCACATTACAGGAAACAGTGTTGAATGAACGTTGACCATTAAAAACATTGTGGAAGCCATAAAAGCTTTGGATCAACCTGATATTTATTTTCTCCCTTCATCTGGGTCTTTAGGACCCAATCAACAGATTGGATGTCAAATAAACAGTACAGTGGTTTTAATGGTGGATATCCAATCATTATTGTTTTCCTTTGGTGTGGTCCACCTGCGATTTATATCCCTATGATTTTTTGCATCAATACCTAAAATGATCCGTAGAAATGGATGAACGGAATGAATGAAACAAATACATTATGGTGGGGCCCAAAAAATGCCACAGTAATGTGAGTGCATCCTTTTAATTCCACAGAAAGGACCGCAGACATTTAATAAAATTTGACTATAGTAGAATTAAATGTCACTCGATCCCTGTATATGCAAGATTTCAGCTCTGACAAGTGGGGTCCATAAATCTAGACGATTGGCATGTTACTCCCACCATAGATAGACCGTGACCCAAAAAATTTCCTTGATAGGATAATCTTCATTTTATAATTTGTGGCCTACATATAAGCAGTTAAAAATATAAATATTAACAATGGCCCACATTCAACTGAAAAATGTCCCAATGTTGGTTGCTGGGCCTTTCAGTTTAGTAGATTTTTAGGCAACATCCATTCATGGTGGGATGCAACTGTCACATCTTCCGGATTAGGAAAACTATGGGCCTAAGATGTCAAAATTAACAGCTTATCATCTGTAATGAGGCATTCACACACCATATAATTCGTCTTTGAAGCATCAACGTTGATGGCACAGTCTAAAGCATTGGAAGAGAATGGGGTCACACACTAACAGTATGCATTATTGGGTTCATGTTTCTGATGCCAATTAACCCAAAAACATTACTGCGGTCCTTTCAGTTAAACATCGCATAGCTTAGGACCCTATAAAAAGGAAATTTATTATGTGCATTTTTTTTTGAGATGTTATGATTTAAAAGTGTATTAAGGGCCTTTTTAACAATCCCCAAAGTTTCATTAAAAAATTCAACCATTTTCCCAATGTTTTCCCATGTTTCCCAAAAAGTACGATAAACTATGCGATACAAACGATATATCTCATGTGATAACCGATACGTATCTGTATCCCAAGGGTGCGATACATTGTGTGATACCGATATTTCGAACACTGCTCAACACCACATAAATGGGCTCTAGAATACTAACTACACTACTCACGAAATCCCATAATGTATTTGTCAGCACCAGCTCATCGATTCTCCAGGTTACTTTCTTCACCCTCTTTTTCCATTCTTCGTAATAATGGGAGGCGAAAAGCTCTCGTAACTTCTGTTTGTGTATGAGGAGGCTACTTAAGGCGATATAATTTGTGGTGAACCGCGTCACCTCGGGGCTCACTATATCCCAACCACACCTCTCACGCATCATGTCAAATAACCAGGGGTGGTTGTATATGAAGTTTGTGATGAGCCGTGCATCAGTAATAACGGTCTTCAACGATGGCCTATCCCCAATCACTTCCAGCACGAGATTGATACAATGAGCTACGCAGGGGGTCCAATACATGATACTTGTTCTGAATATTCTTCCCCGCCTTGACAAATGCACTCCCATTGTCCATAACAAACTGCACAATGTTTCTCCTCCCAACATCTTGCATGACATTGTGCATTAGTTTGTAAATGTAGTTAGAATCTTTAATCTTATTACTCGCATCTACAAACTTTAGGAACATTGCTTGTCCCCTGCAATAGACCATAAAATTTATGACCGACACCTTGTCGGTCCAGTCCAACCGTCACACATGAAGGTGCAGCCGTACATCTCCCATGACTACTTATATGAATCCACATGTCTTCGTCTCTGCATATTCATCATCCAAATACTTCCCCATGATCTCAAAGGTGTGGGCGGATGCACACCCTCACCCCCACGCTGCACTTCACTTATCATATTCTTGAAGTGCGGGCTTGCTGCAGGATTCATGGGGATTTGATCGTTGATAAAAAGTTTCGCTATAAACTTTTCAACTTTCTTCCTCACATCCCTTCCACTAAACATGTCCTTTATTTTCTTTTGTCTCTCCTACCTCTTTGTACATTCTCGGATCTGAAGGTAGATCTGGCACCTGCATGCTACTGCTCCTGCCCATGCCTCATAATCCTCCCTGCCTACCACCCTCCCCTCCACCACCCCTTCACCCCTGCTTCACTACCCCCACCATGTTATGGATAGCTCCAAATCTAAACCCACTCATGTCCCACCTCTCCTGATCCCTCTCCCACTGATCCCGTATGGACTCTTGAACTGCACGTCTATATTCGGGATCATCATCGTCATTGAGATCCACTACATACTCGTCACCTACATATGGTGGCCTCCTCGACTCCTCCGTAATATCCATCTCTCGTGCATGTCGTTCATCTTTTGTCTTCACACTTTTTTTTTTTTCAATATGTCCCTCATCTCTTCTCGCACATCCTGTGAGCACTTAGGGTAGTCCACAACATTGCGATACCCTCCCGCTAGATGCTCCATCAAGCGGGTTACCCCCCCACTCCTCAATACATGGTTACATAAATTACATATACTCCTATATTAGGTTGTCTCCCTCCTCTTCCTCTCAACATATTTTATCTGTAAAAGAATATCATGTTAATACTCGTTAGGGCCCACCTTGGTGCATGTGTTGTATATCCATGCCGCTCATCCATTTTGCCAGATTATTTTAAGGAATGGTCCTAAAAATGAGAATGATCCAAATCTTAGGTGGAACAAGATTTCCAGCATTAGATACTTCCTGGGGCCCACAAAAGTTTTGGATGGCGTGGAAAATAGATGGATGGCGTAAATTACCGGGAAATAGATGGATAGCATGGATAAAACACATACATCATGGTGGGGCCATAGAGCACCATCCAATAGGCAATAAGCTATTCAAGACAAAAACACATGCAATATATAGTAAGACACCAAAAGTATAGTCTCATGCACTAGTATGTAGAAAGAATTAGGAAATCAAGAATCTTCATGATATATCGTGCGGGGCCCGCTGAGCAGTATCAGCAGCCAGTAGCTACCTCATTATTGACGCGTCCCTAGGATCCACCGAGGTGGGTGGGACCCCTAACTTTGGGGGCCAGTGTGATGTATGTGGCTAAAGGAAACCGTGGTAATCGACCATTAAAAACTTCTCATGGGCCACAAAAGTTTTAGATCAATTTGATATTTGTGTAGTCTCTTCATCCAGATCTTTTCTAGTAGTATGGCCCACGTAAGATTCCGATCTGCTTCATTTTTGGGATCATATCCTAAAATGATCTTTCAAAACTGTTGGACGGTGTGGATTTGGGATCATATCCTAAAATGATCTTTCAAAACTTTTGAATGGTGTGGATTTAAGACACATACATCACCCTGAGCCCCACAGTCAGGTCCCACCCACCTCCGTCGATTCGAGTCTCACCTAATTCCTCAGGTGCGCATTTCCTGTGAAAGCCTTTTGCAAGAAGTTCCTGCACTGGAAACTTGGGTGGGGCCCACCATGACGTTTGGGATAAATCCACCCCAACCATCTATTTTGTGAGCTCATTTTAGGACATTGTACCAAAAATGAGCCGGATCAAATACTAAAGTGGGCCGAAAACGTGAGGATTGAACGTACACAATTGAAATATTTGTGGGGCCACAGAAGTTTTGAATCAGGGTAATATTTGTCTTCTCAGTTCATCTTAATAGGAATGACGTTATGAACGATATGGATGGCATTTAAACATCACTGTCGACCTAGGGAGGTTTTAACGATAGGAATTTCCCTACCCACCTTTTCCTTTAATACGGCCCACTTGAGTCTTGGAACCTGCTCACTTTTGGTCTCATGTCCTAAAATGAGCAAACAAAACGGATGGACAGGGTAGAGTTCTCACAAACATCACGGTGGACCCACCTAGGTTTCCGGCACAGGAACTTCCTACCAAAGGCTTTCGCAGGAAATCCACGGAAGGGGATTGGCTGGTGTACCACACACCAATATGGCTGGTGTGTTGACGTCACCAAGTTTTGTGGGTCCCATCATGAGGTATGTTTTATATCCAAACTGTCTATCGATTTGGTGAGCTCTTCGTAAGGCATGAGCCGAAAAATAAGGCGGATCCAATTATCAAGTGGACCACACTGCAAAACGTAGTCGGGGAATGAATCTCTACCATTGAAACCATTTTGGTGTCACGGAAGTTTTGGATTAATATGATATTTGTTTTTCCTCTTCATACAGATATGTGTGACCTTATGAATAGATTGGATGGAAAATAAATGTTATGGTGGGCGTTATAAACGTTTTAATGGTGAGAATCATTGTCCCCAGTGCTATTTGTGGTGTGGTCCACTTGAGCTTTGGATATGAATCATTTTTAGCTCATTATCTAAAATGATCTTGCCAAATAGATGAATAGGGTGGATATAATAAATACATCATTGTGTGGCCCATGTAACTTTGATCTCCCTTAAACCATTCGTACAACTCAGAGCTCGAGGAGTGTCAACGCTCGTCTTCACACCACACAACCTGTGTGGTACAACAGCCAGTCTTGTTACAGGATCCGTGGGTTCTACCGTGTTGTATATATTTTATTCAGGCCATCCATCGATTTTTTCATATCACTTAACCATATTATTCCAAAAATTAAGAAGATCCAAATCTTCGGTGGAACGCACCAGAAAAATTAAGCAGATCCATATCATTTAATGGTAAGTGTTCATTAACCACTGTTTGATGTGGTGTGGTCCACTGAGATTTGAATGTGCTTAATTTTTGGGGCGACATCATAAAATGGGCTATAAAAACGAATGGATGGAGTGGCTATAATATACCATCAACGTGGGCCCTACAGTAAGCATAACACCCACTAGGTTGTTACTCACGATAGCACCAATCCACACCCGTAACTCACAGGTGTATTTTATTATTGTGTACTTAGTAAACTCTATGGGGTCCACCGTGATTTATATATTTTATCCACTCCTTCCATCCATTTTAACAGATAATTTTAGGGCTTCATCCCAAAATTGAAGCATATCTAAAGCTCAAATGGACCACACCACGAGAAGTGTGAATTGAACATATACCATTGAAAAATTCTTGAGGGCCATAGAAGTTTTAGATCAAGCTTATATTTATGTTTTCCCTTCATCCCTGTTTCTGTGATCTTATGAATAGGTTAGATGACAAATAAACATCACTGTGGGGCCTGGCAAGGTTTCAATAGTTGAAATCATGATTCCCACTGTTCCATATGCTATGGTCCACTCGAGCTTTAAATATGCTTCAATTTTGGGCTCAACCCCTTAAATGAGTTGTAAAAACGGTTGGCCGGCATGGATAAACCACATACATTCACAGTGGGCCCCACGGGAGTTTTCTCAGTACGATAAAGCGTACCGAGTAACTTAGTATGCCATCCAATTTCTGCAAGTAGGGTTGTGCATTTCGAAAGAGGGAAGAGGGTTCCGAAACGCTAAAATTCCCAAATATTCTCCTCGATATGGTCGATTTCTCGCTGAAATCTCTGTTGTAGAAATCCCCTCGTTGAAATCTTCGTTGCGATGCGAGAAATTTCCATTGGAATCGAAGAAAAAAGAAAGAGGGAAATCAAAATTACCTCTGTTGATGGTGCGGCCCACAAAATTCGACCTCCGATCACGTAATCTAAGTCTATAGGTACTGAAATCCCCCCTTCAGTTTTTCCTTTTTAATTTTTTTTTTTTTAAAATTTCGGTAATTACGAACCCCACATCTCCGGCCTTTTATCGTCATCGTTGGTTGTTGGCTACAGTGGACTTGTGAGTCCGTGACATTGTTTGCAGTAAACCCGTGATTCTGTGATAAAATCCGAAAAAGATGCATGATAGTATCGATGATATCCATAATATCGAAGATAATCGTGCAATATCTTATGATATATCGCGCGATACAAACATTTCTTCTTTTTTTAAACTTCCGAGTGATTTCGTGCAGGTTTTATTTTGCTTGCCAGCGATATCGATAATATCGGCCGATAGTATCAATATTGCGAACACTGCCTATGAGATTTTGGGTTAAGAAGAGTCCTATTGATAAATTACATTCCAATATTTTTGTAATATTCCTCAGACAAGTGATTAGATGCACCTATTTTGTCAACAATTTTGATCTTAAAAGGCAAAAGCACTCTCCTACCTCGATTAAATACAAGTCTTAGGAAACACAGACAAACACTGCTTGGCCTCACGGCTTACCAACACAAACCTTCTAAAAACTCAGGTGCTGAGATAACCTCTCTCTCTCTCTCTCTCTCTCTCACACACACACACACACACACACACGCACGCACACAAAAACACTATTACCATAAGGGTAGGCATTGGTACTAAAAATACTATGGAGACTACCCACTAACCATGGAAGAAGAAATGGTAGCATTTGCAAATAAGACTTGGGAGAAGAACGAGTTACCTGAAGGAAAGTATCCAGTGGGATAAAAAAGGGTGTTTACTCTCAGAGTTGTTCAATTGACTATCTATAAACATTTGCTCTAATTGCTAAGTTCAACTCTATCAGAGTTCTCATGTCTCTCCCTACAAATTTAAATTGGCTGCTCTATCAACTCAACATCAAGAATGTTTTTCTTCGTGTTGATCTCCTACAAAAATTCTATATGATCTCTCCTCCAGTGTTTACTCGTATGAGGGAAAAACGCCTCATTTTTCACCTTAAAGAAGCCATCTACAGGTTGAAACAGTCACCTAGAACCTGGCTAATGAGTTTAGCACAGGTTTCCCAATGTAGTGACAAACACTGAATGATTGTCAAGAATTGTGGTGACAAAATAACTATCTTGAGAATCTATGTGGACATTGTCATCCACTTGGGAAATGACAAAATCACTATCCACGAACTAAATCATCATCTTTAATACTGTTATGAAATCCAAGAAGGGGATTATTCCTTCCCAGTGGAAGTATGCTCACGACTTTTTCTAGTAAACAGGCAAATTAGGCAACAAACTGATTAATACTCCTCTCAACCCCAACTACAAAATTCAGTTCAAAAAAGTTGGAAGATGGCGAACCTTCTTCCATGTTTCAAAGGATTATTGGAGAAGTTGATTTATCTAATGACCACTTGACTAGATAGTGCTCATGCTGTTGGAGTCATGAACCAATTTATGCATGCCCCTTGCCCAACACATCTTGATTCTGTCAACGTATACTTTGATACATGAAAGGTGCACCAGGATGAGGGATTCTCTATGCACATCATGGGCACTTACGAGTTGCCTTGGATGCAGATTGGGCAGGCAGACCCGACAACAGATGATCACCTTTTGAATATTGTACATTTCTCAGTGGGAATCTTGTCATCTGAAGAGTAAAAGTAGACTGATTGCCAGATAAAGTTCTGAATCTAAATACCAAGTAAATGGCTCACTTTCCTTGCAAATTATTTTCGTTGCAAAAGTTGCTAATAGAATTAGGCTTTCCTCTTTGGGACCCTATGGAAATGGAGTGTGATGGTCAAGCCGCTTGACATATGTCTACAAATCTTGTCTTCTATTAAGGTACTAAACCAATCGAAATCGATTGCCACTTCATCCGGGGGAAAATTGCAGCAAATGAGATCGTCACTCCATAGGTTCAATCTATGGAGCAGCTGGCTGATGCGTTTACTAGATCTCCTCCCAAGGCCAACCTGATTATATTACAAGCAAGCTGGGCATGATCAATATCTATGCTCCAGCTTGAGGGGGAGTTTTGAATGAGGTCACCCTGTGCTTAGACTTGAAGAGGACCTTATCTAATCATCATCTACCCTATTTTTGTTCTATTTCGGTCTACCATACTTGTTGCATCTCTCGTAATATCTCACTATGTTCATTCTTATCCTGTAAGATCTAAAAAATAGGTTGTGTATTATATACTTAAAGTTGTTTCTCTACTTCTAGAAGTACATCACTAGATCTTCTTCTTGCTTCTTTTCTGAGAGATTTCTATCTCATAACAATAACAAAGCACATAGTATTTTGTTTTAATGCAAGGGCATGCAATCACACCGAAAACAATATTATGTGGACATACAAACACATGACAACTTCTTTGGCTTCAACAAGCCACGTTGACACAGATGGAGACATCTATCATTCTCCTTCAAAATACACTTTTGATTAGCCAATGCAAACTTGTAAGTTGTGCCACTAAAGAAAGCCAAAGGAAATTATGAGGCCGATGCAAAGAAAGGATGACAACAAAACACATTGCAAAACAAATATTGGCAAACTATTAGTGGGACATGTTAAAGTAGCAAATCAATGGTTCATCAATGTGTCTCGCACTGATTAAGATGGAAAAGCATGAAGGGTAGCTCGATTAATGAGCAATAAGATACTTTCTTGAAATTGAAATCTAAGCTTTACTTGCCATGGTTGAGTTTTCACTTTTACGAGCATCAATTGGCCCTGATGCAATTGCATCTAAAATCCCATACATCTCAATGTTTCCAGCAAAGTTGTGCAGCATGCACCTATGGAAAACCAAAAAAGAGTTGGTCAGTTAAACAAAAAGAAAAAGTAACGCTTTTGAAGTAAAATGGTTCAGCATGGGCCATAATAATATAAAACCATCCAAGCTTCAATACAAAGCAACGTGAACTTTCCAAATGTATGGAACACCGTAGAACTGTTCAGAACTAATCCATATAGGTTTTACTTCAGCAAATAAATCAAGGACAACCAGCCTCCCAAGAGGAACAGAATGTAGAAGTGCCTGCACAACAACCATCATCAACTATTAATCAAGAGGCACAATATGAATAGGCAAGTAGAATAGAAATGCAATAGGATCATGATAATGCTGTGCAGTGTTCCAGAAATCGACGATGTTATCAATAGTATCGTTGATGTTATCGATAGTATCGTCAACGTTATCAGTATTGCTGACCAGGCAATACTGAAACCCATGTAAATTGTCTTTTCCAGGTATCCGCGATATATCACCGATGTATTGAAACCATTTCGTATGCAGCGTCTCCCTACTGTCTATATAAACCCTCCCCTATATTGAGTTGTATCGACAATGTTATCGCCGATACCACTCAATGTGGGGAAAAGGTATTTCTTAGAAGTGCAAATACACAGAAAGTAGGAAAAAAAAAAAAAAGAAAAAAAAAAAGAAGGAAATAGAAAATCTGTATTTTTTAGAATTATTATTATGTTTTCTTGGATCTTGTAGGGGGTTTGATTCATCAACCATTCCACTTCAGAATTTTGAATTGAATCAATCATTTGGGGGAGAAATTGACGTTGAAAGCTCTATGGGCTGGAATATGTAAAGTAAGAAAAAAAACAAAAAAAAAAAAAAAAAAAAAAAAGTGTTTTTTTCCCTTTCTTTTTGTATGATTTCACTACAAATCCATGTCTATTCAAGATTATCGTGCATTGACATGAATTTGAGTGGAATATAGAAAGATTTAAAAGTTGAAATTGGAGGAAATTGAGAAAATTCTATTTCTCTTCATTTTCTTGCCTAAATTAATTAATTGAGGGCCAGATTTTTAATATGATTATGAGTGTTGGCTGAACTATCGATTCATATAGATCTTTCGATTTTTTGGACTTTTTTTAATTATTTAGAATTTTGAAATTAAATTTTTTTAAAATCTGTTTAATTTGGAAAAATAATTTTGACTCATTTTTTTTTTTTTTTTTTTTATATTTCTGTTTTTTTTTTTTTTTCTTGTTCATGGTCGTATGTTGATGGTCCATTTCTTGATTGAATCGGTTTATTTTAAAAAAATATCTATAAATAAATGTCGTCACTTGTCTTGCCCTTTCGATCATTTCCCTAACACTCTTCTTCTTCCCAATATCTTTTAATATAATATTCAATACAATGGGCAGCCTTATAAGTTGTCTTTTAATATAATATTCAACACATGGTGACCAAAATATATGTGTTGTCTTTATCATCAACTTTTGTCCTGCAGCCTTATAAGTTGCTTCGTGTTTTTTTTTTTTTTTTCAAAAAGGAAGATTTCATTAAAATCTGAAGATGTACGAGTATCTCAAGGGGGCCACACAAAAAGCTGCAAGCCTCCCCTGACCCGAAGGGACCTAAGTATCCACAAATGTTCTACAAACAAAAACACCCCAACTGGGTGGCGCCGCACCAAAACAGGCACGGAAAACTAAGAATCCCTCAGGTAGTCTAGACCCACCCTGTCCAAGAATAGAAGACCTCAGGTGGTGGGGGAAAGCGAGGCTGCCGAGGGGTAGGACACGCTATCCTGGGCTGCGCTGGCCCTCCTGGCCAGGTCGTCTGCTACTGCATTAGCTTCTCTAGAGGTGTGGGTGATGGAAATGTCCACACGGCCCCTGAAAGCCCTCACTCGCTCAAACCAGTAGTGTAAGGACCAAGAGTGGCACGCGTTCTTGGAGAGGATCTGCACTATCGACTTGGACTTGTACAACACCTCCACCTTAGTGAAACTCATCACAACACAAATGGCCAATCTAATGCAGGAGCATTTTCACACTGGGCTCGAGTGGGGTCGCCTGTTGGATGCAGGGGCACACTTGGGGTGGGTGACCCATGCGATTTGGGGCCCACGGGGGAGGTCTCGTGTTCGAGACTCCTTACCAGGGGTGATTAATGCGCATTTCACACCGGGCTCGAGTGGAGTAGCTCGTGAGATGCGGGGACACACTCGGGGTGGGGGCCATGTGATTTGGGGCCCACGAAGGGGGTTCGGCTGAGGTCCTAACCCATGAGATGTGGGGCCTGGGCTATGAGATAAAGGGATTAATTCGCCATACTCTAACAGTTCGAGCTTTTAGAGCAAGTGGTTAATGGTCCTACATCAAATTGGTATCAGAGCGGGAGGTCTCATGTTCGAGACTCCTCACCGGGGGTGATTAAGCAGGAGCATTTTCACACTGGGCTCGAGTGGGGTCGCCTGTTGGATGCAGGGGCACACTTGGGGTGGGTGACCCATGCGATTGGGGGCCCACGAAGGGGGTCGGCTGAGGTCCTAACCCATGAGATGTGGGGCCTGGGCTATGAGATAAAGGGATTAATTCGCCATACTCTAACAGTTCGAGCTTTTAGAGCAAGTGGTTAATTGTCCTACATCACAATCCCTCACAGATAGCACGGAATTCGGCACGGGAGCTGAAGCCCGAGCCATAGCCAGAGGAAAAACCGAAGAGGAAAAGGCCCTCGGAACTTCGCCCGAGACCCCCACCCCCTGAAGAGCCCGAGTTCCCCAACGCCGAGCCGTCGACATTTAATTTGATCCACCCCAACTGGGGCCTCACCCATTTCACCACCATGGGGTGTTTAGGCCTAGAGGCTGGACTGGCAATACGGAGCTCAACCAACGTGGAAGCTAGATGGCGAGGCAACACCCTCGGAAAGGGAAGAGACGCACCCACCCTCTCAATCCAGCGGTGGACTTGGAGGATGACCCTCGAAGAGCTGAAGATTGCATTATCAAAGCAAGCTCTGTTTCTCTCTGCCCAGATCTCCTAGAAAATGAATGTGGGCATGAGGGCATGCAGGATCCGCAGACAGTTCCCTGAGTGATGCGCGGCTATAACATCCCGGATTTTTCCCAACCTGGTGATAGACGTCCTTAAGCAATGGGTCGATCCTAACACCTGATTAACTTCTCAAACGCTCAATTCAAAAGTCTCAAATCCCTTTTCAAACCATTTTCTTCAAAATCTCGCTTTTCCTTCAAAATCTCACCTTTCACTACCTTATCCTTCAAAAGTAACTAAGTGCTAAACTAGATTAGCTACGAAATCCGCTTGATCCACTTTAAATACGATCTGCAAGACCCAAAACTTGTAGAATCATTGACGCTAGGTTACCCTAAAATCTAGGATCAATCTCATTACCCAGTTGCTCTCGGGAGCACATTGAAACTACGTATCAGATCTGGACCGCACGTCGGAAGTCCGATTAACGCGAAGTTAAACGGTTAGGACCGCCTTGTTGAGCTTGACAACCATCTCGGAAATCAAATCCAGATAGTGTCCCAGTGCTATTCACTTGAGCCCGGAGCGAAGAATGTGAGAAACGTGGATTTCTTATTAAATGAAATACAATTTAAGAAATTTGAGACTTGTCGCTTGCGGGCCAAATATAAGCAATCAGACCGTCGGAATCTGACCCAAATACACCCTCGGATCAGGAGAAATTTCATACACATGGCAGTGTACTTCTGGCCCTGATCGAGTCTCAATGACCGTTGAACTGAAATTGGTGCGCCACGGGCGATCTGTAAATCCGATTGGACCGAAAACTTAACTCGACCTATATCCAAGGTCAGTGAGCTTAAGTCCGACCTTCGGCTCAAGGGGGGCTTCCAGAAGTGCTCCATTGAGACAGAACTGTCCATATTTGGACATAACCTAAGTATACCTTGGCCTTGGGTCTAAATTGGTGAGTTTTGGGCCTATATAAGGACCTTAAACCCTCACTCTCTCATCCCATACGAATTTGAGAAAAACCTAGGAGAGAGAAGAGAGAAAAGAGAGAGAGTGTGAGAGAAGTGAGAGATTCTTCCTGATGCTCTACCCTGCTATCCTACGTGATTAATCATCACGATCTAATCGCTTTTCCGGCGATTCCGGCTTCGTTCGTAGGTAAGAAAACCTAACCCTAAGCTGGTTTAGAGTTTCCAAGAGTGTAGGTGATGGAATAGCTGACCTGTTTCATGATTCAGGTTGTCGTTGTGCCGTAAACAAAGGCGTTGGGTTCAAACTGGTTTCGGTTCAAGTTTACCGACAAAAGGTGCAGACTTTAGACGTATAGGTTATGGTTTTCAACGCTTTCAATGTCAGATAATGATAGATTCATGATCTGCATGCAATTGCACATGTACAAAGTGCTATCCGTTTCGTTTTTCAGTTTCACGTTAGCTATGTTGAATATATTGTATTCTTCGTATTTATAGAAAATACCGTATCCGTATGAAATACGGATTTGTGCTTAACATGATTATTTGTCGTGACTATATGCTTGTATGTATGCGACAACTCCCTAGCGAAAGGACTTGCCCTAAATCACGCCACAGCAACTATACGCTATATATGTTAAAATGTGTAGCCCAAGTGTTTGTGGAAATGACTGAATGAATATGAAGGATTTTCCTGCTTGCCGCCATGACTATCCGTCGTGGGTGCACGCGTGTTATAATTGGGGCAACTCCCTAGTGAAAGGATTTGGCCTAACACCTATGTGATCAACATATGTCATGTATGTTGATGTATGTAGTCTAAAGTGTTTGTTGAAATGTCTGAATGAGTAGTAGTTAGTAAATTGTAATGTATAAGGGTGTTGAGATATGATTCTCCACTCCTTTAACTATGTGTATGATTTCTTTAGATATCTGTGTGATTAGGAATTGAATATGTACAAACTCATGCTTATGTTGTACTTCATAACATGCTCAACTGATTGTACATTTTATCTATATAATGCATATGTTTAATTCATGTTTAAGTTGTATTCCATAAAGGCCGTGAAGGGTGATGGGGGAGTGGTGTAATGATTCTGTGCAACAGCCCTGGCAGCCCTAAGCGGACCATATCAGACTTTGATTGTGTGGTTTGAAATGTTGATCCATTACTGCTTTAACTATCTGTAATTGAATGTGATTGGGGCTATTGTATAGTCCAGGCAATCGGTAACGGGATTGAATTCGTGGCTAAGATTCATTCGCCACGTGAGATGTGTTCGACGAACCCGAGTCGTACTTCGGTTGGCGATAGTGGTTGGCCACGCGAAGTGCTTATGCACTTCATGTCGTTCAACTTGTCGTGCACTTGAGCTAGCCGAGCTCGTCAAGTAACCCGATCTGTCTAATGTATATTCACCATGATTGGACGCTACTGCTTGAACCTAAGGTACCGAACTTACTAGTGCAACCCCGTTAACCTTGGTACCTCGATCCGCTAAGACTCATGAGCCGGACATGGTGGTATGGGACACCGTGGTCGAGCTGTCGGCCTACGCTGGGGCGATGTGCCTCCCCGTAGTGACCAGTGAGCAACCCAGACTCGTGAGCCGAATACGGTGGTATGGGACACTGTATTCGAGCTGTCGGCCTACACTGCTTTGATGGGTGATGGGGGAGTGGTGTAACGATTCCGTGTAACAGCCCTGACAGCCTTGGCAGCCCTGACCGTACCCGGTGTAGTGACCTCGAGCATACTCTGAATCTGCGGAGAGGCAACGAGCCTTCCCGTAGTAAACAGAGTATAAACTAGGCCTGGGATGGCGACCAAAGAGTGGCCCTGGCCACAGCTGAAAATTGGGCCAAAGAGTGCACCACAAAAAAAGGCTGGAAATGCTCCCAAATGTGGACCGCGGAAGGGCTTGCCCAGAACGGATGATCGATAGATTCCGAATCCGATCGAAGAGGAGTGGGGCAGTACCAACACTTGGACACCATCTGGACACCCTTTGCTTGGGTTTGCTCATCAACTGAGACCGCCTTGTGGATAATCTTCCAAGAGAAGAGCGTCGGCTTCTCTGGAATCGCTGGATGCCACACCTATTTAGCCCATTGCACCTTTGGGGTGGCTGGACACAATAAATTCCAAGCCGAGCTAACCTGGAACTCGCCCGACGAGGAGGGGACCCAGACTCGTCTGTCCAAATCTGAGGAGGTGCAGAAGCCCTCTTCAACCACGTGGTCCACGACCACTTGGGGAAGCAACGCACGAGCAACGTCCCGATCAATCTAGCCGAGCAGGCTGATGAAGTCGTGGACCCAATGACGGAGAGGCGGGGCTAGGGCCCATTCTGCAAGCGGACCAAGGCCGGACCAAAGATCTGTCCAAAAATTTTGCTCACCCAGGCCCATGATCCAACGCGAGCTAGATAGCACTTCCGGGAGGAAACTACATATCCGTTTCCAAGCAGGGGACGCGTGGGGGGCTCAGCTAGTGTAACGACTAGGAAAATTCCGTACAATGGCCCGAGTACCACCTCAGGCAGAAATTGCTTGGGATCAAATCCTTTAGAAATTAGACAAAGTTAACTAAGTGTTAAACTAGATTGTATATGAAACCCGCACGAATCACTTTAAATACGATCTGTAAGACCCAGAACTCGTAGAATCGTTGACGCTACATTACCCTAAAATCTAGGATCAATCTCATTACCCGTCTGTTCTCGGGAGCACATGGAAACTCCGTATTAGATCTGGACCGCACATCGGAAATCCGAATAATACGAGGTTATAGAGTTAGGACCGCCTTGCTGGGCTTGATAACCACCTAGGAGATCAAATCCAGATAATGTCCCAGCGCTATTCGTTTAAGCCCGGAGTGAAGAGAGTGAGAAATGTGAAATTAAGTAAAAATAAAATATAAATGTAAGGAATCTGGCATGTGTCGGTTGCGGATCAGTTATAAGCAATCAGACCGTCGGAATCTGACCCAAATACACCCACGGATCAGGAAAAATTTCATATACATGGCAGTGTACTTACAATCCCCGATCGAGATTCCGTGACCGTTGAACTGAAACTGGTCCGCCACGCGTGATCTGAGAATCCGACTGGAACGAAAACTTAACTCCCCCTAGATCCAAGGTTGGTGAGTTAAGTCCGACCGCACGCGGAAAAGGGGCCGCCAGAAGTGCTCCGTTGAGACGGAACAAGTCCACTTTGGATGTAACCTAAGTATACCTTGACCTTAGGTCTAATTCGGTGTGTTTTTAGGCTATATAAGGACCTTAAAACCCTCTCTCATTCAGCCATACGAATTTGAGAAAAACCCTAAGGAGAAAGGAGAGAAAAGAGAGAAAGTGTGAGAGTTGTGAGAGAACCTTCCTGCCACTCTATCCTCTTGCTATACGAGCTTAACCACACCATTCTAATCGCTTTCCCGGCGATTCCGACATCGTTTCTAGGTAAGAAACCCTAACCCTAACCTGTTTTGGGGTTTTGATAGTTGTAGGTTATGAAATAGCTAACCTATTTCATTCTATAGGTTACCAAGCTGCCGTATACGAAAGCTTAGCAAATCTATCGAGTTCTTTATGCTTCTACGGCGTAAGGTGCGGACTTTAGACGTATAGGTTATGGTTTTCAACGCTTTCAATGTCAGATAATGATAGATTCATGATATGCATGTTATTGCACATGTACAAAGTGCTGTCCGTTTCGCTTTTCGGTAATATGATAACTATGTTGAATATACCGTATTCCTAGTATTTGTAGAAAGTACCGTATACGTATAAATTTTGGAAATGTGTTTGCCATGATTATTTACTGTCTGAACATATTATATATGTGTATAATACTTGGCGAAAGGGTTCGCCCTAATACATGTTTTTGCTAATATACACTATGTATGTTATAATAGTGTATTCTAAGTGTTTGTAAAAATGCTTGTAAGAGTAAGTGTTTAAATAATTATGCTTCAAGTAGGTGTTGAGATGGGATTCTCAACTAACTTAGAGATGTATATGATTTCCTCCATGTTGATTGCCTAATTTAACCGCTTACTATGAAATATGTGTTTGTATTTCTTGTTTATATTGTGCTTTGTAACATGCTTTATGACATGTTTGTTAACATGCTTGAATTACTTTGTTTATGATGCTTTACTCTACATGCTTCTGGTTAAGATTTGATTGTGATTGGGGCTATGATTATAGTCCAGACAATCGGTAACAGACTTGAGTACGTGGTTGAGATCCATTCGCCACGTAGGATGTGTTTGACGAACCCGAGTCGTACTTCAGCTGGCGACAGTGGTTAGGCCACGCGAAGTGTTTATGCACTTCATGTCGTTCAGTTGGTTGTGCGCTCGTGCTAGTCAGGCTCGTCAAGAAACCCATCTGTCTTTTGTATGTTCACCATGTTTGGACGCCTCTGTTTGAACCTGAGGTACTAACCTTACCAGTGAAATCTCGTTAACCGTGGTACCTCGATCCGCTAAGACTCATGAGCCGGGCATGGTGGTATGGGACACCGTGGTCGAGCCACGTGCCTCCCCGTAGTGACCAGTGAGCAACCCAGACTCGTGAGCCGAATACGGTGGTATGGGACACTGTATTTGAACCGTCGGCCTACACTGATTGGTGACGAGCCCTTTGTAGTGACCTCGAGCATACTCTGAATTTGCGGTGAGGCGACGAGTTTTGCCGCGGTGAATAGAATATGAACTAGGCCTGTATCAATTTAGTGATGAACCGTTAAAAAGGTGATGGGGCAGTGGTGTAACGATTGCATGTAACAGCCCTGGCAAGCTTTGCAGCGCCCTAGAACCACACTATCGTATGAGATTATCTAGGTTTGACGACCTTAGAATGGATCATGTTTGGGAATGATACAAGGGAGGTACCTTAGTTTCCCAATAGTGCTGTTTGAAATGGACTAATAACAACTCGGTAATCATGCTCATCATCGCATTACATGTGCCTGGAAGATGTGGAGCACTGAGGGTGCCAGCATGCCGCGGACGTAAGATGGTGCCGCACGAGGGAGTATGTTGGTGAGGGCATGCATCATAATCGCATCTCATCCTTGCATTAATTACAGTACTTAGGAATGTTGATTGTACTGCTTTATCATTACTGCTTGACTGATTTGATAACATGTTAACTTATGCTCTATTGTTCCACTGAGTTAGCTACTCACTCCCACGTTACGGGACGGTGTTCTGGACACCCACCAGACTCTGTCTTAGACGCAGGTACCGACGATCCACAGGAGACTGACCCTGATTATTATGAAGATCAGGATGAGTTTTCCAACATGCAGTTCGCTGGAGGCTTCGCGTAGGCTATCCAGATTTACGGGATTACAGGGTTCATGATCACAATTGTACCATTTTGTCATTTTGATTCGGGAACAAATACATGTATATGGTGACTCAGTTGGTATTCGTACTCTTGAGATCGGGATTGTTTTGTTTTATATATATTTATATACATCTTTCAGTCTTCCGCTTGCGTTTATATATGGATCTGGAGTATGAATTATTGTTTTGGTATAATCTCACTCATGTTTATCGCACTAACACAGACAACATTCAATCATAAGATTTGTGTTGCATAAGTGATGTTTTGGAACTCGGGTGTTGAGTTGCTACTCGACCCCCGATTTTCAGGGCGTTACAGCTAGTCCCGCTGGGCTCAGTAACATCGTCATGGTACTTGGCCTTGATGTATTTCACCCAGCCGTTGTGATCTCCTCTGCAACCAACAATCCAGGCCAGCTTCATCTTGAAAGCACCCATGACATGGGCCAGATTCTCAATGCCAAGGCCACCCTCGTCCTTGGAGCGAGACACGCGATCCCAACGCAACCAATGACATTTTCTGCGGTCCCCATCCCAGCCCCAAAAGAAGTTGGCGCAGGCCCTCTCCAGGTCCCCAAGTAGCGATGGGGGGATGTCAGCAGCCGCCATGATGTGGGTCGGGATACTCTGCAGCACGTGATTAATGAGGGTTGCTCGGCCAGCTTGGGAGAGAATCCTGGCCTTCCAACTAGAGATACGCTGCTGAAATTTTTCACCTAGCCGTCTGAAGTACCTCCTCAAGGGTCGGCCTTTGAAGATCGGGACGCCCAGGTAGGTGGAAGGAACTGCACCACGAGTGAAGCTGAGCGCAGATTGGGTAGCTCTGGCCCTGGGTTCTAATTGGGACGAAGAGAGAATAAAGAAGCTTTTCGCTAAGTTGATCTTCTGCCCAAATGCTGACTGAAAAAGCTAGAGGAAAGCGGTGATTTTCCTTAACGTGGCCCTCCCACCATTAGCCAGCAAGAGCGTGCCATCAGCAAATAGCTAGTGGGAGACGAGTGGGCAGGCACGGTGCGTGGAGAATGGGGTGCAGTCGCCATTAATGAAGAGTTGTTGATACCCTCTGCTTAGAACCTCTGATGCCATAATGAACAACCTCAAAGAGATTGGGTCGCCTTGGCATAGACCTCTAGAAGACTAGTAAAATCCCCCGGGTTCACCATTGATTAGAATCGAGAACCAAGAGTTGGCCCAGCAATTCTCAAGCAGATTTATCCAGCTAGGCACGAAACCGAACCGATGAAGGACTGATTTGAGGAAGCGCCAGTCTAATCTGTTGTAGGCTTTCTCCATATCAAGCTTGATGAGAATGTTGCCCCCTCTTACTTTCCTGTCAATATCCTTGAAAATCTCTTGCGCTAGAGCGCAACTTTCTGCAATAGATCTCCCTTGAACGAATGCTCCTTGCTCAGGGGAAATGATTTTTGGAAGGACTTTGCTCAGCCTATCTACAAGTAACGTGGAGAAAATTTTGTAAACACAGTTACATAAGCTAATGGGGCGATAATCAGAAAACTTTTTCGGGTTAACGGACTTAGGGATGAGGCAAATTAAAGCGGCGGAAAAAGCCCTGGGAAGGGGGGTCCCTCTGAAAAACGAAAGGGTCGCCTGGACAATATCCTGCCCAATGATATATCCCAACAACCTTGGAAAAAAGCTCCGATGAAACCGTCAGGGCCTGGCACCCCGTCTGGCGGAAGGCTTCTAACGGCCGAGAGGACCACATTAGCTGAAGGCTCGCGGAGAAGCTCCCTATTATCAGCAGGAGTGATGAGCGTGGGAATGCAGTTGAGGAGATCCTCATGCACAGCCGTAGGCTCAGCCCTCAAGAGAGAGGAGTAAAAATCAGCAGCAGCCCTCTTGATCGAGTCATTGTCAGCTACTACCGAGCCATCTTCTAGCTTGACGCAATGAATCATAGATTTTCTAGCTCAGTTCGAAGCCAAATTGTGGAAGAAACGCGTGTTCCAGTCACCCTCTTTCAGCCAGTTACATCTGGATTTCTGTTTCCAGTAGATCTCGCATAATTCTAGGTAGGCGAGGTTATCCTTGGCTGCATTTAGACGCTGCAGGTTCTCCTGGGAAGTTGATAACAAGGACTCATCCTCAGCCCTGGCAAGCACAGTCTCAGCAACCTTAATTTTCTTGAAACTATTCCCGAATACCTCTTTGTTCACGTCCTTAACGCTGATTTCACATTCTTCAGCTTGTTGTGCAGGGTGAAGAGCGGATCCCCCACTATATCTGCTTTCCAGGAGGCCACAATCAAGTCAAGGAAAGATGCATGTTCCAGCCACATCCTTTAGAACCTGAAAGACCTTGGAGAAAGAGAGGACGCAGCCGGGAAAGATAAGAGCATCGGGGTGTGATCTGAATTAAGCCTAGGCAAGAGCTTAACCTTGAAAGTTGGGAACAAGTCGATCCAAGCAGAATTACAAGGCCCTGTCGAGCCTTGCCTAGCTCCTAGCTTACCGCTCTGATTGTTGCACCAAGTGAAAATATTCCCCGTGAAGCCGGCATCCATCAGATTAGCCTTTTCCAGCCCCTCAGCAAATTCAGCAGCGCTCCTAGAGTCGAATGGGCCTGATCCTCTACGCTCAGCTGAAGCAAGGACAACATTAAAATCATCTGCAACCAGCCATGGCAAAGTGGAATTCGAGGCAATGGTGGCCAGCTGATCCCAGAGAAGTCTACGCGTCACTCTCGAGAACTTGGCGTAGATAGCTGAAATCAGGAACTTCGCAGGATTACCCCGGGCTGAGACCAAGACTGATAGCATTTGGGCCAAGCTATCAACCAGATCAATGGAACAGGCCGAATTATAGAACAACCACACTTTGCCCCCTACCGAGGCATTGGAGAGGGAAGCGTGGTAGCCTAATTTCATGCCTGTACTAACTCTCTTTCCATCACTGAGCATAGGTTCGAGAATAGCCACAATGGCAAGCCGGAATTTATCGATTACCCACCCCTCGAGCGTTCCAGACGAGGAAGCTATCCATAAACAAAATCCCTGAATTCCTTGTGTTTATCCCTCCTAAGTCTCTCTTTCAAACTCGAGGCCAGGGCTGTAGAGGTCTTGAAACAGATCTGGCCCTTCCTGGATGAGGTTCTGGAGGACCTCCTATAGTAGGTTCGCTGGGGTGGAGAGGGGGCCACCTTTGAATCACGCCTCCTTATTGACGAAGAAGGGTTGGAATCTCGGGAGCAGTTTGGTGCAGGATATGTGACATAAGGGGAGGTAGGGGGAATATGGGGCTGGCATGGGGCAGAGGGATGGGAGGTATGGGATTGGCAGATAGGACAAGGCAGTGTAGGCGAGCCGGGAGCCTCGAAGGTAACTGGATTTGGGGGGGCTAGGAAGGGCTGGGGGTAGGAATCTGGAAGGCAGGGGAGAGGCCAGCTGACTGATCCCTGTTAACACAAAGGGCAGGCCTGTGGGTTAAGCGACATGGGAATGACGCGCACCCCCCCCCCCCCCCCCCCCCCCCCCCAAATCATCATCGAGAAGGGGGGGCATGCGTGGATGGGGCTATTCCCCTCAGATGGGGCCTTTCGAGGGCAGAGGTTGTAGCAGGGATTGAGGACTCCCTACTGGGTAGATGGAGGGGATAAATGGATGGATGAGGGGGGGGGGGGGGGGGGGGGTGGGATGAGGCTGGGAAGGTTGCATAAGGTTGGGGTTGGGTGAGGGTTGGCTCGATAGGTGGGCCTGAAGTGAGGGGTATACCTGATGGATTGGAGAGGTGTGTTGGAGGGTAGGGCTGAAAGTCGGGCGGGTTGGGTCGGGTAGGTGCTCAACCCTAACCCAACCCAACCCAATCTCGGGTTGGGAATTCTCAACCCAAGCCCAACCTAAGCGGGCTCGGTCGAGTTGATCGGGTTGGTCGGGTGTATACATGCTAATATTTTCGTTATTACATTAGTTTATTATATTTTAATATAAGACTTACTTTTTGTATCTATGATTTTATTAATTATATATGTGATTATTCATCATAAAGAATTTCATTTTTTTTCTTTAAAAAAACAAGCTAAAATATAGGACAACTACTCCTTTAAAAGTCATGTAGCATAGCACGCAATCTATTTGGGAGAGAGAAATCCGGCATATCTTGTTAGCTTGAGTACTTGGAAATGACATGGACAAATGAGACCCGACATCACTAGTGTGCCTTCGACACAAACAATCCACACTCAGTTATAATTTATAAATAACTAATATATTGATCGGATTCGGGTTGGGTCGGGCAACCCGAGACCTCAACCCGAGCCCAACCCAAGTTTTATCGGGTTGGTGTTTGTATAGCCTAAGCTTGAGATCGGACCCGATATATCCCGCCCGAGCTCAGTCGGGAACCCGCCCAACTTTCAGCCCTATTGGAGGGTAGGAGGAGAAGGGTGCTAGTTATAGGATGGATGAGGGACAAAGGGGGGCTGTGAGGGGGTTGAGTGATGGACTGGGTTTGGCAGATGGGGCTAGTTGGAGGGGTAGTGGAAACAAGTAGGGGGTTATGAGGGGGCTGTAGAGCGAGGTTTTGGTTGGATAGAGGTTAAACGAGAGGGAGGGCTGAGTGTGGAGGGTGTCTGATGATGCCTTTGGGGAGGGTCTGAAGGAAGCCTAGGGTGTGATTGTTGGAGGGTTGTTGGGCAGGGGAGAGCTGAATGGATGGGAGGGGTGAAGGATAGGGGGTAAGGGGTCTGGGGAGGTGGAGGGGAGGGCGTGGGCAGCGCGGGAATGAAGTTGGCCATAGTACCCGCTGAATTATTTGGGGGGGGGGGGGGGGGGTTAGACGGGACAACAGGTGGGAGAATGCATTCTCCACCCATTCCCTGGTGGATGAAAAAACCGCAGGTGCAGAAACAGGGAGATGATGATCTCCCTCAGCTAACGGACATTGGGGATTTGCTATTGCCCAGATGGGGAACTCGACATTTCTGACCACCAGCATCCTAATCAGGTGCAAATCTCTCCCAGGTTGCAGCAAAACTCTGATCTGCACTCCAATCTGGACTAAGCAGAGGGACGAGCACCTATCGATTTCCAGAACCTTTCCAAAGGTGTTGCCAAGCCCAGCAAAGACAGAGTCTAACCACGCATGGACAGGGATTCCATAGAGAGTAATCCAAGTACCTTCTAGGGATGGAGCTAAGGCCGGGCTCCACACCGCTTGAAGAGAGTAGTCGGAGTAGAAGGATAGAAGTTCGACCTCGATCTGAAGGAGAGAAGAAATCTGTCTGCCGCGATACGGGCTATGTCAATGGCTGCTGCGGAGTACCTCGAATCTGCAATGGTTCGGGACAGAAGGATGAGAGGGACCTCCTGATTCTCCGTGAAAGCAATGAGGGAGAAGGCGACCTTTTTCTCCCGAGCCGCGACGTCTCCACGGTTGGCCGTGAAGGATAGGTAAGCGGGAGTTTCTGAGGTTGGGCGATCTTGGGTTTGGTTGTTTGAAAGGTGTTGGGGTTACAGGTTCGGGGAAGCGGCCAGGAGAAGGCGTAGAGGGGGGGCGTGGGATAGGGTTGTAGGAATTAGGGGGATTGGTTGTTGGGATGGAGGCGGGGTGCGGTGAAGGCCGAAGAGGGCTAGGGGTGGGGGATTGGAGAGGTTTCCAAGGTTTTTCCACGGCTACAGTGAGGACCCTGGCATCCACCATCCTGCCATGGAGGACCCCAATGGTTGCGAGCGCGTCAGCCTCATAAGCAAATCTGATGAAGGCAAAACTCTTACACCACTTCAGTGCTCCATGTGTGTGAGAAAATGTCCACGATCCTTCCGTAACGGACAAAAATTTTGTAGAGGTCTTCCTTGGAGGTCTCCTTGGACAAGTTGCCGACGAAGACGCTGAAGCCCCAAAATCCTCTCGACTTTTCGCCCATTTGATCGACGCAAAGATCATATATATGATTGGGTCAAATATATGTTGCTTCGTTATCTGTCACAATCTGCACCAATTTACTTATGGTACACCGTTCTCAAGTGGTAGTACATCATGAAGTTGATCATGCTGTGTTTGGTTGGGCCAGTCCAACCATCGCACATGATCGTGCATCCTTTGGCCTGCCATATGGGTTTAAAGGTAATCACGTATGCTTTCGCATCTACATACTCTGCATCTGTCCATTTCCCCTTGATCTCCCTAACTGTGGGAGCTTTAATTCCTTCATCTACTTATGCAGTTGCATCAATTACCACCTGCCAATACGGAGAATTGGCTGCGTTTGGGGGTATGTTAGCATGTATAAATAACTTTGTTGTTGCCCTACATATCTTGTAAATGGAAGTTCTACTCCACAGTTGTTTTATCTTTTTTTTTTTTGTTTAGTTAATTCTTTCCTAAACACAATTGGATCAACAGAGGGTCTCTTAGCTCATTTATTTCTTCTTCCACATGTACAGGGGCATCACATGAAGATGTCTCTCATCGGCTACCAAACATACGTCGTAATCCACCCAACCTATCCCCACCCCTCATTTGTGGATGCACTCCCCCCCCCCCCCCCCCCCCCCCCCCCCCCCCCCCCCCAAAAAAAAAAATAATAATATAATAATAAAAAATAATAATAATAATAATAATAATAAAATAATAAAATAAATAAATAAATATTGTATCACATAGAGAACTAAAAAAATGTAAAGTTGCATAATCTATTAAATGCAATTTAATATGTTATACTATGATTAACACATCATAGTCAACCAATAAAACAGAAAATGATTGAAAAAAAAATGATTCTCCTAATTTTAAAAAATGCCCGAAAACAATTGAAAAATATATATATATTAATAATATATATATATATATATATATAAATTATATATATATATATATATATATATATATTATATATATATATATATATATATATATATAAACAACTCAGTTGCATAACATGTTAATGCACATGATATGTTCTACTATGATGATTAACACAACATATTCAACCATTAAAACAAAAAAAGATTAAAAAAGAAATTATTTTTTCTAATTTTTAAAAATCAGCCGAAAATAGTCTGAAAATAAAAAAAATAAAAAATATATATAATCAGTTGCATAATCTGTTAAATGCATATTGATATGTTCTACTATAATTAACACATAATATTTCAACCATTAAAACAAAAAAAGGATTGAAAAAAAAATATATTTTTCTTAATTTTTAAAAATCGGCTGAAAATAGTCCAAAAATTAAAAAATAAAATAAAAAATAAAAAAATAAAAAATCGAAAATCAATTGCATAATCTATAAAATGCACATTACTATGTTCTAATTTGAAGATTTTTTAGTAAAATGTATAAAAACCTATTTTTGAAGATTTACGAGAAAATAGCCCACGAAGCTTCAATTCAACAAAATCCTTTAAATAACTAGTTTTGATCCTCAAATTCAAGCTAAGAGTGGTCAAATTTTGCATTAGAATAGTTTATGAAAGAATTTGGAAGAGAAAAGTGTCAAAAAATGAGAAAAATCACAACTTAAAAAGACAAAAAAAGCCGTTTTTTAACCATTACAATCTGACCATTACGGGGGATAATGACTGCTATGGGCCGTAACAGCCATTTTGATTTCAAAGTCCAAGGGGTCACCATTTTGACCCCGTATCGCGTAACAGTGTCGACCATTAACCGATTTTGAATACCTTGTTGTGTATTCATTTATGCATGGACGGATCATGGAAGTGTGTATGCATGCATGCATGCATGGATGGATGGATCATGTATGGACATGTGTATGTATGTATGCATGGATGGATGAATAGATGTATTAATATATGTATGTATGGACGTATGGATGGGATGGATAGACATGTATGTATACACGGATGGAAAAAATCCACCATTTTCCCCATGTTTCCCGCAGTCAACGACAACATTTCCTAGTATCGGCGATATTGATACATGTTCCATATCCCCGGTCAGCGATACATGTAACGATATTGATACTATGAACACTGGATATGAGGTGCTTGAATCAACAACACAAGCGAAGCAAATGTACCTAACTTTCCTATCCTTGTATACGAACTCATAGATGCTTGGAGAACTGCTAGTTTGTGTCGTAATTCACCAATAGCCTAGGAGGTGGAATCCGAAATTGAATCACCAATATTAGAAGAAAGTTTTGCCTCTATGGTAACAACATGTGTAGAAGGTGGCTTGGATTTGGGGTGCAAATGAGGATGAAGATCCCAACACCACTCCTTAACATGTCCTCATTTCTCACAATGAGTAAACACCAACTTATCCCAATTTAGTGCTGGTGGAGGTGCTCTGCCAGCTCATCTCGCAACTTACGAGATCTGGATGATCTTTGATTTGCCACAAGAGATATTTTGACCAAAGATGGTTGCTCTCCTGCTTCCTAAACCATGAACATAGTTGTAGACAAATTCTAGAGAAGGAAGGCTATACTTCCCAAGGACTTGGACTTTCTGTAAGTTGAAACTCATGATCGAGATGAAGCCCGGCTAGGAATTAATAAGTCGGGTGTTGTTGTATTTATTTTGCCATGTCTACAGCAATAAATGCTAAAGTTTGGGAATGAACTAGCTCTTTCCAACTCTGTCTTATGGCCACAAAGTACCCCTCAATAGTCATATTCCCCCTGCTCCATATTCGTAATCTCATGATGTAACAAGTACAAACAAGCAAATCTTTCCCATTTAGTATACGTTTTTGCAATCGTATACCTTTCAAAATCTTCTTAAACATAGTGTTTCAGTATCGGTATCAACGGATGTATCGCCAGTGTTCGAGTTGTCGGTATCGCTACAAGTTTCGCTGGCCGGAGATAAAGATATAATATCGTTATCACTGATAATATCGCCGATAACCGGAAATGCAGGGAAAAAGGGGGAAACATGGAGAAAATGGCGGAATTTTTCAGTGAAACTTCAGGACATGCCTAAATACACATATTTACATATTCAGGAACGAAAAAATTGCAAAAAAATGCATTAAATAATAAGTTTCCATTTAATGGGAGCCAAAAGGCATGCGTTGTCGTAAGAAATCACTCAAATAATAACCAAAATGAGTTTATATAATACAAATGCAAGCTTACAATAATGAAGATATGCAGAAGAAAATGAATTCAAAAAAAAATACACATTTATGGCCATATTTCATTCCCACGTAGAGTGACGAGGTGGCTCGTAATCATTGTCCGGATCCACCGTGAATGCGTGTGGTTTATCCACGCCGTTCATCCATTTTTCCAGATCATTTTAGGGGTTGAGCCCACACTTGAAGCATATACAAAGCTCAAGTGGACCATACCAAAGGAAACAGTGGAAATATTAATTTCCACCATTGAAACCTTTACAAGGCCTCCAGTGATATTTATTTGTCATCCAACTTGTTCATAAGATCACACAGATATGGATGAAGTGAAAAAACAATTATTAACTTGATCTAAAACTTCTGTGGACTCCAGTAACTTTTCAATAGTAGACATTCAATTAACACTTTTTTCAATGGTGTGGTCCACTTGATATTTTTATATGCTTTATTTTTGGGCTAACATATTAAATTCATCTAGTAAAATGTATGGACGGAGTGGATAAAATTCATGAATGAAGGTGGGCCCCACAGAGTTTACTTAGTACAGTAAGCGTACTGACGTACAGTAGATGTCAAATAAATATTATAGTGGGCCCTAGCCCCTAGGAGGTTTTTAATGGTAGAAATTCAATCACTGTTGTTTTCCCATGGTGTGGTTCACCTGAGATTTTGATCTACCTATTTTATTACATTTAATATTAAAATGATGTGTAAAAATGGATGGACGGTGTGGATTAAATACATAGATCATAATGGGCCCATGGAACAACAATCAGCATTACTAACTAAACTGCCTCCTTGCTTGTACTCGGTACGCAATCCGATTTTTATAAAAAGCAGACGTGGATTGCGTCCTACCCCCACCTGGACGGATCTATCCATGCAGGGCTCTGTGGGGCCCACCGTGATGTAAGTATTTTATTTACACCGTTCATCGCTTTTCTAATATCATTTTAAGATATTATACAAAAAATGAAGCAGACACACAGCTCCAGTGGACCACATCAAAGCAAGCTGAAGTGATACACCCACAGTTGAAACCTTTCTAAGGGCCACCGTGATGTTTTTTTACCACCCAACCTATCAATGAGGTTATGCGGACTTGGATGAAGTGAATGAGATAGATCTAAAGTTCAAGAGGACCCCACCATTGAAAATAGTGGGGACAGTGACATCCACTGTTCAAAATTTCTTGGGGCCACAGTAGTATCAAGCTGATATTTTTGTTTTCACTTCATCCATCTTTATGTTAACTTATGAATAGGTTGGATCTCAAAAATACATCACGGTGGGCCTTATAAATGTTTCAACGGTGGGTGTGACTGCTCCTATGGTTTTTTGTGGTGGGTCCACATGAAATTTAGATCATTCTCATTCTCTTTGTAATGCCATAAAACGATCTCTACAAATGGTTGGACGGTATGGATACAACACATGCATCATGGTGGGGTCCACAGAGCTTGGTGACGTCACTTCGATTTGGCTACTAACCTCGTCAAATCGCTCCTTAAAACGGAAGCGGATCGCGTAGTGAGTAACTCAGTACACAGTAAACTCTGTGGGGTCCACCATGATTTATATATTATATCCACCCCTTCCATCCACTTGAACAGATAAATTTAGGACTTGCACCCAAAAATGAAGAATATCCAAATCTTAAATGGACCACACCACCTCAAACAGTGTGAACTGAACATCTACCGTTGAAATTTCTTGAGGGCCACTAAAGTTTTGGATCAAACTTATATTTGTGTTTTCCCTTAATCCATGCTTTTGTGACCTTATGAAGAGGCTGGATGACAAATAAACATCACCGTGGGGCTATCAAGTTTCAACGGTGGAAATCATTATTCCCACTGTTTCCTGTGGTACGGTCAACTTGAGCTTTGTATATACTTCAATTTTGGTCTCAACCCTTAAATGAGATGGAAAAATGGATGGACGGTGTGGATTAACCACATACATTCACTGTGAGCCCAACAGAGTTTAATCAGTACGATAAGATTGTGCGTACTGAGTAACACAGTACGCAATCCGATTTCCCTAAAATCTAAAATCCGATCCCCAAAATGCGCAGAAACTCCGAAAATCCCTCTCCCTCATCCCAAATTTTTAAAAATTCCTCTCCTTCCCACCAAAATCTCCAGACTTTCATCCCGACAATCCCTCTCCCTCATCCCAAATTAAAAAAAAAAAAAAAAAAAAAAAAAAAAAACCTCTATTTTCCGACACGATATCGAGACAACGGAAGAACCGATTTTTTTGGGGTAGAATCTTATCGGAAAGGTTGCCGATCTGCACTCAACAACAATGAAGCTCTTAAAATTCGCTTCTTCAAACAGATCCGAGTGAAAAACAGGTATTTCGTTGTGTTTTTTTATTTTATTTTATTATTATTATTATTTTGAGGATTTTACATCCCCTGTTATCGTGGGAACAGTGATATTTCGGCGACATTTCGAAAATATCGACGATACCGAAATTATCGGCGAGATTATCGGCGAAATCTGGCACCGAAATGAATAAATGGGGTTTCGGTGTCGTTGAGCCAGCGATACCGATATTATCGGCGACAATTCGATATTGTCGCCGATAATTTAAACACAGTGTATCGCACCCTTGACCCTTGGGATACGAAAGTATATCATGTATTGCAAGGAAAATATCGTATTTATCGCATAATGTATCGGTGATTTTGGGAAACATTGGGAAATTGGTCAAAATTTTTGATGAAACTTCAAAGGATGTTAAAAGGGACATCATTACACAGTTAGAACTCAAAAGATCACAACAAACAAGTACACAAATAAGTTTCCTTTCTATAGGGTCCTAAACTATGTTGTCTAACAGAAGTTCATATAATTTATAAATCATAGAAGACATGTATGAAAACATAACCAATTAATTAATATAAAAATTTGAACACGTCCAAATTATCTCTCATAACCTAAAAATTTGGTACATTTCCTCATCTAACGATGAGATTGGTGGACATTTTCTAGACAAGTAAGAATGAAAAATATCCAATGGTCTTGTTTCAACAAACAAGTGTCCACGTATCAAATGTCAGAATCATTTACACAATCTGATTTTGGGACTGTGACATAAACAGTGGGTTCCACAATGTAATTGTTTAATTTGAGTTAGTACATAACAGGTGTAGAATTTGAGTGCATGTGTATCAAGTGTAATATGTTTAGTATATAACGTGTACAATTTGAGTGTATGCGTATCAAGTGTTATACTCTGCCAAAGTATCATAGAACTAATCCATTGCGACCCTGATCCGTTTGTTGCCACAAACTAGGGTAACTATCTCCCTCGGACCTTGACTCGACAGGGAAACCTCGATCAAACTGCAATGAGCAATAAGCCCCATCACCGCCCTCAAGCCCAAGATTGCTTGAATTGGTGTGACATCCATGGTAACAGGAAAAGCATCCTCTATTAAATACCCTGATAACATTCCTTGACAATCTTCACTAGAGGAGCAGGAAAGAAAATCCTCCCCAAAAGCCATCAGAAGGAGAGACCTGATTCCCGAACTTACGATAGCTAAACCAACATCATTACCATCCATTCTGTAATAGGGCTCGAAAGACATTTCCATCGTCATCACCGCACCCCCAATCATTTTCAAAGTACATGCCTCAATGCCCATTGGTGTTCTGGAGCTTGACTCAATGCCAATTGGAATTGCAAAGGTGGAGAAAAAATTGCTAAGGTCAAGAGAAAAAACACGAAAGTAGTCACATGTACCAAAGGGAGATCCACATGGCGCAATTCCCTCCATGCACACAAGCAACACAACCATACATTCCTCGTCGCCTGGGCTTCCCTCGTGCATGGAAAGATCATTGCATGAATCCTCCCACGCAAGCTCCACACGCATGACATGTGACCAGTGTTCGGGTTGTCGGTATCGCTACAAGTTTCGCTGGCCGGAGATAAAGATATAATATCGTTATCTCGATAATATCACCGATAACCGGAAATGCAGGGAAAAAGGGGAAAGCATGGGGAAAATGGTGGAATTTTTCAGTGAAACTTCAGGACATGCCTAAATACACATATTTAAATATTCAGGAATGAAAATTTTGCAAAAAAAAATGCATTAAATTAGAAGTTTCCATTTAATGGGGGCCAAAAAGCATGCGTTGTCGTAAGAAATCACTCAAATAGTAACCAAAATTAGTTTATATAATACAAATGCAAGCTTACAACAATTAAGACATGCAAATGTAAATGAATTGAAAAAAATACACATTTTTGGCCATGTTTCATCCCCACACAGAGTGACGAGGTGGCTCGTAATCATTGTCTGAATCCCATGGCAGTTGAGAGTAGTACTGTTGCCTAACATGTTGGCAGTATTGTTCCCAGGTCATCCTCTGCTCGTACCAATTGAGGAACTCTCTTATGTACCTCTGATAGTCATCCTCCCCAAACTGTACGAGTACGCCTAGACGTGAGAATTGCGTGACATACATCGACGACATTTCCCTAGCAGGGTACTGAGGGAACAGATCAAGTCCAACCCCGACTCCTTGATAGTATTGATGCCAGTCATACGGGTACCCCGAATATCCTCTTGTCAAAGGGTCATGACTCGAAGAACTATCTTCCGGCTGCCTGTATCCATGGGTAGATGAGCGTGACTGAATGTCAGAGCTGTCATGGCCATACCCGTGATATCCCCCACGAGCATAAGGTGGGACAAAGGTGGAGCGCCCCTGATCTGAGCTTATGTCCATAGATGACAAACTGCGTATGGGAGCATCAGCCGCAGTGCGTCTGGCTTTCTTCTTCGAACAACGCTTGAACATATATGTGGGCTCCGATGCTCTTGCCATGGATGGTGGACGAGATCCATGGTCCATGTCCTGAGTGGCATGGTCAAAGTTCTGCTCCTTAGTGAACTGGCCAACGGATCGTTGGATCTGAGCCGTTGTGTACCCCGCACCACTGCCACCCCCACCCCCACTAGTACCACCTATACTAGTGTCGGTGCCTCCGTCCCCTCCCTCATCACCGTCGTCATCGTCGTCGTCGTCGTCCCCAGGACCAGTGTCGAGTGGGGGTTGAGTCTCATCATCATCATCACTCACTATGACTTGATGATGGGGAGGGGGCTGTGAAGATGCTTCCTCACCCTCATTGGAATGTACCGAATTCCTCACCAAAGGATCAAAGGAGTCTGTATCCGCCTTCTGTTCGATTACTACCTGATCGACATCGATACCCAGAGTCGTTGCTCCCTCGGCTACCTGTGGAGCAGGGCCTCCCTCCGCATCATCTAAATCAGCTAATTTGACCCACTCATAGAGTGAGTCCTCATCATCATCACCTATCTATGTCATGTTACCTATAGACAACAAGTCCAACGGGTCTTGATTTTCCTCCATGTCTCGATCTACCCGTAACTGCCTCTCTCTTAACTTCATATTGTAGTGGCAATAAATGTGCTTTTGCAGCTTCTCATATGCCCGCCAGTTCCACTTGTTGGTATGTATGAGTGACCATGTGCTTCAATTCCTCTCACTCGGTGAGGAGGACACAGTCTGTGCGAGAAGACGGACTGCCAATAACTGTAGTGCGGGCGTGTCGACTCCGTACATCGCCCACCACTCACCTATATATCCATGAGGATCTTATTTTAGTTTGAAGTTTAAACAAAAAATGCAATTACCTAATTATGTTACCATACGCACACGGCATCATCGTTTCAGTCGATGCTTTTGCTAGTGCGGATGAGAACGTACCCCTCGCACCCCTAAACCGCAACAACTGTAAACACGGATTCACAAGTCATTATTTTTAATCACCCATATTTCTAGTGGAAGAAAATTTATTGCATTACCTAGTTACCGAAATCTGCTTGCGCTGTCGATTCTGGGAACAATCGTTCGAACGGCTCGTGGACGGCCATCGTCAAATCTTGATTCTCATGGAGCCGACGTTTATAATGAAATTTGGGATTCAAGTAGTATGCTGAAACCCAAACATTAGTTATTCAGTTATATTAACATGCAAACAGAAGTGATGCTTAAAGTACTCAGTTGTATTAACAAACTTACCGGCTTGGTGGAGTGGATGCTAGAGAGTCCCAGTCCATCGATGATCTATGATACTGATTACCCACTGATACGAATTGGGGATTGCAGTCATTATCCTCTCTCTCATAATTCTCATAAGCTCATACATTGACCCCATCGAAAGCCACATCTCATTATCTACGGCTCGTAGGACCTTGTACATCGGATGCAGGAAGGAAACAACGTTGTGAACTTTATCCCAGAAGGAATCGGAAAGCACTATCTTCGAACAGGTCTTTGCACCCTTAGTCTTCCTCTGATTCCACTCCTTGTATTTCTCGGATCTGAACAAATTTCTGAGACCCACGCGGTACTTGTATAAGCTGTCGAGTGCAATGAAGTTCGTGGCGAACCGTGTCGTGCCTGGTCTAACGATGTCCCCTTTACAATACTCACGCATTGCAACCAACAACCATGAGTGATTGTATATAAAGATTGTCACTCTCCTCGCATCCTGGATAGTCTTCCTGACAGAATCCCTCTGGCTTATCTCCTCAAGCATTAAATCAATGCAGTGTGCCGCACACGGGGTCCAATAGAGATTGAACTTCCTCATCAATTTCTTCCCTGCCTTAACGAACGCACTGCCATTGTCCGTCACAACTTCGACAACATTCTAGGACCCAACATCTCTAATCACTCCTTTTAGGAGAGCATATATGTATTCGTGATCTTTTATTCTGGCTGATGCATCAATGGATTTGAGGAAAACCGGTTGTCCTCTACAGTACACCATGAAATTGATAATGGACAATTTCGTGGGTCCTGTCCACCCATCACACATGATTGTCACCCATACTGCTTCTAGTTCGGCTTGAGTCCACATACCCAAGCCTGCATCTCCTCATGCTCCCGATTGAGGTAGACGCCAGAAATCTCCTGTGGCGTGGGAGGCTTCACGCCAGGCCCGGCACGCTGCACCTCCTCAATCATATTTTTGAAGTGAGGACTGGCTGCTGCATTTGCTAGTACTGGCTCGAGATGAACCACCTAGATATAGCGCCACCCACTTTCTCCTTGAGCCCCTTGCTCCACATATTTTTTAATCTTTTTTTATTAGCGCCTGCAATGGGTGCATGTAGGTCATCTGCCTCCCTGAGCGCTTTGCGTGCGTTGTAGGTCATGCCCGCTGCCTCCCTCAAATCGTTTGTTGCTCCCACCAACCTCATCTCGGGACGTCCCAAACGACGGCCTACTCTCATCAATCCGTCTTCTTTGCTCCCCCTCCCACTCTGAAGCTCGAGACTCACGAATCACTTGTCTAAAATCACTCCTTTCTCGAGTCGTAACACAGTCATCGGGGTACGCGATCTCCTCATTGTTGTCATCATTGTGCTCGTCGATAGCACCTAGGCCCCGTCCAGTGCCTCGTAGCTCCTCCCTCATATCCCTCTCCCAATCCTTTTGCTGCAGCTTGCGTGACTTCGCTTCAGTCAACACTCTTCTCATCTCCTCTCTCACTGGCCTTGTTACACTTGGACAGTCTTTCACATTCTTGTATCCTCCTGCCAAATGTTCCTTTAGCCTAGACACTCCCCCACTCCGTATCACTTGGCCACAATAGTTGCATATGGCTCCATATTTATTTCCTTCCATTGGGCGTCCATGTTTCCACCCAATGTCCCTTGCTCCTTTTCCCGATCCAGCCGACATTTTGTTGCCTAGTAGTATACAAATTTGCAATAATTGACAACAAAAAAAAAAAAAAAAAAAAAAAAGAGTGCATTGGCTCGTATTCAGTGTAATAAGCCCAAATCATTTCAAGGGCTAAGATGTTAGATTTGTATTTGGAGGTCAAACCCCCAATATAAATGCTGGAGAGAACTTACAATCTGATTAGTGAGGGATTTCATATATTTCACTCCTATTAAGTTGATTTATTGATGGAAGCCAAGTAAAAATAAATATTTGAATAAGGTGGGACAGAAATGTCTGAGAATGGTGGGCCCAAGGAAGCTTTTAATGGTGAGCGTTCAATGACCACTGTTTCCCGTAGTGTGGTCCACTTGAGATTTAGATCTACTTCATTTTTGGGAATATGCCCCAAAATGAGCTGGAAAAACTGTTGGATGGCTTTTTTTTGTATATATATTTTTTTATTTTATATGTTAGCTTGTTAGTACAAGCACTGTCAGTTCATACTTCACTGTTAGCCACCCCCTCTAGGGAATATATAACACATACATAAAGGCGGGCCTCATGCTTAGGCAAACACCCACTGGTAACACCTGATAGGCTCCCAAAGTAGGTACTGACTATCAGACCATATATGCATGTGGACCCTACCATAGAAAATAGTGGGGACAGTGACATCCACCGTTCAAAACTTCTTAGGGGCCACAGTAGTTTCCGAAGAAGCTGATATTTTTGTTTTCACTTCATCTATCTCTATGTTAACTTATGAATAGGATGGATCTCAAAAATACATCACTGTGGGCCCTATAAATGTTTCAATGGTGGGTGTGATGGCTCCCACGGTTTTCTGTGGTGGGTCCAAGATCTATCTCATTCTCTTTGTAATGCTATAAAACTATGTCTACAAATGGTTGGACAGTATGGATACAACACATGCATCCTGGTGGGGTCCACAAAGCTTGGTGACGTCACTTCAGTAGCCATTTGCTACTGACCTTGTCAGTATCTAAGGACGGTCTGGTGGTCGATGCTCTGTGGGCCCCACCATGATGTATATGTTTCATCCATTCCGTTCATCCATTTTTACAGACCATTTTAGGGCTTTATACCAAAAATGATAGGAATATAAATCTCAGGTAGACCACACCACAGGAAAATAATAGTGACTAGATAACCACCATTAAAATCCTCCTAAGGACCACTGTACTATTTGTTTGACATCCAATCTGTTGATTAGGTCATACAGATCCAAATGAAGGGAAAAAACAAAGATAAGCTTGATCCAAAACTTTTATGGCCCTCAAAAAGTTTTTAATGGTTGAAGTTTATTCAACATTGTTTCCGATAATGTGGTCCACTTGAGACTGTTATATACCTCATTTATGGTATTATTCTATAAAATGATGTAATAAAATAGATGGACGGCATGGATGAAACACATTCATCATGGTGGGGCCCACAGAGCACCGACCACCAGCCATTGGCTGGAGGCAGGGGCATAGCCAATCCGTTCCTTTAGCTACGGCTTTTCTAAGTAGCTAATCCGCCCAAAATTGGATTACGTACTGAGTTACTCGGTAGGCTTTTAACGTACTGAGTAAACTCAGTTGGGCTAGCTGTGAATTTATGTGGTTTATCAACACCTTCCATATGTTTTTCCATCTCATTTTAGGCGTTGAGTCCAAAATTGAGGCTTATACAAATCTCAAGTGGACCATACCACAGGAAACAGTGGAAATAATGATTTCCACCGTTGAAACCTTTTTATGCCCCACAGTGATGTTTATTTTTCATCCAAATTGTTCATAAGATCAAACAAACATGGATGAAAGGAAAAAAACAAATATAATCTTGATCCAACACTTCTGTGGCCCCCAAGAATTTTTCAACGGTATAACTTCAATTCACATTGTTTCCTGTGGTGTGGTCCATTTTAGCCTTGTATATCCTTCGATTTTCATCTAAGGCCCTAAAATTATCTTTCAAAATGGATGGACCTGGATAAAATACATAAATCACGGTGGACCCCACAGAGTTTACTGAGTACGCTTAGGGTGTTGCTGTACTCAGTACTCAATCCGCTTCCATCCACGCCCCTTAGCAGCGCGGGACTCGGATTCCTTCCTGCGCTGCAAGCTCAGGTGGGGCCCACTGTGATGTTTGTGAAAAATCCTCTCCGTCCATCCGTTTTGTGAGTTCATTTTAGGACATGATGCCAAAAACGAACCATATTTAAAGCTCAAGTGAGCTTAAAACGTGATAATTAAACGTCAGAGTTGAAATATTCGTGGGGCCACAGAAGTTTTGATTCATGCCAATATTTTTGTTTTCAGTTCATCCCAATAGTAATGACGTTATTAACGATACGGATGGCATCTAAACATCACTATTGAACCCAGGAAGGTTTCAACGGCAGGAATTTCCCTACCGACATTTTCCTTTAGTATGGCTCACTTGAGCTGTTGAACCAGGAAGGTTTCAACTGTGGGGTCCACCGTGATTTATGTATTTTATCCACCCCGTCCATCCATTTTAACAGATAATTTTAGGTCTCGATCCTAAAAACAAAGTATATCCAAACCCCAAGTGGACCACACCGTAGGAAACAGTATGAATTGAACATTTACCGTTGAAAATTTCTTGGGGGCCACAGAAGTTTTGGATCAAACTTCTATTTGTGTTTTCCCTTCGTCCATATCTACGTGATCTTATGAATAGGTTGGATGAGAAATAAACATCACTGTGGGCCCTAGAAAGGTTTTAATGGTGGAAATCATTATTCCAACTGTTTCCAATGGTATGGTCCACTCGATCTTTGGGTACGGTCAAATTTTGGTCTCAACCCCTAAAATAAGATGGAAAAATGGATGGACGCATGGATAGACCAGATACATTCTTGGTGGGCCCAACAGAGTGTACTCAGTACGATAAAACGTACTGAGTAACTATGTACACAGTTCCCCTTCACGCGCCCGATCCCTAATTCATGTAAAACCCCCAAAATCTCAAAATTTCATCTCCTTCCCGCCCATTCATCCAGATTTTCAGCCCGAAAATCCCTCCCTCATCCCAAATATTAAAATAAAAATTTAAAAAAAAAAAACCCCTCTATTTTCCCACAAGATCTCGGCCCGCAAGCGGATTCGAGACGTTGCAGAGGATTTTTCAACGGCAAAAAAGGAATTTTTGGGGTTGAATGTTACCAGAAATTGCCAATCTGCACTCAACAGCCGTGAAATTGCGTCTTCCTCTAGATCCGGGTGAAAAAACGAGTATTTTTTGAGTTTTTTTTAATTTTATCGCCGACAACTACCCCGTTTTATCGATAAAGGGGGTTGTTGGCTACAGTTCCCACCCGTGGTTGATGGGAACAGCAAAATATCGGTGATATTTTGAAAATACCGATAATCTGGCGAGATTATCGGCGAAAATAGGAAACGATTCGAAAAAAGGGAGTTTCGGTGTCGCTAGTGCGGCGACACCGATATTATCGGCGATATTTCGATAATATCGCCAACATTTTAAACACTGCATGTGACTCATCCAAGAAACCCAATTATCCAGTTGTCCCCCACTTATCTACAACCACCAACCATGTGTCCCTATCTTGCGAATTAAACTCCTCAATTCCACCACTCGGATCTGACCCAACACTCCTTTGGAGACACGAGTCCTCCACACTTATAGCTCCAGACCCCAAGCCCTCTCTTCTCATGCCATTGGCATCCGAGCCTACTCTGAGCTGCTGACCTCCCCATATTTTCTGAGATAAAAGACCCTCTAGCCCCATAATGTATCTTCCTACAATGGGGCTAGGAACACTTGTCACAGAATGGACGCCGCATGACAATTGGAAGGTGACGTGGAAGAACAACAGTCACTTTATCTACACCAACCTATGCACGACAACTCCCAAAGGACACACGTCCTTGGAAGGATACGGTGCTCCAGTGAAGCATTGAAATTGTATTACTTCCCCCTTCAGAGCTCCACCTTCGAGCAAGCCACAAGCCCCCACCCCCTGCAGCTAGCTTTTGCCTCCTCTCCTTCATTCTCTTCTTCCAAAACCCTTATATCCACTGTCGCATCCCCCACGGTGGAGATCTAACCATCTTCTTCCTCTTGACGAGAATCTTGGCCACCCTTACCTTAACACCCCCCTTAAGTTCAAGATTAATGGCCACGACCTCACCATAGCACGAGCTAGTAGCCACAAAAACCTCTTGAACCCATAATTCCGTTAGCAATCCCCAAATTTGAAGCCAAGCTTCCTCCCACCCGAGCATTGACCAATTTGCCCAATGGTGCAGATATTTAACTGTTTTATCTCTAAACAGGGAACCTACCATAAGAATCTTCTCTAGATTTGCATCTAGTCGCAACGAGAACCACACTTCAATCCACTAATAGGTTTCAACACCACGTCACCTACCTTAAATTCCAAGTTTTCCCACAACCAAGCTCCCACCTTCAACAATGATGCTCGCTTCGTGATTGTCGCCACCAAATTTCACTGCAAAGCATTCCAAGCATTGTCTACCATCAAAGGATGGACCCTGACCACAAGACCATCAATTGCCTTCTCTGTCCAAACAAACCTGCCATCACCTTCAAGGACTTAACCACCTTCTCTGCTTGCAATCTGCAAAGAAGGCACGTTGGTCTTCCTTAACAACACCTCTTTGAAAGATTTTGAAGGCCCCTCCTCGCCCCTGACAGGTTCAACACTCCACCTAATAACCCTGCCTTCTCTCTTGATGCTTCTCCCTCTCCTTTCCCACCACCCACGGTTTCACCATTTCTTGCTGATTGAGAAGACAAGCGATTGATAACCTCTAGGCCGTATTCAGCGCTAGTCTTCTTACACTGAAATCTAGTATCATTCAGTGTTGCAAAAGCCCTCTACATCTCCTCCACTTCCTCCATTCACAAAAATATGGAATCCCCAAATGGCTCGCGCCCTTTTGTCCCAGGAGATTATTACCTCCATCATACCCGCTCTGCTGAATACCCTCTAGACGTTAATCTCTATCCAATCATCCAAAAATCTGTTGAAGAACAAGGTTGGAAGTTCCGTCAGAGCTAAGACTTCCATCCCTCCGGTGTTTGGATTCTTACTCTTTCTAGGGGTGTACACCAAGTTGAACCGAGTCGAGCTCTGATGGAACAAGGTTGGGAGAGAAGGTGTTTGGATTCAAACACCTTCTCTCCCAAGGTGTGCTCTCTCCCTTGGATATTTGTCCATTCCTCATATGTGCTCTCTCTCTTTTGGAGATTTGCCCATTCCTCCCAGGATGAAAACAACCTCTGCACCTCCTTTGGCGATTGCAGGCATATCATTTCTCTCACTTCCTGTCTTCGCTTAAACGATCTCCCTCTGGAGCAAAACGACCTCCTTAAACGGCTCCTCATCTCCCTCCTCAAACAGAGCTTTTCTTCCATGGAGTTAAAAAGAGACAATGAAATGACTTCGAAATTCAGTCATTAAAGCACGGGCAAAATGGCTTTTCATGACTAGTTTTAGTTATTACAATTACGTATTGGGGGATTATTTGATAGTTTGGTGGAGTATGAGAAGACAGATAGTCACACAACCACTGTACACTTAGACATGCTATAACCTCGATCTAAATTGTCCAAATCGCGGGATACACTATAAATGGGGCATAACATTGGAAAAAATATCGATATGATGATCCTAACTTTTGATTGATGGACGTTTGGTTGCCGAATTTGGATATTTGACTTGTTTACTATAGAAGTCATATTTAACAGACACAAATTTACTCTTTAATTGTTGATTGTCATCAACCTATGTAATAGACTGTTAGAGAGCGCTAGATTGTAACTGTTAAAGTCCCTTGACATACATTGATATGCCATCCCCCAACGGCTCGAGCTTTTGGAGCAAGTGGTTATTTGACATGGTATCAAAGCAGAAGGTCATGTGTTTGAATCCCAGGAGTAGCAAATATGCCTCTGTAATATATTCTCCCACTGGAGGCCAGTATAATCAAGTCCGGCCAAGGCACCGGGAAATCAAGCCCGACCTATTTATGGTGTGAGAGTCCCTCCACCCTTGTCTAGTATGTCCCCGTGTAGAGTTACACCCCACACGTGTGGGGGAGTGTTGAAGTCCCTTGATATACATTGATATGACATCCTCTAACGGCTCAAGCTTTTAGAGCAAGTGGTTATTTGACAGTAACCAATCTATGTACTAGTCTATGACATTCTGCCTATGGGAGTATTTTGCTCTCCTTGCTAGTCCCTAGCATGGTAGAGGAGGGTTGCATTAGATTTGCACCTGGAGTGAAACTTATGCCATAACTACCAATATCAATCCAAAAATATGACATTCCAAACTCACGCTAGGCCATTCACCCTTGATAGAGTGGAATGACGGAAAAGGATTCACGAAGCCAACCCCAATTAGTTGGGATAAGGCTTAGAGAATGATGATGATAGTTCCTATGACAAAATTTTGCTTGGGGAGATATCATATTCCGCTATTTTGGCATCTCCACAACTAAAGCTCATAAGCCATTCCCAAGATGATAGGTACTACTATAACTTAGTGTCCCATCCAAATTGTGTGCTACACAAATGACTAATGAATTTCACCCCACGACCAAATGTAATTGCTTTCACAATTCAATGATGGTAAAGAGATCCTTTTCAAAAGATTCACATTATGAGAATATACGTTAATTCCATGTAAACAACGAAATGGACCATCAAAGAGAAGCTATCTGATAAAAGAAAGAGTCAATCCATATCTCGTTGAATCACAAGCAGGTCAAGCACAAAATCAATACTGACAATCTTAGCCTAGGCGGCCCGTGGGAGCAACAACTGGAGAATAAAACTGATGTTCTGAGCCTAAAATTGAGAGGTTTGATACACAACAACAATCAACAAATTGAAGCACATCTCACTTCATTTTGATCCAAATGTAATTTTCGGTGGTCATGACTCATGAGAAGTGCTTGCTTGAACTGTTCTCAATGCAGGTCACCATACTCCGTGCAATCTTATCCACGAAACAAATGCATACTTAGCCCCAACTAGCTCCGTTCAATCTTATCCATCAAACAAGTGCATACTTAGCCCTAACTAGGTTGGGGCAGGGCCATCCCAAATTTCTTGGAGTACTTCCAATATAAAGAATGATGTTTCCCTCTTTGGTTAAGATTAGGATAAGCAGACACAAACCTCATTTAGAATCTCAGATCTCCCAAAGCATGGAAGCATACCTTTTCTAATAGCACTTCGGCCTAAAGATATGAAATACGTAGAGGAAATGGAAGGGAATTAAAATTAGAAGTAAAGCACAACAACAAACCTTAAACAAAGGAACAAGTTTTTCCTTAAACAAAAGTTGCTTCTCTTTTTCATTTAGAATGTTTAGTCTAACATTACAAGCCAAACATGCTCAAATCTTGAGCATCCTAACAACTACAAATTAGTCACTAAAGCCAAATATCGTTCAAAAGATTCTTTTCAACTATACAACCCAAGCCAACTTGATTCCAAAAAAAAAAAAAAAAAAAAAAAAAAAAAAAAAAAAAAAGGTGCTTTCAAGAAAGAGATCACCACAAAAAAACTTAAATCAAATACGCTGAAAAAATTTGTTAACAGACTTCATAGTTGAGAATTTTTCAGGCCATGTCAGCATTTCCTTGCAATTACACTATTAACATTATGACTATACTAATAGAGAAGGGAAATGAACCATTGGTACCGTGATACACTCCGTACAAGTATCAGAGAGCAAATCGTCCACTTAAAAAGTATATTTATGCAGTAAATTTTTGCAAATGACTAAAATGAAACAGTGAAGACGAATTGTGACATTGAACCAGCATGCTTAAGAAGAACGAATGAGAAAAAAATAATGAATTACACCATTAAAATACATTAAAAAAAGTCTACCCTTCACCTTCATTTGTGGTGGCCTCCAAAATGGGTCGTACGTAAACAACCACCCCTACATGATGAAACAAACATGAGTTATAATGCTGTGGAAATAAAACAAATTTTCGTGGTGAATTGAAAGGATGAAAGGTGTAGAGCAGCAATGAACCTCAGAGAAGTTGAAACATACCAAGTGTTAAATGATTTATAATTGAAAAAAAAAAAAAAAAAAAAGTCTATCTTTATAGATTAATAGAAGAGAAAAGAAGAAGAAACAGAAGAAGAAAAGGTGACATAGAGGAGAATAGAGAATAGTGTTGTAAAGGAGAACAGAGAATAGAGGAGACTGCTTGATTATCACAAAATAGTTGCATTGTTAGGTTCACTAAAAAACCCGTTTTGTAAAACAGCTACTTGATGCACACGAGCTCGCACGTGGTATGAGCCATCGCCTTATATTATGCTTCAATGCTTGATCGGGCTACAATACTCTACTCTTCCACATAATTAAATTTCATGCCACAAACGTGCAGTACCTGTTAGTAGACCACATATCGCCTATCAATTAGAGATAATGCCCAATCGGCGTCGGAATACACTATGACTTGAAGATGATTACTCCTTGTGTACAAAATTCCCCGACCGGAATCTCTCTTGGGGTACCACAGAATCCGGATAATTGCATGGATTTGCATCCATGTAAGGCACCCTTGGCAAGCTCATAAACTAGCTCACCACGCTCACAACACATGATATATCTAGCGTGGTGACAATCAGATAGAAAAGCTTTCCGAATAATCTTTTATACCTTACTGGGTCTTCAACCATATTTCCTTGATCACCAACTAGTTTATGGTTAAGATCTATTGGTGTAATAACTAGATTATTACCAAGAAGACCTACTGTCGTTGAGACAGATTAATTCATTCTTGTGATTTGGTGATGCAGGACAACTAACCACTTGCTCTAAAAGCTCGAACTGATAAAGCGTGGTGATTCGTGAATCAATCCCTTTATCTCATAGCCCAGGCCCCACATCCCATGGGTTGCATCATTGGCCGAACCCCCCTTGTGGGCCCCACATCACGTGGGTTCTACCTCACACGAGCCACCCGCCTCACACAGGTGAGGTCACCTCACACGAGCCAACCTCCTCACATGAGCCGCCCACCCCAAGTGTCCACCTGCACTGCATCCCATAGACCACCACACTCGAGCTCGGTGTGAAAATGCCCGTGAAAAAACACTGACACCAATAAAATCAAATTTGGTGAATGAATTTAGTTTTTTTTTTTTTTTAAATCAAATTTTCTTAGGGGTTTTGGGATTTAGAGATTGAGGTTTGGTGATTTTGGAAATTAGCGATCCAGGGATTAGGGCGGGGGCCCATACGTGTGAGCCGGTACGGACGCACGTATGTGTGCACGTGTGGATGGGTAGGGGAAAAGAGAAAGGAGATGGATTGGGTTGGGTTTTGATGGTTTTAGAGGAGTTGTAAGGGAATGAGAAGAAGAGAAGTGAAGAAATGGTGTACCTTGTTGGAGAAGAGAAAAAGGAAGAAAGTTACTGTTATGGGTAAAAATGGATTGGCTAAGGAGAAGGGGTCAGCTCGGACATCCGTGCTCTTCGTGTGATCAGCCAGCGCGGTCACGACCAAGGAGCTCCTCAATGGCCAGCAAGGAATAATCCACTGCAGGGGAAACGGCCTAATCCTCGAGCTCAACCATCAAAACATAAGTATCTCCCCTTGCATTAGATGCCAAGCCCTTCCACGGTCCCATCCATTTTCGAGCTGCTGCTCGGAAAATCTCTTGGTAAGGGCCCCCGAGGTATGACCCTGCACGAGGCAAGACTCTGAGCCGCTACACTTAGGGAAACCCTGCCCCGTACAATAAGATGAAGAGGATGATCATTCCCGATTTCGTCTATATTCTAGGGAGCTCAGCCTCGATACTCGAACACGACTCCCAAGGATAGGTCGGTGGGTCGGTAACTTGCTCAATGCCAAGGGAAAACTCGACCACGACTCACTAGAGAATCCAGGTCGGCAAACTACTCCTCAAGATGGCTATGTAAGTTGCATCGGCCTCCTACTACATGTTTCAACCGGTTCTAACTATTTAGATCTTATCGAAGAGACCTACCCGAGATCTCAGCCAGAGATCTCGGGAGATAACTGCAACACGCATCTGTTTGATATCTCAGTCGAAGATCTCGGAAGATATACGCGATATGCTCGGGATACAATTCCCTCTACAACACACCCCTACTAAATAGGGAGATTGCCCTCTACGCCACCGCCCCTTCTCAATTATAAATAAGAGCATCTCTAATGGTGAAAGTTACACAACCGACGCAAAAAAATACACCCTAAAACCTTACATTCTACTAGACCTAGTTTGCCTATTTGACTTTGGCATCGGAGGGTCCCCTGCTGCAGCCGAGGTCTCCATCTTTGTCTTCTCTTACAGGTATCAAGTGGTCAAAGGAGGACATCCAGATGTCTGCATCAACAGTTACCTTTGAGGAATCCACCACTAAGCAAGCTTCTACCCTTCCACAATTCAATTGGAAGGGAGTATTTTATACAGACCCAAACTCAATCTAACTCGATACCGAGTCCAACATGCCTGACTCGATCCAAGTTCGGTCTGGCCTGGACTAATCCGAACCGAGTCCGATCCGGTCAGAAGTACCGAGTCGGGTCGAGTTGGCACTGAGTCGGATTGAGAGATGAGGGAGGGAGGGAGGGAGTGGAGAGGAGAGAGGAGGAGGAGGAGGAGGAGGAGGGTGATGGTAGTGGGTGGTTGCCGGGCTTGGAAGAGGAAGAGGAGGAGGATGAGGGAGGGAGGGAGGGAGGGAGGGAGGGAGGGAGTGGAGAGGAGAGAGAGGAGGAGGAGGAGGAGGGTGATGGTGGTGGGTGGTTGTCAGGCTTGGAAGAGGAAGAGGAGGAGGTGGTTGTTGGGCTTAGATGAGGAGGAGGAGGAGGATGAGGGAGGGAGGGAGGGAATGGAGAGGAGAGAGAGGAGGAGGGTAATGGTGGTGGGTGGTTGTCGAGCTTAGAAGAGGAGGATGAGGGAGAGAGAGAGAGAGAGAGAGAGAGAGAGAGAGAGGTTGGGATCGGGTCGGGGTAGGGTTAGAGAGTCAGGTTTCAGATCGAGTGGAGTCTAACCGGATCGAGTTTCAGGTGGAGTTGGATCGAGTTACTAGGTAACTCAAACACGACTCGGCTTGAGTTCGGATTGGGCAAAGCTTACTCGGTTCGGGTCGAGTCGGATCGGACCGAGTCGAACGAGTCGAGTTAGCCGGATCAGGTCGTCCCATGCACACCTCTACTAAAACTGTCTCCTAAGCAGCGCATATGCATCATCCCTAAGTAGGGTCTTCCTTATGCACGTCCAATGCATGTGGGGCCTTCAAAATGGTCCTTCGGGCCCCATGTGGAACTCATCTCCCATCCGCAAAAAGAGTTGCGCTGATGTGGGTGGTCGCCTGTGTCTCCCATACACCCGAGTAGGTCTTTTAATGTCCCCATCAACTCTCCCCACCTGAGAAGAATTTGCCACTAGCAAAATAAATCTGTGGTAATGCTCGAGGACGGGACCAATGTGCTAGAACTCTGCCTCTGGGCCTATTCTTCCACTTCATGAGGTATTTCTGATATCCTCCATGGCGGGTAGAGACCGCTTGGTCCCAAACGTCCCCGATCTATTCTTTTCGTCCAGGTAGTGATGGAAGAGAAGACAATGGGTGGGAAGTAGGGTCTGGTAAAGGCCATGGGCTGGGGTTGGGGTCAGGGACACCATCATTTGCAGGAGGGCTTGAAGATGGAGGTGTGGGTCCGTCACAAGGCACAAGATCCTCCATGTTGATTGTTGCATTAATGCCTATATCAGATGGAAGATCCACCACATATGCATTGGGGCCCACTCATGTCAAAATTTTATAGGTTGCACTATGGGCATGCAATTTTCTCAGAGTTCCCTGTGGGAATCGTTCGGGCCTAATGCGGACCATGACGTAGAGATGAGAACATCACTTCACGTACACCTTTGAATACATATCAGAGGATAAGGCGGGCCACATCGATTTCCCTGTGGTTAGGCGAGTACCTGTGATCATGCTGAAGACCCCATGTGCATGTGCGAGCATCTATACAACCCCACAATGGGAAGATGCACATGGGTTGCTTTATAGAGTAATCTGGACTGTTGGATTGGAGGGACATGACGATCAGGCCGTTGGAACACATGATCGAGCCATTAATCGTGGGTCGTCCACACTAGCTTTTCTTAGATTTTATCAACTTATAGAATTTAGTTTAGTTTATGTTATGTTTGGACATTATTGTGAGTGTTTTTACTTGATTTTATTTAAACTAGGGCTATTTTCGTTAAAACTCACAAGACGGTGGTTATTGTAATTATTGAAACTTCTTGGAGCTATAAAAAGAGGGTGAGCGTGTGACTCTCCCTCATTGGATTTTGTGAAAACAAAAAACGAAAGAAGCTTTACTCCTTTTCTTCTTCCATCTTCATGAGGTTTGAAGATACTTCCATGTGATTTGGAAGGGAAATTGGTGTTAAGGTAATCTTCATCAACAGAGGTGTGAGGTCTCCATCTATCCCCACATCATCATCCATTTTCTCTCCATCAAGGTATTTTCTTCAAAGTTCTTCGATTCTCTCATCCCAAATCTTCATCTTCTCCCAAACCTAACTTTCTCATACTCATCCACAATCCAAACCCTAAAAGACCTAAACCTATCGAACCTAAACACACGTGCGATCGTACGGCCACGTGTGAACCCCTCGAGTCAGCCGTACGCAGTGTTTTAAATATCAACGATATCAGCCGATATATCCCACGATATTTCGTGCATCCCACTTGTGCAATACGAAATGCACAAGTAGTGGAATATATCCCACATGTTCGATCCGGTGAGCATTTTTTATTTTTGATCATTTTTTTCTGTAAATCATGTTAAATCAATGTTGAATTGTTACAAATCCATGAAAAAACATGAATTGGGAGCATTAATTTTGAGATTTGGAGGACCGAGATGCAGAAAATTGAGAAAATAAAATAAAAATTTCCCAATTTCTCGCAAATTGGTTGCAATCTGGCCAAACACAAAATCAAACATGTATATAACCTGATTTAGAGATTCTTCTTTGGTCTTGAATGTATTGCTTCTGTTTCCACACGTCTTCTTACATTTATCAATTATATGAATAAACTTTGAATATAATTGCATTAATTTAGTTAGACAAGGCATAGATTAGGACCCCTACAAAGAAAACCTATTATATTCACCTGTTTTTTGTAATGTTTTGATTTGTAAGTGTATATTTATGTCCTTTTTAACAATCACTAAATTTCATTGAAAAATTCAACAAATTTCCAATGTTTCCCCATGTTTCCAACAACAACGATACAGCCTTTACGACTTTACGACTCTGTATCGCGCAATGGTTGCCATTGTTACCTTTACATAATGGCCTTTACGACACACCATGATTGTACCATATTCAAATAAGAAGGTTTCTAGTCTTACACATGCATTAACACACAGATGAACCAAGAATGATAGATCCAAGTTGCCCACTAGGTAGGCACCACCAGTTATATGTCAATGGTCCACATTCAACAAATTGTGATAAATGTTTATAAAAACTACAAATTGTTACAAAAACTACAAAATTAACTATTTAGGAGCCCACATTCACCAAAAACTTACAAAAAATACAAATCAACCGTTCAGAGTGCCTTGCCTATAAAGGTTTTCATGCTCCAAATACATCAAAATTTGCCAAACTAATTTAACATGCTTATGATGCATGGCTATTACAAGGTATCAGTATTTTAAATAAGGAGAAATCCTATCAAAGGAAATAGTTGAAATATTCCATGAGAATTCTAAGGAGACCTACTTATAAAAGCTAAACATACAGTGAAAAAAAGCATCACTATGAAAAGATTACAAAGTAATAAAGAGCACATCCTTGTACCTGCATTAACCATACAGCATCATTATCACCACTCCACATGGCCTCATAAATAGCTGCACCTAATGAGGATATGTACTCAGGTTCATCTATAGGTGGAGTGTTCTCGTCAAAAGTGTCACTGCAAAGAGAAAAGAAATTTTAGAAACACTTTGAAGGAGAAACATTAAAAAGTCTTGTCTTCCAATAGATCTACTAAATCCTACTTGTTCTGGAAAAAAAAAAAAAAAAAAACGTATTTTTAGCGGATTAGGAGCAATCCCGATAAGCAATAAAATGACGAAGAGTACATTGAGATGGTTCAATCATGTGCAAGGAAGACGAGACAATAGTTCCAATAAGGAGAGGAACCTTGATAAGGGTTGAAGGGCCTGAAAAGATTATGAGAGGAATTACCTCAAAAGGACCTAGATGGAGGTAGTAAGAAGGGATATGAAAGCTTGTTAACTTACTAATGCCTTGGATAGGAATGAGTATCAAAACATGATTCATAGAACTAACTCCAAAAGGTTGAGACAAGGCTATGATGATAATGATGATAGCATGCATCGACATATATAATTAACTAGAATGTATTGCTCCACCATGGATATAAAACACTTTTAGCTCATCTTCACTAAATAACAATGTTGTCAAATCCCATACAATAGCATAAGCCATCGACCTAGGCTGATTGCTTATACCATTGCATAATCACATAAGCGATCGCTCAAATTTAATGAAAAAAAAAAAAAAAAAGTCATAAAAAATTCTAATAAATTAAGAAAAACCGTTTAATTACTATATAATTTTTTTAACCTATTTCATTGTAGTTTGACTATTAGATCATCTATAAGTTATATTATATAATATCACAAAACATCCAACAAGTTACACTAAGAGCAAATTAATTATTAAAACCTACAAATATAGAAATTTTACTGATAACTTGAATCTTGTTTAGTTGATGCATACATGAGATAATACATAAACTTTCAAGTTACAAATAACTAAACTTACAAGTCACAACCTTGGGAAGTACGCCATTGCATAAGGTGTATGCAAGGGCATAGTCGCATAAGACAGCGCATACTTATTGCATAAAAAAGTATGCCATCATAGACACCCCACATGCCATCATGGCATATGCAATTTCAGTGGCCCATTTCGCATATGCGGTCGCATAATAGGTTATTTGATCGCATATGACAATTACGATCGCATATGACAACAGTGCTAAATAATAAACAATTGTGTCTTACAATATGTGGTGGTGAAGAACGAGCAAAACACAGCAAAAACATTACATAATCTTCCATAATCATAAGTCATAACAACACTAACTAGTCTCTACTTGATGTTATGCAACATAATTCGAGAGCCGACCGCAATATTAAATGTGAACCTTCATGGTCTTACTATATTTTGTATATCAAGAAACCATGAATCATCACCCTTCTGATTAGAATAATAGAGAGACTTTGTATATTCTGAAAAGGCTAACAAGGGCCCTAATAAAAAGTAAATTAGAGTAATAGAGAGACTTTGTATTTCAGGTTGGAAGCTATAGAAGATTTACAAAGTAAAGGAGGAGAAAAGAGAAGAAAAGAAATATGGAAGAAAGAGAGAAATTGAGAGTTAGGGTTCAAAGTCCAGCTCTCTTCTCTTTTAATATTAAAACAGCCAATACACCACAGGAGTATAGAAGATACATTTACATGCACCCCTATATTTCTCTACACTCCCCTCAAGCTGCAACATCAATGTTAGATTTGCCCAGCTTGCCCAAGAACAAAAGCCTATTACAACTCAAGGACTCAGTGAAAACATCAGCCAAGTGATCATTAGACAAAAAATAAAGCATTATAAACTCCTTGGCAATAACCATCCCATGAACAAAATGACAATCCACTTTGATATATATATATATATATATATATATATATATATATATATATTATATATATATATATATATATATAGAGAGAGAGAGAGAGAGAGAGAGAGAGAGAGAGAGAGATAACATCAACACATCCTGTTTCCATGCAAGGTATTAAGAAACAGTTACGTAACGGCTGTTACGACCATTATGTAATGGTAATGGTGGGAACCGTTACACATTATAGGGCTGTAATAGGGCTGAAAGTCAGGTGGGTTGGGTCGGGTTGGTGCTCAACCCTAGCCCAACCCAAGGTTCCTGTACCTCAACCCTAACCCAACCCAACCCAACCTCGGGTTGGAAATTCTCAACCCAAGCCCAACCCAAGCGGGCTCGGTTGGGTTAGTCGGGTTGGTCGGGTGGATATATGCTAGTATTTTCATTATTACATTCGTCTATTATATTTCAATACACACTTATTGTTTGTATATATGATTTTATTAATTATATATATAGTTATTTATTGTAAAGAATTTCATTTTTTTTTTCTAAACAAACAAGCTAAAATATAAGACAACTACCCCTTTAAAAGACGTATTGTGTGGCACGCAATCTATATGTACCAATGAAACTCGACGGCACTAGAATTTCTCGTGCCTTCAACACCGATGATCCACACTCAATTATAATTTATAAGCAACTTACATATTGATTGGGTTCAGGTTGGGTCGGGCAACCCGAGACCTCAACCCAAGCCCGACCCAAGTTTTATCGGGTTGTTGTTTGTATAGCCCAAGCTTGAGATCGGACTCAATACATCCTGCCCGAGCCCAACCCAATGTCGGGTCAGTCACGGGTCGGTCGGGTTAAACCCGCCCAACTTTCAGCCCTAGGCTGTAATGGCCACTACGGAAAAAAATGGCCCATAACGGCCATTACGGCCTTGTAGAAAGGCCGAAACAGTTTTATTTTTTTTTAAATAAAAAAATAAAAATTGGTTGCAACTGCCATTACAGCCCGTATTGTAAAGGTAATGACAGTGACCGTTACGGCACCGTTACCATTGTTGAATACCTTGCTTCTGTGGTAGAGTTAGTATTGTTGAATACCATTGTTGATAGGCATTCAAAGTGGGCCTCATCCATGGGTGTATCATATTAGTTACTCTACAAAACATGCTTAGTTAATACGTTCTTAGTGATAAATTGATAGCTTTTCTTGGCCCCCTTATATTGGAACCTTGAAGCATTTTCTAGCATGCTCCAACATGTTAATGATGATGAAGATTTTGATTTCATGGTGTTACATAAAAGTGTATGATACAACAATCTACGGTGGCCACAAACACAATCTTATAGATAGCATTCTTGAGACAATTAAATTTCCTCTTTTACAGTGCACTAGCAGAGAGATTATTCTAGACAACAATTTTGCATTTATTCTTGTTCAACAACATGTGCTTGAGTTATGATGCAGGACATGAAATTCAAGTATGATGTGCAAGATTTTCAGGCTTTAGTTCACACTAATTCAGAAACAGTTACACAAAATTCCACATCCCATAAAAAAGTTCAAGCACTCAATCAAGGGGAATCTTATGCGGATCCAGGCCTACACATGCTAGGGCCGGATCAATCAAAATTATAAACCAAACAATAATCAAAGGAGGGTAAATTCATCCACACATGCATAAAAATAATTCCCCAATCCAAGGGATTCACAGATTTCAATTCGGGGAACCTTAAGGATGAAGAAAGGGCATAAAATTGGGGATTTGAATAATTTAAGGTTAGGGTTAGGGATTTGGGTGAAAGAGGAGCGAAAAAGAGGAGAGAGACGAACCAAAGAACCAATACACGCATGGACAGCAGCGATGGCCCAGACGCACGTGCGTGTGATCCCGCCCGCACGTGTGTGGGGCCCACGAACCCAAAATCCCCCTCCTTGGGGCTGGTCGGCCTGGGTGGGCAACAAAACCCCCGAATTTCAGCCCGATCCGATGCACGGTCTGTGCGTGGTTCTCCGCCGAAGTTTCAGCCCCCCTGCAGGGCCAATTCCAAAAATCTGTTGTAGAGAGAAAAGCGCTGCAATAGAGGGTGGATTTGAAGCGTAGATGACTGTTGGAAGAGGTGAATATAGAAGGTAAGAGATGGGGCGATTTGGGATATGTGTGGCTTCGCACCATGGTAGTCAGCCCTTCGAGGAAGGGAGGGTTTCACACCCAATTGGATCTCCACAACTCAAAATTTTAAAGGAGCAGAAAAAAACGCAGAAATTTTATTAATCTTCAATGAGAAAAAAGACTACAAGGGGTGCCTATTTATAATAGAACCCTATAGCCCAAAACTCGCGCCATGTGCGCAACCTATTACTTGAAGACGAAGTAATAAAAAATAACAACTAATCAAAGCAATCTAAACCGTCCATGATATTCCTAATAACAATAATAAGCAAAACCCAAAGTACTAGATTAATTAGAATAGTGGGCCACGATCATAAAAACCCATGGTGGGATTCACATGACTATCGGGTCCACTCCAACAAACCAAAACCCAGTCCTCTAACTAGGATGCCCTCACTGAATGTCGTCATCGATCCAAATCGATGGTGGGGCCCTCCTCATCCTTGTGTACGTGCGTAGGGGGCGTGCGTGTGCGCATGATGTCCCCATCAACTCTCCCCGGCTGCGAAGATTTTGCCATTAGCGAAACAGAATTCCTGAACCGCTCCAAGATGTCAAGGTCAAGTCTCTGAAGCTCCTCCTTAGTGAGTCACATACTGTCTGAAGCTGGGCATGACTTCCACTTAACCAGGTACTTATGAAACCCGTCATCCGACGTTGATACTATTTGATGGTCCAGAATATCCTCTATTCTGGGTGTGGGAAGGGTAGGTATAGGAGGTAGAGGCTGGGAAGAAGGGTCGGGAAGAGGCTATGGATCAAGGGACAGGTTTAGGGAATCAAGATGGTTAGGCGAAGGGTCGGACAAAGTATCAGTGGTCCCCTGAAAAGTAACTAGATCCTCTACATTGAATGTGGAACTAATTCCCATGGAAGGTGGAAGATCTACCACATACGCATTGAGACCGTTTCGTTTTATAATTTTGAAGGGTCCATCGCTACGCACGTGTAATTTATGAATGGCCCCGAGGGTATCGCTCGGGCCCCTAATGCGGACCATTATAGAGTCCCCTACATTGAATTCCTTGAAACGTTTATGCTGGTCTTTAGAAAATTTGTAATGTTCATTACTAGTAGTGATCTTTCGCCTAATTTCTTGATGCAATAATTGAATATGATGCGCAAAGGACTGTGAACTTTGATGGCCTATGGATAGTGACATAGGGACAAGATCAATAGGCTTCCTAAGCTTATAACCACTAACAACTTCAAAAGGATTTAGACCTGTGGACCTATTGACAGAATTATTATACGCAAACTCGGCTATAGGTAGTACGGTGTCCCACGTCCTGGTGTGCTCCCCCACTAAACATCTGAGCAAACTCCCTAGGCTCATATTGACCACCTCAATCTGACCATCGGTCTGAGGGTGGTAGGCAGAAGAAAATTGGAGCCTAGTATTCATCATGTGCCATAGTGTCTTTCAAAAGTAATTCATGAATCGCACATCACGGTCAGACACTATGGTTGTTGGTAACCCATGCAATTTGACGACCTCACTAAAGAACAGCTTGACAACATGCGATGCATCAGAGGTCTTGAACAATGAATGAAATGGGCCATTTTAGAAAAACGGTCCACGACAACAAATATGGAATTGTGTTTCCGAATAGTCTTGGGGAGTCTAAGCACGAAGTCCATACCGTTGTCCTACCAAGAGATGAATGGAACTGGCAAAGGTGTGTATAATCATGTATTTTGCTTTTTCTGTTTTGCCGGTTGACAAGTACGACATTGCCCTATAATTTTGGCTACATCTCGCTTGAGGCTTGGCCAATGAAACCTATCCTCCACTAGGGCAATGGTCTTGTCTTAACCGAAATGACCTGCGACCCCTTCCGAATGTAACTCCCAAATAAGAAAATCGCGGAGGAAGGTGCGAGGTATGCACAAGTGATCACTCCTGAACAAATATCCGTCTAAAATAGAATACTCTCTGCTAGCTCCTGACAGACTCGCTAACAACGATGCGTCCACAACTCCAAAATCTGGACACTCAAAATAATCTTCTTTGATGCGCTCGAGGCCCGTGACTTTGACACTCATGGAATTGAGTAACACGACTCGACGACTCAACACGTCGCCAGGCTTATTCTCTACACCGGCCTTGTGCTTAAGCACAAAAGTGTACTCTTGACGGCATTGAACCCACTTGGCGTGCATAGAGTTTAATTTCTTCTGAGAGTTTAGATATCTCAAGGCCTCGTGATCTGAGAATAAGACGAATTCTTGCGGCAATAGGTAATGATGTCAATGGCGCAGTAATTGCACTACCGCATAGAACTCTTTGTCATAGGTGGAATATTTTTGTTTCGCCTCATTCAGTTTCTCATTAAAAAAGGCGACAGGGTGCCCTTCCTGACTAAGTACTCCTATACCGACTCCTGACGCGTCACATGCGACTTCAAAAGCTTTTGAAAAATCCGGAAGTCACGGTACACGGGCTCATGCTCTCTCGAATGAAACCCTTTTCTAGGAGCTCGTCAATCTGTCTCTTCAACTTTGCATGCTCCTTTGGGTTCATTCTGTAATGAGGGAGGTTTGGTAGAGTCGCCCTAGGGACTAGATCAATGGCATGTTGTATATCCCTCGTAGGGGGAAGCTCATTCAGTAAATCATCAGGAAAGACATCACGAAACTCATGCACTACCTGAATGGCCTCAGTGGGTAACTCTACACTAGCCTCTGGTACACTTTCCCTAGCCACAAGAGCGTATGTCATTGAGTCCGCCTCAGTTTTTTGCTCAAAGTCTTTAGTATTTAAAATATGGAGAGGTTTGGACTTGGACTTCGACTCCTTCAATTCTTTTGAGCCACTCACACCATTGTGTAGTGGCCTCCTTTCAGGTCGTGTTCTTGGGTGGAAGTGGATTTAGCTTAACTCTCTTGCCCTCAAACCAGAATGTACACACATTCAAACGACCAAATATGGTGACATCCCTGTCATAGAGCCAAGGTCTACCCAGAATAATATAGCCAACATCCATGGGAACAACATCACACCAAAGTGTCTTTATATGATCCAAACTGAATAGGAAACAGAAAACAGTGCGAGACTAGAATGGAAGTTTCATCAACCCAAGACACTCTATAGGGTTGACGATGTGCTTCAAGCTTCAAGCCCAAACGGTTCACAGTGTTAGTCGATGTCACATTGACACAACTACCACTATCCACGATCATCTTACAGCTTTTTTCCCCACATTTTGCATAAGTATAGAAGATCGTGTTGCGGCGCCAATCATCAATGTTCTTGGCTTGAGCAAAGGCGCAACGCACAACTGCGAGGGTCAGACTCATGCGTTCCCTCTTCCTCATCACTAGGGGTTTCTAGTGGCTCATATTCTTCCTCTTCGCCGTCACTCTCTGGGGGCACTACTTCTACTTGCCTATCAATACGGAGCACCTTGGTGCCCTCTTTCGTGTCGCACTGGTGGGCAAAGTGACCAAACCCTTGACACCTAAAACACCTACTTGCCCCACTTCCACGTGAGCTAGACCCAACAATCTCTTTACCCTTATCATCCATAGGCCTGGACTGAGAACTGTTAGAAGGTTTGTTTTGGTATCTAGTGTTAGGTTTAGCCCCAGAAGGGTTAGCCTTAGCACTAGAATCGCGAAAGTCAAACCGCCTTCCCACAGATGCTTTGAGGTATTATTCGACCTCCAACACTACGTCATACATCTGTTCAAGAGTGTTTATGTCCTTCGCGAGCAACTCTCCTAATGTCAGAACGGAGGCCCGTCTTAAATCGAGCAAGGGTGAGTACAGGGTCCTCATCAACTTCACAACAGGTCAAGTACTCATCAAACTTCTCAATGTATTCAACAACACTCATGGAACCCCGTCGAAGAGACTATCATTCCTCAACCAACCTCAAGTGGTAAGAAAAAGAGAGGTATTTTTACTTAAGAATTTCTTTCATTTCTCCCCAATGGACTATTGGGAGCTCCCTCGCTCTTTCTTTCTTTCGTTCTACAGTAGCCCAGAACCTTTTTGCTTGGCCCACAAGCTTCATCTTAACAAATCAAACTCGATGAGCATCTGACATGTCATACCACTAAAAATAGTGGTCTATATCCGTCAGCCAGTCTAAAAAGGCTTTAGGGTCCAAGTGGTCATCAAACGTAGGGGCATCTACAACTCCCTTGAGGAGTAGTGCATCTGGGTCATATTGATCATGATGTCCCTCGGTGGGTGCACGGGTGTGCGCCCATGACCAATTCCTTGGCCACCTCCATTCCTTGGTCTAACCTATTGATCACCTGTCTGAGATTGGGCATCTTCCCCAATTGTGGGGTTAGCCCGGGCGGTCTCTATTTGGGTAACGCGTACATTAAACTGCTTAAAGTGTTGGTCCATACGTTGTTCCAAGCGCTTATCCAAAGACTAAAACTGTTGGGTCAGCTTATTCATTGACTCTTGCAATTGCTCCATGTTTAGTGTAGGGTGCAAGCCAAAACCATGACCCGTACATGTGGGCATACAACTACTAACTCAACTTAAAGACCTTCTAATACAACTATATGCGCCTAGATGGGACTAAATGCTCCTATAAGACTCTATATGGGGAAAACGACATAATACTACTCAATTTCCAGCAACTTATCTGCCCAAAGAATCTGTCAACAGAAAATCCAGCCAAGAGATATGGGGATTTTCTGATAGCAGAAAATTTAGCAGCTTATATCAAGAATTATGGACCTTTAAACAGATCTATATGATGATACTTGATGCATAATGGACACAAATAAACTAAACCCTAAACATGCAATGCATTCCCCTAAAAAAAAAAAACTTGGGCTTTGATACCAAATTTGATGCAAGACATGAAATTCAAGTATGATGTGCACAATTTTCAGGCTTCAGATCACACTACATTCAGAAACAGTTACACAAAATTCCACATCCCACAAAAAAGTTCAAGCACTCAATCAAGGGGAATCTTATGTGGATCCAGGCCTACACATGCTAGGGCCAAGATCAATCAAAATTATAAACCAAACAATAATCAGAGGTTAAATTCATCCACACATGCACATAAATAATTCTTCAATCCAAGGGATTCACAGATTTCAATTCGGGGAACCCTAAGGATGAAGAAAGGGAATAAAATTGGGGATTTGAATAATTTAGGGTTAGGGTTAAGGATTTGGGTGAAAGAGGAGAGAGACGAACCAAAAAAGCAACACACGCGTGGACAACAGCGATGGCCCAGACGCACGTGCGTGTGATCCTGCCCGCACGTGTGTGGGGCCCACGAACCCAAAATCCCCCTCCTTAGAGCTGGTCGGCCAGGGGTGGGCAATAAAACCCCCGAATTTCAACCCGATCCAATGCACAATCTGTGCGTGGTGCTTCGTCGAAGTTTCAGACCCCTGCAGGGCCAGATTCTGAAAATCTGTTGTAGAGATAAAAGCGGCTGCAATAGAGGGTGGATTTGAAGCGTAGATGATTGTAGAAGAGGTGAATATGGAAAGTAAGAGATAGGGCGATTTGGGAGGGGTGTGGTTTCGCACCACGGTAGTCAGCCCTTCAAGGAAGGGAGGGTTTCACACCCAATTGGATATCCACAACTCCAAAATTTAGAGCAGAAAAAAATATAAAAATTTTATTAATCTTCAATGAGAAAAAAGACTACAAGGGGTGCCTATTTATAATAAAACCCTATGCCCCAAAACTCGCGCCATGTGCGCAACCTATTACTTGGAGACGAAGTAATCAAAAATAACAACTAATCAAAGCAATCTAAACCGTCTATGATATTCCTAATAACAATAATAAGCAAAATCCAAAGTACTAGATTAATTAAAATAGTGGGCCACGATCATGAGAACCCATGAATTCACATGACTATCGGGTCTACTCCAACGAACCAAAACGTAGTCCTCTAATTAGGAAGCCCTCACTGGACGTCGTCATTGATCCAGATCGATAGTAGGGCCGTCCTCCTTGCGTACGTGCGTAGGCGTGCGTGCTTGTGGCGTGATGTCCCCATCAAGTTATCTGATTGATGTATTTTATAATAGAAAATTGTTTTCTAGATCAATTCCTCTTTAAACAAATAAAACCTTGTATCAAAAACATTATGAGTAACAAGATTCATCCATTATATTTTCCATTTAAGATATGGAACCATGAAGTTATAGAGGGGAAAATACATAAGCAAGTGTATATCTGGACCTTGCAAGATAAAGATAGGACGGGAGATGAGTAATAGACATGAAGTTGTATCGAAGGGTTTTTCTAACGTCTAAAATATGTGAGCTATGTTAAAGTTCATGGGACGCAATAGATGCATGAAGTTGTATCGAAGGTTTTTCTAACGACCACTATGTGTGAACTATGTTGAAGTTCATCAGACACAATAGGTGCATGTGTTTTCCTATTTTTGAGATTGAATATAAAGAATGTCTTAGGCATAACTAAAACCTTAACAAGTAGATGCGTTCCTAAACAATTGACCGACTACCTTTTATTATTATCAATAGTCCAAAAAGATCTCTAGATTTGGCAATTGGGTTAGTGTATTAGAATATGATGCATCAAAGAGGTAGGACATCAAATCATCAATTGAATGGTCTATTGTTCACAACACCAAGTGTAGGGTCATGATGTAGTAATAACTCGGTGAGACTGAGGTCGAATCCACAAGGACTTATATGTGTATCTTTCTAAAATAAAATAGAACTAGGAACTAGATTTAAGTAATAATCTGAAGAATTGAGAGATCAATTATTTAACAATCAATAATAAAAGGAAAACTAGGGCGCCAAGGATCCACATGTAGCTATTAAGATGCTACCTTACTTGATTCAAAAAGGTACAACTAGAATTAGAGTCCTATCCTATCCAGTTGGATGATAGATCAGTAAAAACCCAAAAATCTGAATTTTCCATCAACATAGTTCTCTCGTGAAGCATTCATCTGATAATCTCAGCGAATCCAACCATCCACCATGCCATAGACTATGATGAATCATGAATTTTATAGATCACACACTTCTCAAAACAGATTAAGAAGATATTAAAAGCAATCACAACATCTATTGTAATTTGAGTCACAATAAACCATAGAAAACTAAAAATATTCCTGTAATCAAACTATAAATCAATAGGAATTCAACATATACTTGAATCAAAGCAAAGGAAGCATCAAATAAACTACAGCTTCACCTCTTAGCCCTAGCTAAGATATTAGCTAGTCACAGCTAACTCAAAAACAAAAGAAAAATTAAAAGATATACTAAAATCCATGAAGAAATCGAAATGTAAGAACGTTGTTGGCGCTCCACCTAGGCCTTCTCTCCCTTTCCAAACCCTATAAGATGATTTGGAATAGCCTAGGGACTCCTTTAAATAGTTTTGCAACTCAAACTTTTGTACAAACTTCGGAAAAGTTGGCAAACCGCCTCAAATTTACGCACTCTGCACATATTCCCAAAATAGACTTTCAGAACTTTCATTTTTTAGACTCAAAGAGTTTCAGAATACGTTTTTTCGTGCCAATTTTCAAGATTCCTTTTCTTCACTTCAACTCTTTGATTCTCTTCATTCTTCACTTGGTTTCCTTAGATCTTTGGCATGTGAATTCTTCATTAATGACTTCCACATCTCCAAATCCTCATTTAGTAATCTTTTGAGCATAAATATTCCTTTTAGCATCGATTTCACCTTAAGCTCTCGAAATCACCTCGCACATGAAAACATGCATAATTAGATCAATTAAGCACTATCATGTTTATAAAACCAAGACATAAATAGAGGGAAATATGCAATATTTTACACTCAACATCTATATCAAAGAGGACATGCATAGATTGCAGGGTAGAGATGGAGCACTCCATACACTTTGGTGGTGAAGCACATCATGCTTTTATTCCTTAAAGGGCTAGTGTATGTCAAATTTGAACCATCCAATACATATGTGTGTGTGTGTGTGTGTGTGTGTGTGTGAAGGAAAAAACAAACAAACAAAGAGCCTGAGGTGGGCCAAAAGAAAGCAACAAAGAAGCAAAAAAGAAAAAAGAAAAGGAAAAAGTGCAAAAACCTAGGAAACCACAATACAACTCGAGACTAGAGCAAGAAACCACTTAGGGTGGAGGCTGAAGACCTAGCAAGCTATCAAAGGAGGGCGAGAGAATGGATCTATCTGAGAGGGGAGATAGATGGACCATTTCTTCGCCTCCTAGAAGATGCGTTGGAAAATAGAGGCTGAGGTAGAAACGTGTTGAAAGCAACGTTGATTCCTTTCGCACCAAATTCACCAAAGAGTTACCAAGCTTGTCAACCACCAAACTAGAGTCCTTGTTAAAGAAGGGGTTGTGCCAAGCATGGAGGAACTAGCAGATAGTGCCTAGCATGGTACAAGAGACGAAGACGAATTTGCATATGTTGCCCCAGACATCATCGGAACCACCCAATTTATAGATTGTTACTTGAATGGATCTGATAGCGTCCAAGCCCTATCTAGCCCATGCGAAAAGAGGGGAAGGGTGTCCCGTTGTGCAAAAAATACAGTTTAAGGTCAAGTTGATCTACGTTCCATTATTTCTCAAGAGAACTACATAAAAAGAGTTATGAAAGAGCTACGGAATCTTACCTAGATGGCAAGATAATCATAAATATTAGCAAATCTCCTATTTCAACACAAATACTATCGACTAAGCTAATCTCTTATTTTAACACAAATACTACCCTATTTTAGAGTAATAAAGAAAGGAAATACTAAGATAGGCTCTACATGCCACGCCAGCACTTCAATTAGGTTGGGCACATCAGTAACATTGCCCCCCTTTTAAGCTCATCCATGTCGTTATGGCATTAAAATAGGATCAATACATAGTAGCCTCTTCACTTGGCAGCCCATGAAACCTCCACCATTGAATCAGTGTCAGATTCCGTTGGCAACAAATTGGGTGGTTCTGGTCCCTCAATCATGAAAATCTGCATTTGTTTACAACGATGGCCCGAGATGAAGCATTTCTCGCAATAATAACAAAGATCTTGATAACATCTAGTCCTCATATATTCGGGTGTGATCTTTTTAATAGGAGTCATGGCTGCACCAGGCCAAGTTTTTTTATGGGATTACGCGGGTGCAACATTAGATCATATACTTATAGACCCTCTCGAATTTGTCAGCATCGACACATGACTAGGCATTGATTGTAAAGACTTTCTTAAGCGTGCAAGCTTCTCCTCCTGGGAATGAGCCAACCCCATTGCCTCCTACAGAGTAAAGGGTCAAAACATCAACACTTGACCAAATTCATCACATAACCCTTGAATGAACATGTGCCCATTAAAGCCCGATCTGACCATCCTTCAACATAATTAGCAAGGCACTCAAATTTGTCTTTATAGCTTTGGATGATTCCTGTTCCTTGTTGTAATTTCGTCAACATGCCATCGAGATTCTCGTAATCGGTTGGCCCAAAACAGACCAACATGGCCTCTGTCATTCCCTTCCATAAAGTGTCAGGGTTTACACGGCTATACCATTGAAACCATGTCGACGTAGGTCCATCCATGTGGAATGAAGCAAGGAGAACTTTCTCATTTTCTGTCGTTCGATGGTAGCGGAAAAACTAAGATTTGTAAATGAATTCCAATGGATCGTGTCCATTGAAGCAAGGAAAATCAACACGAGCGAAATGCAGTTCAATCCGACCATCGCCTTGCCCGTTTGGATTTACAACACTAGATTCCCCGACTCCCGATTGCTCTCCATTGGTGGCGAAAGGAAGCCGCAAAGTGAGACATTCCAATGTCTGTTGGATCGATTTGAGCTTGGTGTTCATATGATCCCAGGCTTCCTCCAGATGCTCCAAATGTCTCTCCATTAGACTTGGCTTTTTCGGTTGCTTCTTTGTCTTTCTTGGCATGCCTAGGAAGGGCCACTCTGATACCAAATGATAGGGTTCAAGCCCTATCCAGCCCACATGAAAAGAGGGAAAGGGCGTCCTCTAGTGCAAAAAACACGGTTTAAGGTCAAATTGATCTATGTTCCATTATTTCTCCGGAGAACTACATAAAAAGAGTTATGAAAGAGCTACAGAATCTTACCTATATGTCAAGAAGAACACAAATGCTAGCAAATCTCATATTTTAACACAAATACTATCAACTAAGCTAATCTCTTATTTTAACACAAATACTATCCTATTTTAGAGGAGTAAAGAAAGGAACTACTAAAATAGGCTCTACTTGTCACGTCAACTAGATTGGGCACCTAACAGGATCACAGCCCAAAAACCAAACCAATTGGATTGTCCTACTGCTTGATCAATATCCCGACTTTCAAATGCTCAACGAGCAATAACGTAATGTCCCATGTATTGGAAATCTATAGGCATCCAATTAGTGTGACATTTAGATTAAATCATATCAGAGAAGTGGACAACCGACAATGTTTTAGGCAGTCCAGATAGCTGAAACCATAGTGCGATGAACTTCAACTTAGTTCACACATGTGGTGATAGTAGAAAAGTGCATATTCCATATATGAACAATATAGTCAGCCAAACTAAGTACTCTAATGCTCCACATCATACATAGTGAACAACATGTCATATAGGTTTCAAGATATAATCCAGCCAGACTATGCAGTCAACATATTCTGATTTCCACTATACAGTTAAGTGATGGTTGTGATAGACATGTTTCAACAAAATGGATAGAAACTCCAATAAGGATTTTAAAGGAAGTTATTAAGAATGAATCAGTAGAAATGTTTTACCAATTATATATGTGCGCGCTCCTGCCATATTCTGCACAAAAAGCGTAAATGTTAGAGAGAGAATGTCACTGATTTTTGCAAAATCATGAGGCATAATGCATGAAAATTTGTGTAGTTACCCACTTTTCCATTGACTTTAATTGAAGAATTATTACTTACTGACATATACATACCGAAAGATGATAAGATGATCTTATGTGATAGTAGTATTTGCACACATGGACAGTCCATTAGCTTTTGGACACTCCTTGTGGTCCACCCACTCTTTATAGGCCACTATGTGAAAATCACATAGATCATATCATTTTAAGCATTCAAAGATTAGGATTTTTAGTTAGAACCGTTCATCTTCCAAGCCAAAGATAGAATGGGTAACATCGTCTGACTGAATGATTGTTGAGAACCATGAGCAATTCATGGTGAGATCTGATGTATTGATGATTGGACCTAGAATGTGATAAATGATATTGAGTCCATTGAGTCCATTTTTAGGGCTATTCAATGGATGGTTAGGATTGTCTCATTGGTGTGAGCAAATGCAAGGATTGCTAAATTAGGAAAAGGCATATATTGGTACAGGCGAAATGGTCGGTCTAACTGAAGGTCTAGCCCTTGATAGAGTGAAATGGCAGAAACAGGATTTATGTAGCCAACCCCGACTAATTGGGTTAAGGCTTAGATGATGATCATGATGAGAAGGCATAAATGGGTGTGCAGGAAAGAATAGTGGCGAAGTATGAGATGGTGCATAGGACACATGAATTTGAGGAAAGAAATGAGTTAGGACAAGCGATCTTTGCGGTTGCAATCGCCTATGACTTGCGAAAGAATGCTTATTTCTAAATAAATAATAATAATAATAATAATAACAGAGAGAGATGAGCATCTAGTTACATTTAAGAGTGGACCATACTAATCAGAAATCAACATTTCCTTCTTGTAAGGACAAAGCAATCAACATGCAAAGACTGAAGTTATATCAAGTGACAAAAGTACAAATGGAATCATGACACGGATGGAGATGTGGACCGAGATGGCTAACTGTGTAAAAGGTCATGAAACAAGTGTTTAGGGAATTTAAAGGCAAGAAATGCACACATAACGAAACATGGTAGCGGGGGTAAAAGGTATAAAAGACGATTAGGAAAAGAGAGCTTTGGTTATAAAGAATGGCAGCAAATAGAAATGCAGAAAACCTTGAAACATATGAGTAGGTAAATTATGTAAAAAGAAAGCCAAGAATGTAGTAAGGTCAAGATTAAAAGGAATGATGATTTGTAAGATACATCAACCACCAGAAATGGATATAACAACATTTACAAACTAGCAAAATAGCGGGTGAGGAAAAGCAGAGACCTAGACCACATTAGATGCAACAAGGGTGAGGACCAAAGCTGATGTTGAATGACGGTAGGATAAGAGAGATGATGAGACTAAGAAGTTTAATGAAGATGCAGTAGCAAGCCTCCATACACTAGACAGTTGGAGGATGTGGGTCTTGACATAGAATCCAACGGAAGTAAAGGCAGCTTTAGCAAGGACGAAGAAAATTATAGCTGTGAAAATAGATTATTCAAAATAGGTGAAATTGGATCCGTTTTGTTAACTAGAATTTCAACAACAACCAAAAAAAAAAAAATGAAATGCTAGAAAAATGAAGGAAAAGCATCACGATACCTTTTTTTACAAGAACAAAGGTGCTACACAAAGTTGCACCATCACAAGATCAAACTTACTAGTCACACCATTGATTTTGGAGAAAAAGAAAGAAAGAAGAAAGGAGCAGAAAAGGAGAAAAACATGAGAGAGAGAGAGAGAAAGGGATGCTCTAGCAGCCCCACACGTCCCACCACTTGTTCTATTATAATAGGGCTTTCACTTAAAATGTGGAATTACAATAACACCCTCAAAATTTTTGGAATTACAATAACACCCAAAGACTCACGTACACATGCCCCCAATACATAAAGACTGAACCCAAGCAAGATGATCACATATGTGATCACGTCACATGTGTGGACATGTCACATGTGTCCACATGTGTGATCATTCTAACACCTCCTCAAGCTGGAGCATATATATCATAAATGCGCAGCTTGTCAAAAAATATGTCTAGATGAAATCGACTTAAAGCCTTTGTGAACATGTCGACAACTTGATTTTCAGATTTAATAAACGAGGTTGATATTTCCTTATTTGTGACCTTTTCTCTGATGAAGCAACAATCCACTTCAATATGCTTGGTCCTCTCATGATAAACTAGACTATTGGCGATAGGTGACGCAACTTGGTTATCACATTATGTATTCATTGGAATATCAACCACAAAACCTAACTCACACATCAACGTCTTCAGCCACACTAGTTCACACGTGATATGGGCCATGGCTTTATACCTTACTTCTGCACTAGAACGAGCAACGACTTGTTGCTTCTTGCTTCTTGCTTCTCCAAGCAATAAGATTACCTCCTACAAGGTAAAGTAACCTGTGGTGGATCGCCTATCTAAAGGAGATCCAGCCCAATCTGCACTAGAGAATCATTCCACTCTAAGGTATCCATTTCGCTTGTACAGAATTCAACGGCCTGGGGTGCCTTTCAAGTCTTTAAGTATGTGGAACACAGCTTCCATATGAGATATACAGGGGGCTTGCATAAACTAACTAGCTACACTAACTAAATAAGTAATATTTGGTCGTGTAATGGTTAAATAAATCAATTTACTAACCAACTGGCGATATCTGCCTAGATCATCAAATAGGTCTCCTTCACCTACACTTAACTTAGACTTTGTGTCCATGGGAGTTGTAACTAGCTTAGCCCCTAGTAAACATGTCTCTTCTAACAAGTCTATAACATATTTCCTTTGCGATAAATTAATTCCCAATTTGACTGAGCTACCTCAATACTCAAAAAGTATCAAAGTTAGCCTAAATACTTTGTACAGAAGTGTTGCTGCAAGAATTTCTTCAACTTAGATATGCATTTACCATCATTTTCAGTAATGATGATGTCGTCCACGTAAACAACAAGAACCAAAGTACCACTCTCACTCTGCCTAACAAAGACTAAGTGATCAGCCTGACTGCGTTTCATCCCAAACTGAATTACCACATTACTAAATTTGTTAAACCACACGTGTGGAGACTACTTTAACCCATAAATTGATTTTCTTAGCCGACAGACTTTATCAAATTCCCCCTAAGCAACAAAGCCAGGTGGTTGCAACATATATACTTCTGCAAGCAACTCACCATGAAGAAACGCATTCTTTACATCCAGTTGATATAGGGGCCAGTCCAAATTTGCAGCAATAGAGATCACTACGCGAATTGAATGAAGCTTTTCCACCAGGGAGAAGGTTTCAGAGTAGTATACTCCAAAAGTTTGAGTATACCCTTTTGCCACCAATCGAGGCTTTAAACAATCCACAGAGCCATCAGACTTGTACTTCACCGTATTTACCCATCTGCATCGTACTGCACGTTTCCCTGCATGTAGCTTAGCCAAAGTCCATGTTTGATTTTGACGAAGCGCAGCTATTTCTTCTTCCATCTCTCTTTTTAACCCATCAGTATGAAGAGTCTCTTGAAACGATCAAGGGATAGACAAAGACGACAAGGACAAAGCAAACTGTCAAAATGAATGTGATAGACCATTCGAGAAAATAAAATTGGAAATAGAATGTAGAGTACAAAAAGGTATACCCTTTCGAATAGCAATACGTTGATCAGCTTCATTCAACAAGTCTGGTGGAGACTAAAGAGGAGGATCTTCAGATAGATTGGTAGAACTGGCGAAGTGCACATTACTAGGCACTTCAGTACTTCTCTTGGAACATCTGGAGTAGACCTGAGACAGTGGTGGATTTGGATGTGACTCGATGGCTTGCTTTCTAGGTAAATTTGTATCCGTCACCACAGGAAGGATGGTAGAGTTTTTGGAAAGTTGCGATGCCTTCCCATTATTTGATAAATATGGAATATTTTCAAAGACTGTGACATCCATGGACACATATCATCTACGGGTGATAGGATTATACCATTTGTAACCACGTTGAGTATTTGAGTACCCCAGAAACACACACTTTATAGCTTTTGGTTCAAACTTATCGAAGATATAATCAAATTGATGTACAAAACATACACATCCAAAAATTTTAAGGGGAAGAGAAAAGGAAGGATTCTAGGGATACAAGACAGATACCTCCTACTACTAATGAGGGCATCCAATTTATAAGATAACATGCAACTAAAACGGCATCGCCCCAAAAATTCTTTGGAACCTTCATGTTCAATAACAATAACCTAGCCAATTCAAGCAAATCATGGTTTTTGCGCTCTGCAACTCCATCTTGCTACGGTGCATGTGCACGAAACATTTGATGAATGATGTCATGAGATAAGAGATAGGAGTGAAAAGGATTTGAAGTGTACTCTTTGGCATTATCTGATCTTAGAACACACACTTTAACATCAAATTGAGTTTGGATTTGTGCATGAAATTTTTTAAAGCGCATAAAGACCTCAGAACGATCTTTCATCAAATATAACAATGTCATTCAAGAGCAATCATCCACAAGGATGACAAACTATTTAAAACCAGATAAACTAAAAATATGAACAGGTCATCCCAAATATCTAAATGTATCAAATAAAAAGGTTTATCACTAACTTTATCTTCACAAGACAAAAAAGACACTTTGTGATGCTTACATAACTCACAAGCTTCAAATTCTAACTTGGACACAGCATAAAGACGGGACAAGACTCTTTAAATTAGTTAAAGATGGGTGCTCAAGCCTAAAATGCCATTGATGAGGAGAGATGTTAGCTTGCAATGCGACTCCAACTCTGGTCGTTCCATTCTTAAGATAGCACAGTCCATTAGATTCATGCCCTCCATCAATCATCCTCCTCATCATTAGATCATCAAACTCACAATAAAAAGGATAAAATTTGACAGAGCAATTTAGGGATTTGGTTAGCTTACTTACAGATAATAGATCAACAGGAACTTGGGAATATACAAAATTGAAGACAAGGAGAGATTTGATATAGGACACACAGTGCCTTCACCAGATACAATGGTTGAAGTACCGTCAGCCAAGGTGACTGACAAAATAGATGAAGATTGGACTAACTTAGACAGCAAATTACACTTATCGGTCGTATGATCGGAAGCACCAGAATCAATAATCCATGGAGTACTCACAGAAAATGTAAGCCAAGATGTACCTAACTGAACAAGGGTAGCAGTGAAGTAAGAGGCATGAGTGGAATGATTTTTTCAGAAGCTTGGTATATTCTTCCATTGACATAGTGACTGTGTGACCTAAAATACTCAGCTCAGCAAGAGTGGCAGGATTAGATACATAACCTTGAGAACTATCCTCCAGTGAGTTAACTTGATTAGCCCAGGCAAGCTTCCCATGTAAATCCCAGCATGAATCAACATTACGATTGTTAAAGCCACAATGAGTGTGGTGACGATTACCTCGACCACGACCACCTCCAACTCTACCGCATCGACCACAACCATCTCGAATTCCACCATCACATCTGCCCGATCTGATGAGGTGGAATTCTAAGTGGACATGACAGTTGTCCTCTGAACTATGGCGAATGCTTCTATCACTGAGGGAATTTCACTACCTCTGAGAACCTGTGACTTTACAGGCTCGAACTCATGTCAAAGGCTAGAGAGGAATTTGGCAACACAAAATTCCTCCATTTGCCTAAGCGTTACCTCAAAATCTATTGACAACGATTGGTATACATTCAACTCTTTCCACATGCTAAATAAGGCAGAATAATATTCTCCTACACTTCTATCTCCTTACTGGAATGCGAATATATTTTGTAAAAGTTCATAAATATGGATTAAGTTTTTCTACCCAGAATACATCACCTTCAAGGTGTCGCAGACGTCTTTGGCGGTCTTGAGGAAAATTACGTTGGCATTGATATGTGGTTCCTTGCTATTCCACAACAATGCCCTAATTTGGGCATCCACTGCCACCTAATCATCATAGTCAACCGCCGTGCTATTAGGTTTAGGCAATGTCAAATATTTAACTTTTCTCTTTCCAGTCAGAAAAACTTCCATGGATGTGGCCCACTGTAGATAATTCATGCCATTCAATTTTGTTGGTGTTATTTAGAGAGGTACCAAATCCGATGGGATAAAATACTGCTCTTGGGATCATTTTTAGAATCCATCTGAATAATAATAAATAAATTTTCTTGAACACAAATCCTTCAACAAACTAACCTACTAAAACAATACCTTCTTCCACGCTTCAACTTGTCTCGATCAACACAATAAAGGAAGGCTTCATGAAACTTCTGAATTTTCAGCCTTCAAATCTAATTCCATGCTTCAAAACTGAACGTAGATTGCATATTGGATGAAAGATGGCCCACTTTGTTACATCACACCGGTAGAATGCAAAAGCAGGCCTTACACACCCTCATTAAACACAATTTCACCACCCATCACGTGGGGGTACAACAACCGGAAGAGATTAGGTTAGGTCAGACCCAAACACATCAGGGTTTCCCACCAGGGAGAATGAAAAAAAAAAAAGGAAGTAAGATGAAGAAATGAGAGATCAAGAAGAAAATTGATCAACATAGCTCTGATACCTTGTTAATTTTGGAGAAAAACAAAGAAAGAAAAATGAGAAAAACGTGAGAGAGAGAGAGAGAGAGAGAGAGAGAGAGAGAGAGAGATGCTCTAGCAGCCCCACATGTCCCACCACTTGTTTTATTATATTAGGGCTTTCACTTTAAAATGTGAAATTATAAGAATACCCTCAATAGTTAAAAACCACTACAAAAGATCCAAAGGTTCATGTACAGATGCCCCCAATACCCCCAATACATAAAGATTAAACCCAACCAAGATGACCACACGTGATCGCGTCACACGTGTGATAATTCTAACACACACTATGAAACTCTAGGCGAAGGTGGTGGAACAAAGACAGAGACAAGAAACAAAGCTTTTAAAGAATCAATTTGGCTTCATTCCATGAAGATCAAAACCAAAACTATTTCTACTTAGAGAATTGATGGAGGGATAAAGAGGAGGAACTTACACCACAGTTCTAAAACTTGGTGACTTTATTGAAAACTCAGTTGACTTTATAGGGATGAAAATGATTTTGCCCCATCTCTCAAGGAGAGTAACATATATGTAAATCAAAAGCAAATCAAGATCTCATTGATACAAGGGAAAAAAAAAAAAAGCATGAAACTTATCAGCAACTTGCTCTCTTTTGATCTTCTTGAACTCCAAGGAAGTTGAACTTCAAGCCACAATCCCTTTAGAAGCTCTATGCCTCCAAGGTACTTCATCCCCAAACCCTAGCAACTCCCTCAAGTTTAAGGGACAATGAAACCCCTTGTAGCACCCTAACATTCAAGGGAGGAAAGAAAGAAAATTAATCTCTTCCTTCTTTCCTAGATCCAATCTTCTTGCTCTCATCCCATTTCCTCATTTTCTACTGAGTCAATATCATCGTTGGTGGCTCAAAGGACCTGAATAAATCAATCTCAGTGACAAAAGGACAAATGCGGCTAGGGTGCAACAAGAAGGGTAAGCATCAGCCAAATATTAGAATCAGCGAATCAATAAAAACACCATCTGAAAAAGCATAGCGGCAGATACAGTAACTGTAGTGGGAGAAGAACAAAAATTCTGGATGATGACATTGAAAAGACAAGTGCAAGGAGAACATTCGCTGGAATGGGGGAGATATCAAGAGGAAAGGATATTAATAAAAATAAAAGCAATACATGTAGATATGGGGGAGTAGGTATAGAAGTGACACCTATCAATCTCCAATTAGTCATGTAGTTGATGATGAGACTGCGAAAAATAGGCCAGAATTTTAATTTTTGTCCCATTAAAAAGTGGTATTAATATTGCAAGACAACAGCTAAGCCTATATTGTGACATATACTAGGAAATAGGAATCTGCCCTCTCAACATTCTCGGCCATATGGAACCGGAACACCAACTAAGCTAAATAGAACTGTATTTTAAGCTAAAGAAGTGAATGGCTGATGGGGACATCATGCACACGTGCACGCCCCCCACCCTACGCACATACTCAAGGAGGAGGAAGGCCCCACTATTGATCTGGATCGACGACGACCTCTATGGAGGACCTCTTAGTTAGGGGGTTGGCTATGGAGCATTGGAGTGGACCTGATCATCATAGAGATTCCACCATTGGATCTCATGATCGTGGGCCACTACCTTAGATGATATAGGATTTTGAGTTTTGGTTATTATCGTTATTAAAAACTTCATAAACGGTTTTGATTGCGTTGATTAGTTGTTATTTTTGTTACTTCGTCTCTAAGTATTAGCGTGCGCACATAGTGCGGCTTTGTGGGGTTTACGGTTTTCTTAAAAAGATATGAAACTTTGATTGCCATAGCTCAAAAATATTTTTGAATGATGTTCGTAGATTCCCGATCAAAAATAATCTTACAGAGTCAGTAAAACCATTGAGAACAGTTCAAAAAGTATTGATTAGGTTGATAGTCGGGGTTATCATGTTGTTGTAATTTGGGCAATGGGCCATCCAAGAGGTGTTTCATCGATTGAACAATCAAAATCATTACATTTTCTCATTATAAAGCTACCATTTTTACAATGATTTGTGGGTGAAACAAATAATGTAGCAAAACCATCATTGCAATCAAATGTAAGTGATATCACCACACAATTACAAGAGTAAATTATTGATGCAGGACATGGAAATTAAACATGATATGCAAAAACAAATTCAGGCTTTAGATCACACTAGTTCAAAAACAGTTACACAAAATTCCATATCTCACACAAAAGTTCAAGCACTCAATCAAGGGGAATCTTATGCGGATCTAGGCCGACACAAGCTAGGGCTGGATCAATCAAAATTATAAACCAAACAATAATCAGAGGAGGGTAAATTCATCCACACATGCACAGAATAATTCCTCAATCCAAGGGATTCACAGATTTTAATTCGGGGGACCCTAAGGTTGAAGAAAGGGCATAAAATTGAGGATCTAAATAATTTAGGGTTAGGGTTAGGGATTTTGGATGAAAGAGGAGTGAAAGAGATGAGAGAGACGAACCAAAGAAGCACCGCACGCGTGAACAGCAGCGATGGCCCAGACGCACGTGCGTGTGACCCTGCCCGTACATGTGTGGGGCCCACGAACCCAAAATCTCCCTCCCTGGGGCTGGTCGGCCAGGGGCGGGCTACAAAACCCCCGAATTTCAGCTCAATCCAATGCGCAGTCTGTGTGTGGTGCTCTGCCGAAGTTTCAGCCCCCTACAAGGCCAGATTCCGAAAATCTATTGTAGAGATAAAAGCGGCTGCAATAGAGGGTGGATTTGAAGCGTAGATGACTGTAGGAAGAGGTGAATATGGAACGTAAGAGATGGGGCGATTTAGGAGAGGTGTGGTTACGCACCACGGTAATCAGCCCTTCGAGGAAGGGAGAATTTCACACCCAATTAGATCTCCACAACTCAGAAATTTAGAGGAGCAGAAAAAAACACAGAAATTTTATTAATCTTCAATGAGAAAAAAGACTACAAGGGTGCCTATTTATAATAAAACCCTATACCCCAAAACTCGCGCTATGTGCGCAACCTATTACTTGGAGACGAAGTAATCAAAAATAACAACTAATCAAAGCAACCTAAACCGTCCATGATATTCCTAATAATAATAATAAGCAAAACCCAAAGTACTAGATTAATTGGAATAGTGAGCCACGATCATGAGAACTCATGGTGGGATTCACATGACTATCGAGTCCACTCCAAGGAACCAAAACGCAGTCCTCTAACTAAGAGGCCCTCCCTGAACGTTGTCATCGATCCAAATCGATGGTGGGGCCCTCCTCCTTGCGTATGTGCGTGGGGGGGGGGGGGGGGGAGTCCCCATCAATTATCATACACAGTTAGAGCCATTTACCTTTGTAATTGGAAACCAAACAGGCCTTAAAAGAAGAAGAAGAAAAAAATCTAGGAGCAATTAGGCTCTGATAACATGTTAAATGGCTACATTTTGTTAATCTAGAGGGCCTATGAAAAGCTACAATAAGAAGAAAGATGGAAGAGAGAAACGAGGGAGGGAGGGTGGGAGAGAGAGAGAGAGAGAGAGAGAGAGAGAGAACAAGAACGTGAGAAGCTTAGGGTCTATTGAAACCCCAGTCCTCTATTCTTATTTATAATAGTAAAAACATGAATGAAGCCCATGGGCCTTATTACATGGACATGGGCTCAGTGGGCCTTATTAAATTATCAACCTTTCAATACTCCCCCTCAAGCTGGAGCATCCTAATGAGGCCCAGCTTGGAATAGAAACTGGAGAAATTAAAGGAAAAGATAAGGAGGAAAGAGAAAGGAGAAAAAGTTTTAGGGCAATAAGTGTTGGCCCAAAAGATTAATACACATTTATTAACATAAGAGAAACACAGAGTGCTCCTTAGTAGTACATGGATAACATACACAATTACATACATGTTCCTACAAACATGGATCTAAAAAGTCCACTTTTCAGCCATTAAGCATATTATTGGTATTTCTTTACAATGGCTTATCCATGCAATCATCTTTATTGGACAATATGGATGAATGAACAAATTGTTAAGTGAATATTTGCATGCTTCATCTATGGAATGAAAAGCAAATCCCTACATATCTCAGTGTGCACGCATGCATCTGTCTATTCATCCGACCATTGTATTTGTGTGTGTGTGTGTGTGTGTGTGTGTGTGTGTGTGTGTGTGTGTGTGTGTTTTGCAAGAGAGGAGGAAGGAGAGAATGGAGTATCTCAATAGTGCAACACACCTTTCAGTTGCTGCTCAATAAATGCTTTCCCAAGTTCAATAAACAAGGGATCAGTTGCATCTAGAAGATACGTGCAGCACCATCTTGGGTCATTCTCAACTGAAAACCTTGTACAATATAAAGAAAGTCACCATAATACTAAAAATAGACAAGAAGTGTATGTACTAGTCAAGAAACATGTGATGTGACAAAAACAAGTTACTGGGCTAGCATAGGGATGACATTGTGATTAAAACAAAGCAATTACAACATCTAGTACACATGCTAGATTATATAATAACAATACTAAATTAGATGTTGTGATGCGAAACTAGTATCTCATGCACTAGTCTTCAAGATAAATTAAATTTTACAATATTGCATGCTAACACACATAAATATTCATGATAGTACGATACATAACATGCAATAGCACTAGAATAAGTCAATTTGACGTAAAAACTATCCTTTAAAAAAAACATCTCGCTGAATGCTGATAACAAAGATGATAACAAAATACTGATCAGCACCAAACAAAAAGGAAATACATAAAAATGGCTAAGAGGGGATGATAAGAAATTATCCCACCTCACCAAATGCAATAGAAATACAAAATACCCAAAATTTTCTCAATTAAACTCCATGACCTCGGTATTAACCAATGCCCACAAAAATCACCCTCCCTTTGGCCATCAGAAAATGCGACTTGCAATTTCCAACTTGTTTTTTAGTATTCTACAGTTTCACTCTCCATAAGTACCACCATCTCACTATTAAAGAAAGGAGCGATAGGATTTTTCCTATCTTTCTTCTGCGGAACCCCCATTCAATGTTGAGGTTGTGGCTTCAATTGTTCTGAGCAAGACCCAATATGTGTTCAAAAGGCCCATAAATCTCCTCCAAAGACCTAAGGCATAATCACATTGAATGAAGAGGTGTTCCTTGGATTCAGCATCTTTAAGGAAAAGGAATGTGATAATCATAGTCCCTCTGAAGATGGTTGATGGTTAACACCTTATTTTTAGCAGCTAACCATCCGAATGTGACCGCTTTTGGGGTGCCAAGGAAGCACCATGGATGAGACAAGGGATCTTGAGCTATCATTCTATTGGTGCACAAAAAGTGTTGCATCTCTAGAGTCCTAGTCCCAGAGTGTTGCATCTCCAGACTCCCAGCCCCAGAGTCCTGTTGCGCAGAAACAGACTGTAACGCCCTGAAAATTAGGGGTCGAGCATAAGCTCCACTCCCGAGTTCCAACGCATCACTTATGCAACATAGATAATGATGATTAAATGTTGTCCGTGTTAGTGCATTAAACATGAGTGGGATTACACCAAAACAGCATATCATACTCCAGAGACAGTTAAATTACGCAAGCGGAAGAACTGTGATAGATATATAAAGTATATAAACTGTTGTAAGTCTCCAAGCATGAACATGTTACCAGGTTAAATATATACATATATACTTCCTAAAATGGACAAAAAATGAATTTACATGTGTGTTTCAAAAAGACAAAATAGCAAGTGTAATGGCATCTAATCAACATCCCAGAGATCCCCGTCGATTAGGACACGGCTCACATGAACCCGCCTGAAAACTACATGTAAGAGAATGCCTCCTCGTCATCCTCGTAGTCCGGCTCCGCCTCGTAGGCATCGCCTCCACCTGCAACTAAGACTGGGTCTGGTTGGTGTGTACAACACCGTCCCGTAACGTGGGAGTGAGTGATCAACTCAATGGAACCATAAAGCAAAGGTTAACATGTTATCAATTCAGTCAAGCAGTAATGATAAAACAATACAATCAAACATCCCCAAGTACTCTGATTAATGCAAGAATGGTATGTATAAATGATGTATGTCCTCGCCTGCACTCCCTCTGCGATCTTCATCTAACTGTCGCGCATGTCACTCACTTCCTCAGTGCTCTCTACTCAACGTCAAACGGCACATGCAGTGCGGTGCATGAGCGTGATTACCAAGTTCTTATAAGTCTTTTTCATACAGCAGGATTGGGAAACTAAGGTACCTCCCTTATATCATTTCCCAAACAATGATCCATTCTAGGGTCGTCAGTCCTAGTAAATCTCATACAATGTTGCGGTTCTAGGTCACTGCAAAGGGCTCGTCACCTCGATGTAGTATAGGCCTAGTTTATACTCTAGTTGCTACGGAAAGGCTCGTCGCCTCTACGCAGGCTTAGAGTACGCTCGAGGTCACTACAAAGGGCTCGTCACCTTATCAGTGTAGGCCGACAGCTCGAATATAGTGTCCCATACTACCGTATTCGGCTCACGAGGCAGTGTTGCTCACTGGTCACTACGGGGAGGCCCGTCGACCCAGCGTAGGCCGACAGCTCGACCACGGTGTCCCATACCACCATACCCGGCTCATGAGTCTTAGCGGATCGAGGTACCAAGGTTAACGGGGTTTCCACTGGTGAGTTTGGTACCCTAGGTTCAAGCAGTAGCGTCCAAACATGATGAACATACATCGGGCCAATCGGGTTACTTGAAGAGCTCGACTAGCACGAGCGCACGTCGAGCTGATTGACATGAAGTGTGTGAGCACTCCGCGTGGCCTAACCACTGTCAACAACCGAAGTACGGCTCGGATTCGTCAGGCACATCCCGTGTGGCGAAACAAGATCAGCCACCTATTCAGGATCTGTTACCGATTGCCTGGACTATACTGTAGTCTCAAACACATCCAATTCCAACGAGTATTCATATGAAATAGTCAAAGTCGTAATAAACACATAATTCCAATCCTACAACCATTTGAGCATGTTATGAAGTACAACATACACAGGAATTCACACATGCGCATTTCATAAGTAAAGCAGACAATATGGTATAGGTTACATGGACAGATTTATACACATAGAGAAGGTAGTTGAGAATTTTTATCTCAACACCCATATAAAGTACCTGATGCCAAGTATTTGTTCATTCAGACATTTTTACGAACACTTAGACTACACTTTTTAACATGCACGACGTATGTTGGCCATAACATGTATTGGGGCAAATCCTTTCGCCAAGGAGTTGTTACACATACAACTAGTATAAACACACGGCAATTAATCATGGCAAACACACATTCAAATTCCATACGTATACGATCTTTTCTACAAATACATGGAATACACTAAACTCAACATAGTTCATATATATCTGAAACGCAAAATAAACATCGCATTTGGCATGTGAAATAGCACCCATATCAGTAATAAATCATTAACCGACATTGAAAGCCTTGAAAACCATAACCTATACGTTTATAGTCTGCACCTTACGCCGGTAAACGCGTAACGGATTCGTTTTAGACACTTAGTCTTTGCCAACGGCAGATTGGAAACCTATAGCATGAATTAGGTTAGCTATTTCATAACTTACACTATCTGAAACCCTAAAACAGATTAGGGTTAGGTTTTCTTACCCAAGTATGTTGTCGGAAACGCCAGATTTGTAATACAGATAGGGTGGCTAAGTGCGTGGAGCAACAGGATCAAATCCTAGGATGAATCTCCAACTCTCTCTCTCTCTCTCTCTCTCTCTCTCTCTCTCTCTCTCTCTCTCTCTCTCTCTCTCCTTTCTTTTTCCTCTCCTCTCTTTGTTAGGGTTTAAAATTCGTATGGAATATGAGAGAGAGGGTTTAAGGCCCTTATATAGGCCCAGAACTGACCGGAATGGCCCCAGGGCCATGGTATACTTAGGTTATAGCCAAATGGCATCTGTTCTGATCCAACGGAGCACTTCTGGAGGCCCCTTTTCTGCGTGCGGTCGGACTTAAGCTCTCTGGCATTGGATCTAGGTCGAGTTAAGTTTTTGGTCCGATCGGATTTACAGATCGACCGTGGCGGACCAGTTTCAGTTCAACGGTCACCGACATTCGATCAGGGCCACAAGTATACTGACATGTGTTGGAAATTTCCCCTGATCCGAGGGTGTAATTGGGTCAGATTCTGACGGTCTGAATCCTTATATTTGGCCTGCAAGTGAACGACTCAATTCACTTAAATCTGAGCACGTTTCCTAAATATATTCGCGTTTCTCACACACTTTGCTCCGGGCTCAAGTTGTGCGTTTCTGGATACTATCTGGATTTGATTTCCGAGATGGTTGTCAAACCCAACAAAGCGGTTATAACGATTTAGTTTCGCAGTAATCGGACTTTCGACGTGCGGTCCAGGTCCGATACGAAGTTCTCGAGGTGCTCCCGAGAGCAACCGGGTTTAGAGATTGGTATTAAGTTTCAGGGTAATGTAGCGTTAATGATTCTACTTGTTTTGGGTCTTGCAGTTCGTATTTAAAGTGATTAGTGCTGATTTCACAGGTAATCTAGTTTAGCACTAGTTAATTCTCGCCTAATTTCTAAAGGATTTGGTCCTGAGTGATTTCTGTCTGAGGTGGTACTCGGGTCTTTGTACGGATTTTTCCGAGACGTTACACAGACTTCCAATCATAAAGAGTTGTTGCGCCAGACTCCCCTGTTCGCAGAAACAGACTCCCAGTCCCAGAGTGCTGTTGCGCCAGACTCCCCTGTTGCGCGGAAACAGACTCCCAGTCCCAATTAAAAGAAGCTTGTGTGCCCTCAGAGCAACAGGTATACCCACGCAACAGGTGTACCCGAGCAATGGGTTGTCCTTCATATTCATGCAAATAAGACCTTCAATAGTCTATATGTTGTATAGGTTGGCAGATTCACGACTTGTCCTCTTTTGTACACATTGTACGCATATTGGTGTAGAACAAGGGATCTCAAATCCACACAACTCTCTGTCATTGCAATGGACATTTTCTAAGTTGAAATGTTGCCGAAATCGCCAATGAAGTGTTTCTCTTCTCTATCATTATGTTGATTCGACATACTTTCTTTTAGAATCAAGGGAAACATGAGGATGTAAACGAACCTTTAAATCAATGAAATCCATGACGATGAATGTTCTTCTACCTTTCCTTTATTATTTTGAACAAAGTATTCCAACCAAGATACATTCGTTTCTTGTCAAAACACATTCCTCCATATTTGAGATTTCGGTAGGTATTTTAAAGTTAAAAGACATGATTTCTCCCTTCGCTGTCTCCACCTGTCTCCAACACCATGATAGATGACTAGATCCAGCACATGATTTTGAAGCCTGACAATATCTTCTATCTCATCATCTATGTGGTTAGGGGACTAAACCACTTCATTTTCCATCACACAAAAAGCATTGAAATAAATATTCCTTTGATTGGAAGCGACATGATGGATCCTACCAAATTCCAATTGAACCAGCATTTAATCCAAGGAGTATTCCCAAAACCTAATCCAAGAATATCTCCCATGGGCAACTATTCCGACCATCTGTAGATCACACTTAGCACGCACACTTGCATATATGATCCATCTTCAATCCAACTTTCTAAAGCTATTTGAGGCTAAACGGTGAGCAATCAATGTCGTCCATTAATCAATTACAAAGAACTATTGCAAATTCATCTTCGTTGATCCCATCTAAGACCCACCCACTCAGCCACTTCCTCATTTGGGCAAAATTCCCATCTCGCAATGAGGACGAAGGTGCCCATTCAATGATAGAAGCATCGTATTTGATTTGTTGATGATTGAACCATCAACCACAACGGCCTCCCTGCTACTAGGACGAAGTTGCCTGCTGATCAATAGTGGCATTGTAAAGCCTTGAGAAATCAAAATCGAGAAGAGAAGTTCCTAATGAAGCATCCTCTCAAAATCTCACTCTACCTTCATCTCCCACTTCACCCCTTCCATGAAGTTCTAAACCCCATTACACAATTTTCTAGGTTCAGGTTGTCATTGTTCTATAGTGTAAAGAGGATTGAATAAGCCATCCAACATTTTGAACCCCATGTTTGGCCATGATAACATGCTTCTAAAGGCATGAGTCTTCTACCCCGAACCTCCATGACTATTTTTCTCGAGAAGGGCCTATGGTAGAACGTCTATATTGTTGTGTATTCATGGGAAGTATCACTAATACATATTATGTCCTCCCTCCTCTCTCCCTTCCCTCCGCTTCTCTCCTCTTTCCGTTCTCCTCATTTCTCTCTAATATTTCTACTTGGTATTATAGCAAGGTGCTCTACTAATGAGCACAAGGTTTCCAGGGAGCCATTGTTGACATCAACAAGTTGTACAGCCAACCAATGTTCGAAATATTGGTATCACACAATGTATCGAACCCTTGGGATACAGATACATATTGGTAATCGCATGGTATATATCATTTGTATCGGGTAATTTATCGCACTTTTTGGGAAACATGGGGAAACATTAGGAAAATGGTTGATTTTTTTAATGAAACTTCAGGGATTGTTAAAAAAGACATTAATACTCATTTTTAAATCATAACATCTCAAAAAAAAAAAAAGGTGCACAAAATATATTTCCTTTGTGTTGGGTCCTAAGCTATGCAATGTATGTCTGAAAAAGGCAATTATATTAAAATATAATGCATAACATTTATAAATGTATGAAGACATGTATGAAATCACATCCAATTCATTCAAAAGTAGATGATATAATAGAAAGTAATATTTGGAGTGATGGGCATCCAAAGGTGGACCCACATGATCAACTTTAAAAGTGCAAACGGTTCGGATAGATAAATAATCACATACACAACATATATGAACCTTCACGTGCATCTCTTAACGTCCTTTCTAGCCTGTAAATTGAGTCGGTTCACTTATCAGATGGGGCCCCACTTGAAATCAATGGACAAACAATGGTATAATACAGTGCAACTAGCCTAATATGTGGTCCACTTGAATTTATATTTTCTCATTTTCGGGCTCATGGCCTAAGATGATCTAGAAAAAATAGATGGACGACATGGATAAAACAAACACATCATAGTGGCACTCACAGAGCACTGTCTAGAAGCCACCTCGCTATTGGCAGCGTCAGTAGGCAATCTGCGGGATGCAGATTTAGGCCATCATCTTGCGTTGGGATGCTAGGTGGGGCCCACAATGTTGTTTGTAAAAAAATCCACCCCATTCATCCATTTTGAGAGCACATTTTAGGACATGCGACAAAAAATGAAGCAGATCCAAAACTCGAGCAGGCCACACGAGAGGAAACAATGGGGATTGAGTGACCACCATTGAAACATTCATATGGCCACAAAAGTTTCGTTTCAAGCTAAATTTTTTGTGCTTTCACTTCATCCTAGTGGGAATGACCTTATAAATGGTTTGCATGGCATATAAACATCAAAGTGGAGCCCAAAAAGGTTTCAATGGTAAGTAACTCTTTCCTCAGTTTTCCCTCTCATGTGGCCCCACTTGAGGTTTGGATCCACCTCATTTTCTGGCCCAATGTCCTAAAATGAGATCTCAAAACGGATGAACGGAGTGGATGTCTCACAAACATCACAGTGGGCCCCACCTACCATCCCAGCAAAGGAGCTTTCCGTGAAAGGTTTTCACAAGAAATCAACGTCCGACCTAGTGGGCGTACTGGTGGGGGTTAGTACCCAATCCGTGCACGACCAAACGGAGATTTGGGTGGGACCATGACGGTGGCCCCACCATGATGTATGTGTTGTATCCACACCATCCATCCATTTGGAGAGATCATTTTAGATCATGAGGCCGATCTGAAGCTCAAGTGGAACCCACTATAGAAAACAGTGGGGACAGTGATAGCCACCGTTGAAACTTGAACTATTTCTGGGGGGGGCACCATGATGTTTGTTTGAGATCCAATATGTTCATAAGTTCAGACAAATATGGACGAAGGGAAAGCACAAATATCAACTTGATCGAAAATTTTTGTGGCCCCAAAAACGTTTTTAATGGTAGGCGTTCAATCCCCATTGTTTTTTGTGGTATGGTCGAGTTGAGCTTTGGATTTGCCTCATTCTTTTTCTCATGACCTAAAATGATCCCTCTAAATGGATGGACGAACTGGCTACACAATACATACATCAAGGTGGGCCCCACCAAAAGGGTAGCACCATCTTTCTTGCAGTTGGGTTGCACTGAATCCACTCTCTCTTAAGGGGTGCGGATTAGGTGTTACCCGGGTAACACCTTAGTGGGTGTTAACCAGTGTTTTAAATATCAACGATATCGAGCGATATATCCCATGATATTTCGTGCATCCCACCTATGCAATACAAAACGCACAAGTAGTGGAATATATCCCACATGTTTGATTCGGTGAGCATTTTTTATTTTCGATCCTTTTTTCTGTAAATCATGTTAAATCAATATCGAATTGTTACAAATCCATGTTTTTCATGTTTATGTTTTACATGAAAAAACATGGATTGGGAGCTTTGATTTTGAGATTTGGAGGACCGAGTTGCGGAAAATTGAAAAAATAAATAAATAAATAAATAATCCCAATTTCTTGCAAATTGGTTACAATCTATGCTCAAACATAAAATCAAACATGTATATAACCTGATTTAGTGATTCTTATTTTGCTTTTGAATGTATTGTTTGTATTTCCACACGGCTTCTTACATATATAAATTATATGAATAAAATTTGAATATAATTGCATCAATTCAGTTAGACAATGGATAGATTAGGTCATACAAAGAAAACCTATTATATGCACCTGTTTTTTGTAATGTTTTGATTTGTAAGTGTGCATTTATGTCTTTTTTAACAATCACTGAAATTTCATTGAAAAATTCGACCAATTTCCAATGTTTCCCCATGTTTCCAACAACAACGATACAGTACGTGATACAACCAATATATCTCATGCGACAACCGATACGTATCTGTATCCCAAGGGTGCGAAACGTAACACAATACCGATATTTCAAACACTGGTGTTAACGTTACTGTAGGGCCCACCATGATGATATGTTGTATATTTAATCCGTCCGTTTGTTTTTCTAGCCCATTTTAGATCATGCTCCTAAACATTAGGTGCGTTCAAATCTTAGGTGGACCACACCACATGAAATAGTGATGATTGAATGCTCATCATTAAAAAAATCCCAAGGCCCACCCGAGATTTGAATCTGCTTACATTTCGAGATGACGTCCTTAAATAATCGGGAAAAAAGTATTGAGCGGCGTGGATATAAAACACATTCATCAAGATGGGCCCCACACAGTAAGGTTAACACCCACTAAGTTGTTATCCACGTAACAGCTAATCTGCTCCCTGACTTAAGAGTCAAAAAGAAAGTTCGAGAGTCTTTCGACTCTCTTCTCCGTTAAAGACGGCTGAGAGAATGGTGCAATCCATCCCAAATTCTCGCTGAAATCACAACATTTCCAAAAATCTCTCCAAAAAATCTTCTTTTCGCAAATTCCAACCCAAATCCCCATCATCCTAGCCAAAAATATGGTTTTCTTCCAAAATAATCATCTTCGAAGGAAAAAAAAAAAAAAAAAAAGGTTTTAGGAATTTTCTTACACGATCCGGCGATTTCAACCACGGCCCACCAAATCCAGACGAAAGCGACTCCCTCAGGAAGACCACAAAGGTAAGAGATTTTTTTTCTATATTTTTCCCCAATATCAGCGATATCTGCAATATCTTGCGATATATCGCACGATATAATGGAGTTTATCAAAATTTCTTTATTTTTTCGAATTTTTAAGGGTTTCGTATCGCTATACTGCCGATACTATCAATATTACAAACACTGTAGCCAACATCAGCACCATAAAGACGATGATTCCATTTATGGGGGAAAAAAAGCTACATATTCTAAGAAAGCATGATTCTGTATGATTAATGTTGATTTTTTGAAGATCTATTGGCAAGTATATGATGCATTTTCTCTAAATCTGGAGACAAATCAAGAAAAAATTTTGTTCTAATTTATGTTGCGTGCTGTACAGCTTACATGTGGAGATCTTTTGTCGACTTTGGCTGCATCGATATGTTCCATATCATTAGAATAGATCTTCTAGAACTTTTCAATCATGCATATTTGTAGAGGATTGAGGTTTTTGTGGTGCTTTTGTGCAATAGTGTATTGGCACATGGGTTTTTTGCAAATTTATTATTTTTCTCTTCATAATCTGAGTATATGGGAGTGTTTTGGTGATTTTTGCTATCTTTGGAGATAGGTAACTGGTGTTTTTGGGGTGATGGGTTGCAATGGATGGAGCTGGCCAATCCAATGAAGGGACTTGTTCAAGTGCAAGTAGTACCTTTGGTGTCATCACAAATTCGAAGGCAGTATTGGGGTCTAGTGTTGTTGAACATCCTGGTTTGCAAATTACTACCATAAAATTCGATGGAGAAAACTATCTTGAATGGCCTAAGACAGCCCAAATGTCTATTGGCACGAAACAGAAATTGGGATATCTGGATGGTAAAATTGAGGAGCCTTCATTGACATATCTTATGGTGATTGGGAGGCAAACGATATGATGGATGTGGCATGGTTACTTGACTCCACGAAGACATAAATAAGTAGGATTTTTATGTACAGTTAGATTGCTAAGGAGATTTGCAACTATTGTCTCTTCATACTCAAAGAAAAAGAATATTGGCAAGGTGTTTCAGTTGATGAGAGGATTTATTTAATTTAGACAGTGCTCAGTCAACGGGAGATTACTATACGACCTTCTATGGGATGTGGCTTGAGCTAAGCCACCATCATCCTGTACGATCTTAATTGTGCTAAGGAACGTTGGGCAAAGATAAAGGAAAAACAGATTTTTAATCTTCTTGCTAGTCTTAAACCTGAGAATGAGACTCTTCCCACTCAAATGCTCAGCGGAGAGCCCCTACCTAATCCTGGTACAGTTTACTCGTCGCACAACGAAGAAAGTAGAAGCAAGATGATGATTTCTACAAAGATAGTTATTCCAGAATAATCAACTCTTGCTGGATCATATCATGAAGGCAGTGATGTTAGAGGACGAGGAGACGGTGGGCATTTTCAAGGTTGTCAGGATCGTGGTGGTCGTACTGGCAACTATAGTGATCGAGGTGATTTAAGCTACAGACATGACTGTGGCAACATGCCTAGTGATAACAAAGACGAACTCTATTGTACACATTGTGGGCGCACACGGTATAAAGTAGATGTGTCGTGACATCGTTGGTGAGTCCCACAGAAAGCCTAGTCTACTGCTGTTGATATAAAGAGGTCTTTCCAGCTAGAATCCCATGACATGTCCCCTTCGGGCATTTCACATAAATCCTCGATGGATGAAATCTCTGGAGTTAATCACAGGCTTGTTATTCTTGAAGGTTCTTCTTCATTCCTTCAAACTGGTTCAATCCAATTAGTATCTCTGCTTTTGCACATGTTGTATTCACTACCCCTACGAGTTCCTCTTGGATTGTTGACTATAAAGCATCAGATCACATGACCGGTATGAAGTCTTACATTTCATTCTATTCTTTATGTCATAATTTTGATTGTGTACAAATAGCAGATGGTTCCGATACCTCTATTGAGGACAATGTTTGGGATATTGATAATATTGACCGATATCATAGATATCACACCCAAATACAAAACCCGCATGAAGTTGCATATAGTGTTTACCGTATCAGTATTACGTTATGTACAGCACCCTTGGGATATGGATACGTGTCGGTTATCGCATGGGATATATCGTTTGTATCATGTAATGTATCGCACTTTTTAGGGAACATGCGGAAACATTGAGAAATTGGTCGAATTTTTCAATGAAACTTCAAGGATTGTTAAAAAAAAAAAAAAAAAAACATTAATACACACTTCTAAAGTTTTGTGCAAGTTTTGTCAACTAGCTAAGCATTGTAGTACTTCTTTTCCTATCAGTTCAAATAAAATGTATAACTTCATTTTTCCTTAATTCAATCAAATGTTTGGGTTCCATTCCATGTTGTTTCTATTTTTGGATTAAATACTGTCTCATTTATTGGTGATTGTTCTCTGCGGCCTAGATCTATCTTATTAAAACTAAAGCTGAAGTTTTTCATTCTTTAAGATTTTTTATAAGATGGTTTGATATCAATTTGATGCAAAAATTAAAATCTTGTGTTCTAACAATGGCGGGGAGTACATTGGATCAGAATTTCCTTTCTTTTTTCCTATTCTTTTCTCTTTTTTCTATTTCTTTCCAAGGTAACATTCCCAGGGATTGAACCTTGGATCACTCACACACACTACACTCTCTCTACCAGCACATTGGATAACAATTCAGTCATATTTACTTGAAAATGGTATTGAATCACAAATCTATGTGTCCATACACCCCTCAACAAAAGTGTCTTGCTGAGAGAAACAATTGACACCTTCTTGAGGTGGCACATGAACTTGTCATTGAAGTTAGTGACACTGATCATCTTTACTTCACCTCACCATCATGGTTAAACATTTCATTTGCTCATGTTCGTAGCGATGCAAATTATGTCACAACAAAAAGTTAGCTAAAGAAGGGGACGCCCTCTCTCTGTATTGGGAGTTCTCTCCTCTTCAATTACCTTTAAAAGAACAATAACAATTGAATTGAACGTTGCATGTTAAGGTTGCATGTAAACAACAAGATGCAGAGATCAGAAACAAAGTTATGTCCATCTAGGATGACATCAAAAGAACATACATATTTCATTAGATGGTATCTTCTAAATGCTAATATGCAATCGACAAATAAAATCTCATCCCCGAAAAATTATTCAATTGCGAATATTGTGAGTTGACATGTATGTGGTGCAAGTGTTCGAAGCATCGGCATCGCTACAAGTTTCGCTGGCCAGGGATACGGAAACAATATCGATATCACTGATAACCGAAATGCGGGGAAACATGGGAAAAATGGTGGAATTTTCAGCGAAACTTCAGGAGATGTTAAAATGTGCATATTTGTATATTTAGAAATAAAAAAATTGCAAAAAGAATGCATACATAACAAGTTTCCATTTAATGGGGCCTTAAAATCATATGTTATTGTAAGAAATCAGTCCAACCATCCCATCCGGCCTATTTAACCATCCAACCTTCTATCCAAATATCCATCGATATTGTAAAATATCAACAACACATGATATTTCACCAAGAAATCGTCAACAATTGGAAAGGAAACAAAAGATTGTGGTCTCAATATCGCACATGTTGCGATATCGATAAGATCGAGATATTATCGATATTATCAATGACAAATTGAACACTACAAATAACTATGTGACCATGAAATAAAAATTTACCCAATGAGGTTTGGGAGAATGGTCTTCACCATAGGTTTGCTCCCTATAGGTGAGGGTTCGATTCCCCTCCTTGTCTTTACCCGATACACGTGGTTGTGGGTGATTGCGTGTATCCGCAGGGATTAGAGGTGGGGACACCATGTGTCTTCAAAAAAAAAAAAAAAAAATTGAAATAAAAAAATTTCTAATAAACAAAATTTTGATGATATCAATATGTTGGCGATATTATTGAAATATCGTCAATACACTTATGATACAAGCATTACCTAGAATTTATATAGTCGAAAATATTGGCGATACATTGGTGATATTGCATTGGCAATACAAGCAACACCTAGAATTTACATAGTTGAAAATATTGGCGATTATATTAGCGATATTGATACGTTGGTGATACTTATCAATACATTGCTAATACCTGGAATTTCTGATACTACCAGCGTTATCGGTATCGCTACCAATGTTATCGGTATCGCTGAGCTGGAGATATTTCGATAATATCGGAGATAATTCGAACATCGTGCAAGTATGTAACATAATATGTAAAACAACATAATACCCTTACCAATTTCCTAGGCGTGTTATTTTTGCCGACGGAAATATAGATTTCAGAATTGCAGGCACATTTCCAGAGAAGGCTGGCAAAACTGCATAAAACAGGAAAAGGTATTAAAATTATTACATCATTTTCTAGAATAAAAAAGAAGAAAAAGCATAATTGAAACTCCCTTCCTTCAATCCTTTTAAACCAAATTCTAAACAATGTGCTTATAATTACCATTCAACAAAATGTGTTCATTATTAATAGTAACATTCTAAAAAAGACAAGAAAAGTTATGCCAACAAGGATACATGTTAATGAAGGTGTAAATTGAGAAAGCGGAAATTTTAGATAAGCGTCCACCAGTCATTTTGAGGAACAAATTTTTCGTTATGGAAACAAAAACGATACATCCAGTCTGCCTTTCACCTTAGAATATGCATTAATGGAAATTGTGCTTCCAAATTCAGGTGTAGTTGCACATACCAAATATTTATAGAACTGAAGGAAGTTTTATTTAACCTAATTTTCTGGTTTAAACATATCTCACTTCTTCAAGTATTATTCTGAATTAACCATACAAATTTTATCTCAGCACCAGTTTTCTAGATTTGTTGGTTAGACAACCATGATTTTCATCACTAGCTAAAAAGCAGTAAAGGCTATCTAATGTTTACCAATTTTTTTGCCATTTGGAAGTTGTTTGGCTACTAAAGAGTAGTCCACAAAATAGGTGATGAAATGCTCCCACGTCAATTTTTCCCTAGTTAGAGAGAACCCATCCTCAGGTTGAGACCTTACGGCTTCACTTGCCATCAGACTGGATAGTTTGATGTCTTCACTTGCTTCTTCTTTCTTCGTTTTCTTCCCCATCACGTCATTTCTTCCTACCTAATTGGGAAATAAACACTCTAATTGCGACACCACAAATTTCTGATTGGCTCTTTCACTTAGTCTTGGATGACGACTTTCGAAACAATAGCAAAGACCAAGATCATGCCCTCTAAAGGTCTCCAATAGGCAATAGCAACAACAAAAACGAATGAAATACACTAATTAGGAAATAGGCATGCATGCTTATTATTTTTCTACCATTTTGGGCACTAACAAGGACTTCAAAATAGTCAATTTTTTTATATTAAAGATGAGATCTTTTATCGAAAGCCAAGAAACCAAGAACAAAACATCAGAGAAGTTGACAAGAGGTCATCCAAAATTACAACGAACTAAGTACTTCTCCTCAACTACAATGCTAAAAAGCCGAAGAGACGAGAGTCCATTTGATGACTTTCTACCGCGCCAAGCCATGTACATCCTCCCTTTTAGATTCAACATTGTGAAAATTTTTGTTGCATTGCTCTTTCCAGATTGACCATAACCCAACAAGCATCATGAGGTGCCATTAAACTTGTTTCTTCCACCCCAAACAAACTCCCCCCAAGCTTGAAAAATAATAATAGCAATAAGATAGGGATCCTGGCATGACCTAAGACACCTCAAAATGTCTCCTTAACTGGTTGCATGTAGATGAAGCAAACTCACAAAACATGAACAGATAGTTCCCTGACCTCCTTAAGAGAATAAGGAGCATATGTTACTTATCCCCACCCCTCTCATCCTCAGGTCGTCTAAGGTCGGGACCTTGTCCTTCCCCAGTAACCATGCGAAAGTCATCTGATGAGGACATCACGTCACGTACACCCTTACGTACATATCAGAGGAGGAGGCAGGCCACACCGATTTCCCTGTGGCTAGGCAAGTACCCGTGAACATGCCGAAGACCCCATGTGCATGTGCGAGCATCTGAAAAACCCCACACTGGGAAGATGCACATGGGCTGCTTTATGGAGTGATCCAGATAGTTGGATCGGAGGGACGTGACAATCGGGCCATTGGATCGCATAGATCACATGATCGAGCCATTGATCGTTGATCGTCCACATTAGTTTTAGACTTTATCATATTTTAGGATTTAGTTTTTTATTATTTTATATTTTGACACATTATGAGTATTTTAGTTGATTTTATTTAAACTAAGGTTATTTTCGTTAAAGTTCACAAGACGAAGATTTTTGTAATTTTTGAAACTTCTTGGATCTATAAAAAGAGGAGGGCGTGTGACCTCTCCCTCATTGAATTTCGTGATTAAGAGAGAGAGAGAGAGGCTCTTGCTTTCTTCTCCCATCTTTATGCGATTTGAAGATACTTTCATACGATTTGGAAGGAAGATTGGTGCGGGGCTAATCTTCATCAACGAAGGTCCAAGGTCTCCATCTACCTCCACACCGTCTTCTCTTCTCTTCCTCATCCAGGTATTTTCATTAGATTCTTAATTCTCCCATCCCAAATTTTCGTCTTCTCCCAAACCCAACTTTCCCATACCCATCCACAATCAAAACCCTAACCCTAAACCTAAAATTCCCAATTTTCCTACTTTTTCAAATTACCCAAACCCTAATTTTCACCCTAAGTTGTATTAGGTTTCCTATTTTGAAATAGACTATATCCTATGCTAATCGGATGTCCCCACATCCATTAGATCCTAGTTTCTTTTTATTTAATGATCTTGAGTTAGAATGTTGGTATCTTAGGCTAGGATTATGCATGATTTTCTTTTGTTTTCATGATATTTGTGATGATTATAGCGATGTTTGTGTTTTTTTGTTAAATATCTTAATTCGGCTATTTGATCTCACATGTTACTTAGTTCATGCATTGGTCCTACATCAAATTTGATATCAGAGCAGTTTTAGCATAGGTCAATTTATTGTCAATCCATCTTTGTGGTGAAAATTTTCTACAGAAACCCACGTGACCAGCTCTGCGAAAGGGACATATTTTATTTACTCAACCCATTTTCTATGTTTTATTGAGTCCCCATATAGATCTAAGCCATATAGGATTTGTGTCGCATCTAGGTTAGAGTCACATCTTCCTTGTGTATGCCCACTTGTTCAGGACATGGTTTTGGTCTACATCCCACTATGAATCTAGAGCAGATAGTTGAGGCCCTTAATGCTATCAATAATCGTCTGACAACCATTGAAACGCACAATAGAACCACTGCCACTCAATTAACTGCGACCAATGCGTGCGTCAATCAACTTGAGGCCTCCTTACAGGCAAACCATGACACTGGGGAGGACGTTCAATCTCAGGCTGGAAATCAAGTTGATAGGCGGGAGCATGATCGTGCCCAAGGCGTTGGCCGTGGTCGAGAACATGTGCCGCCACCATGTGAGGAGCGTTATAAACGTTATAATCCAAATGCACAAGTCATGAAAGGTGTGAAAGTTGACGCCCCTAGTTTTGATAGTCGCTTGGACCTCAAAGCATTCCTTGATTGGTTGGCAGACATGGACCACTATTTTGAGTGGTATGATATGTCTGATGCCCGTCGAGTGAGATTTGTCAAGATGAAGTTGGTGGGCCAGGCCAAACTTTTTTGGACCAACATGGAGTGTAAAATCGAAAGGAAAAGAGAGCCCACAGTTATGCATTGGGCCAACATGAAAGAGGTCCTTAAAGAAAAGTATCTCCCTCTTTCTTATTGTCAGAGGCTCCTAGACCAGTGGCAGGCTTTGCGTCAGGGATCCATAACCATTCCAGATTACATCGCTAAGTTTGAGGAGTACATGATGCGATGTGACATTGAGGAGGACCTGATGGTTACATTGTCCAGATTCAGGATGGCCTCCGATTTGAGATCTAACGAGAACTTTATTCTCATGATGTTGGTACATTAGATCATATGTATCATGTGGTGCAAGATATTGAACACTAACTCAAGGCACCAATTGGTAAGCGTTATGACTCTCGGGATCTAAGTGTCAAGACTTACTCTCAAAGGGCTAAGCCTAACATGGGGAGTCAGTCTAGGCCCCAAATTGGGACCCAACCCAACCCTAGAGATGTCAAAGGAAATGGGATAGCGAGTGCTAGCTCTAGGGGAGGTGAGCAAACACAATGCTTCAATTGCCATGGCATTGGTCACTTTGCGCATCAATGTCTATCGAAAGAGAGGAACAAAACCCTGGTAATTGAGGATGGTGAGGAAGAAGGAGATGAACAGGGCGATTTTGAAGAAGAATTTTATCAACCCAACATCAATGGTGCTAGTTATGAAGAAGTAGGAGGTGGAGACCACACCACTTGCAGTAGTCAGGTGCGCCTTGACCAATGCTAAGGAGAATGATGATTGGCGTCAGACTACAATATTTTACACCTATGTAAAATGTGAAGAGAAGAATTGCAAGGTGATCATCGATAGTGACAGTTGTACCAATGGGGTCTTCACTAGCACTTTGTCCCATTTGGGGTTGAAACCTGAACTGCACCCTCAACCCTATAGAGTGTCATGGGTGGATGCATCTTCCATACCTGTTTCCTAGCGATATCTCGTGGCTGTTAATTTTGGATCCTATTCAGATTTGTTGTGGTGCGACGACTTACCTATGGACGTTGGACACATCATTTTGGGACGGCCTTGGCTATTTGACCACGATGTGATGCTATACGGCCACTCAAATGTATGTTCATTCATGCATCAAGGAAAAAAAAAAATTATCTCTGGTTCCTCTCCCACCAAAAAGCAATGCGAAGAAGAAAACTGAGGGGAAGTCGAGTAACCCAAGGGATACGAGGAAATCCCAACCTAAGTCTCACCATGTAATCAACGCCAAGGAGTTTGAGAGAGAGACTATAGTGGATTCGATGGTGTATGGCTTAGTGGCGAGAGAAATTACACCCGAGGTTAGTGTAGAGGGACCCCCTGAGGTGAAGTCAATTATGAATGAGTTTCACAATGTATTTCCAGAGGACTTACTAGACGAGCTTCCACCCATGAGGGACATCCGGCATGCCATTAATCTTGTCCCTGGGTCGACTCTACCAAACCTTCATCATTATCAAATGAATCCTATGGAGCATGCAGAGTTGAAGAGGCAAGTAGACGAGCTCCTCAAAAAGGGTTTCATTCAAGAGAGCATGAGTCCATGTGTCGTGCCAGCGCTTCTCACGCCCAAGAAAGATAGCACATGGCACATGCGTGCGGACAGTCGGACCATCAATAAAATCACGATCAAGTACCAGTTTCCCATACCGCGTCTTGATGATATGTTTGACATAATGGCGAGTGCCACGATCTTTTCAAAGATTAACCTCAAGAGCAGGTATCACCAAATACGTATATGCCTGGGAGATGAGTAGAAAACAGCCTTCAAGACGACGGATGGGCTATACAAGTGGCTAGTCATGCCCTTTGGCTTGACTAACGCCCCGAGCACATTTATGAGAGTGATAACCCAAGTGTCGAGACCCTTTATGGGTAAGTTCCTTGTGGTGTATTTTGATGACATTCTTATCTATAGCACATCAAAGGAACAACACCTCCATCATCTGAAGCAAGTTTACGGGGTCCTCAGAACTAAAAAGCTATATGTTAACCTTAAGAAGTGTACATTTATATCAAAGAGCGTTATCTTCTTAGGGTTCATCGTATCATCTAAGGGCATGAGAGCAGACCACGAGAAAGTCCGTGCCATAGTTGAATGGCTTGAACTGCATAATATTCATGAGGTGCGAAGCTTTCATGGCTTGACAACTTTTTATAAGCGGTTCATTAAAGGATTTAGCTCCATTATGGCTCCCATCATGGATTGCATCAAGAAAGGGGAGTTCGTATGGACTAATGCTGCCTCTAAAGCTTTTAAGGAAATTAAGGGCAAGATGAGCGAAGCCCCTGTCATGCGCCTTCCAGACTTTTCTAAAGTCTTTGAGATCGCATGTGACGCATCTGGGGTAGGTGTAGGTGGCGTGCTCAGTTAGGAAGGGCACCTCGTTACTTATTTTAGTGAGAAGTTGAATGAGGCAAAGCAACGATATTCCACCTATGATAAAGAGTTTTATGCGGTCGTCCAATCCTTACGCCATTAGCGGCGTTATTTATTACCACAAGAATTTGCCTTGTTCTCTGACAACGAGGCCTTACGTTACCTCAGTTCCCAGAAGAAACTAAACCCTAGGCATGCTAAATGGGTCCAATTTCTTCAGGAATATTCTTTCATTCTTAAACATAAGGCTAGGGTCGATAACAAACCTATTGATGCCCTTAGTCGTCGTGTGGCGCTACTCCAAAGTATGAGAGTGGAAGTGACTAGGTTTGATCGGTTGAGAGAAGAGTATCCTACATGCCCAGACTTTGCTGAGTTGTATGCGTCACTGTGAGACGGTCAGTCGACCGACAGTCGCAAGTTTGTCATTATCGACGAGTTCCTATTTAAAGGTGACAGACTCTGCATTCCTCGTACCTCCATCCGTGATTTCCTAGTTTGGGAACTTCATGCAGGAGGGGTAGCTGGTCATTTGGGGAGGGACAAGACCATTGCCCTTGTGGAGGATAGATTTTATTGGTCAAGTCTCGAGCAACATGTAGCCAAGATTGTTGGGCAGTGCAAGACTTGTCAACTGACAAAGCAGAGGAAGCAAAATACAGGATTGTATACGCCTTTGCCAGTACCCCATGCTCCGTGGCAGGATATTAGTATGGATTTCGTGTTAGGCTTACCAAAAACTATCAAGAAACACGATTTCATATTTGTGGTTGTGGACCGTTTTTCTAAAATGACCTACTTCATTTCGTGCTCGAAAACGTCAGATGCCTCCAATGTGGCTAAGCTTTTCTTTGGGGAGGTAGTGCATTTACATGGTCTACCTAAGACCATAGTATTTGATCGTGATGTACTCTTTATGGGCTATTTTTGGAAGACACTATGGCACATGATGGGGACAAGGCTTCAATTTTCATCTGCCTATCACCCTCAAACAGATGGTCAAACTGAAGTTGTCAATAGGAGTCTTGGAAATCTGCTTAGATATCTTCTGGGTGATCACGTCCAAACTTGGGATACCGTTTTGCCTATAGCCGAGTTAGCATATAATAATTCCATCAATAGGTCCATAGGCATGAGTCCATTTGAGGTTGTGCATGGCTACAAACCTAGGAAACCTGTAGATCTCATACCTATGTCTGTGTCCCATAGGCCATCTGAGTCCACACATGAGTTTGCATATCATATACATGAGTTGCATAGTGAGGTCAGGAAGCGAATTAATGTAAGTAATGAAAAATACAAAGTGTTTGTTGATTCTCATCGCAGGTTTCATGAATTCCAAGTAGGAGATGATGTTATGGTTCACATGAGGCCTGTACGGTTCCCACATGGGGCCGTTAAAAAGTTGCAAGCGCGTAGCGCAAGACCATACAAAATAATGCATAAATTGGGTCCTAATGTGTATGTAGTAGACCTTCTACATACCATGGGAATTAGTTCTACTTTTAATGTAGAAGATCTAGTACAATACAAGGGTCCTGCTACCTTTTGATCCATCCACAGACCCTCCCACAGACCATGACCTAGTCCCAAATCCATGGTGGCCCTTACTTGACCAATCATCTGAACCATTACCACATTTACCTTCCTTGCCTGCTCAAAGCAAACAGATAGAAGACATACTAGATACACAAGCAGTTTCCACTCGACATGGAGGATTTCAGAAATTCCTTGTCAAGTGGAAGCACAGGCCGATCTCCGACAGTACGTGGATTATAGAGGACGAGCTACAGCATTTATATCCAAACATTTTGGAGCGCTACAGGAGTTTTAGTCCGCTAGAGGCGAACTCTTCTCAGCCGATGAGAGTTGATGAGGACATCACGTCACATACGCCCTTACGTATGTATCAAAGGAGGCGGGTCGCACCGATTTCCCTGTGGCTAGGCGAGTGCCCGTGATCGTGCTAAAGACCCCATGTGCATGTGTGAGCATCTGGAAGACCCCATGTGCATGTGTGAGCATCTGGAAGACCCCACACTGGGAATATTTACATGGGCTGTTTTATGGAGTGATCCAAACAGTTGGGTCGAAGGGATGCGACGATCGGCCATTAGATCGCATGTATCACATGATCGGGCCATTGATCGTTGATCGTCCACATTAATTTTAGACCTTATCATATTTTAGGATTTAGTTTTTTATTATTTTATATTTGAACACATTATGAGTGTTTTAGTTTATTTTATTTAGACAATGGCAATTTTCATTAAAGTTCACAAAACGGGGATTTTCGTAATTTTTGAAATTTCTTGGATTTATAAAAAGAGAAGGGCATATGACCTCCCTTATTGAATTTCGTGATTAGAGAGAGAGAGAGAGAGAGAGAGAGAGAAGCTCTTGCTTTCTTCCCTCATCTTCATGTGATTTGAAGATACTTTCATGCGATTTGGAAGGAAAATTGGTGCGAGGCTAATCTTCATCAACGAAGGTGCGAGGTCTCCATCTATCCCCACACCGTCTTCTCTTTTCTTCCCCATCCAGGTATTTTCTTCATATTTTTAATTCTCCAATCACAAATCTTTGTCTTCTCTTATACCCATCCACAATCGAAACCCTAACCATAAACCTAAAATTCCCAATTTTCCTACTTTTCCAAATTACCCAAACCCTAATTTTCACCCTAGGTTGTATTAGGTTTCCTATTTTGAAATAGACTATATCCTATGCTAATTGGATGTCCCTACATCCATTAGATCCTAGTTGCTTTTTATTTAATGATCTTGAGTTACAATGTTGGTAGCTTAGGCTAGGATTATGCATGGTTTTCTTTTGATTTTCGTGATATTTGTGATGATTGTAGCGATGTTTGTATTTTTTTTGTTAAATATCTTAATTCGCCTATTTGATCTCACATGTTACTTAGTTCATGCATCGGTCCTGCATCACCATCACCCTGTGTGTTCCTTGATGAGACAATCTCAAATTTTCTTAAATGTGATACCTCAGAGGGTAAGATACTAAACTTCTTCACCGATAACCATTTCATGCAATTCACTGATGCGTTCATTATTATTATTTAAAAAAAAAAAAAAAAAAAGAATCAGTAAATTTGAATTAAAGTTTTTGTCTAGTATGGATCTTCAACCTCTTCGCAAATTTGTTGGTGACCCAAAAGTTAAGAATTGTTGTTTCAAAGAAAAATGAACAGATTTCAAACCTAGACTCACATCATAGTTAAGGTATTCCATAATTCTTTGTTGAAGCTCAAAAGGATATTATGCAACCATCGAGACAGGTGAAACTACTAAACTATCCTCAGGAGATTGCTCATGCCCATCAATCCCCAATTGACCATTAGATCAGGTGAAATTGACGTCAAGCAAGGGTTAGATCAACTAGATCGTTAGCCCCTTCCCAATCCGAGAACATTTTAATGCTCTTGGTAAGACGACTACCGTTAGACTTTTCAAAGGAAAAAAATAAAAACGTTGAAGTCGCCTCCAACGCACTAGGGCGTGAACCATTTTTGCCGAATAGAATTGCGATCATCCCAAAGAAGATGCCTCAAACAAGCTTTGCAGGGGCCATAAATCAAGTAGAGAACCCATTTAAAACTCGAGGAGAGGCATCTAAGAACCACAGAAACATAATGAACTCTAATGAGGGAATCCTCCTTACATTAGTGAGAGGAATCCCAAGCAAAAAAGATACCGCCAAAAGAGCCATTCATATCAAGGGAAATCCAATCTTTTTGACAGATTCCCCAAAGAGAATCCATAACAAACTTACTTATAGACTGAAATTTAGTTTCTTAGATCGAGACAATCTGAGCTTCACATTTCTGACACGGGCCTTCTTCTGCGAGCTGCCAAGACCACGAATGTTCCAAGATAGAATCTTCATAGAGACACTGACTCTCTCCCCTTCAACCTTTCTTGGAAGATATGGACCCACATCCACCATCGTAGTTGACAGAGTGACACTAGATTAACAAGCTCCCTCTAACATCTAGGTGACCTTGGGGCCTTTTTTTTTAAATAGTTGCAGCCCTAGCACCTCTTTCTTCGACAAATTGAAATAGGGCAATGTAGTCCTCTTCATGCTCCTCAAAGGACATTCCCCCAGATGTCCAAAAATCCAAGTAGGCCTCCCAAATCTGATGGGAGTCCTTGAAGTTGGACAAGAAGGGGTCGGGCCTAATAGAGGGAAAGGGTCAGGGGAGGGGGAACTGGGGGGAGATCCATAGGCCGAGGTACCGAGGGAGATCCATAGGCTGAGAATCCTCAAAACGAACTTGGATAGGGGCAATGTCGAGAATCTCAATGGGAGAGGCATCAATTAAAGGGGAGTGAGGAGAAGAAATAATAGGCCGAAGAGAAGGAAAATCGAAATTGACTAGAACCATAGCCCAACCCGGCTCAGGAAGAGGAGGGGCCTGCTAACCAAAGAAAGAGGAGAGAGGGTTAAGGACCGGAAGGGCTAGGAGGGACAGAAGGACGAAGGGTTAATAGTAGTAGATGATGGAGGAGACAAGGGAGGGAAAGGTTCAGATCAAAAGCTAGAGTGGAGATCCTCAATCTTACCACAAGCGAGGAGCTTGAGACAGGGTTTGGTTTGAAATTGCTTGAAACCGTCAAAGGCTTGACTTTGGCCACGTGTCAAGTAGAGAGGTGCCTCAACAGGCAAGTCGGCAAAGCCACAAGACTCGAGAAGGCCATCTGGCTCCGGAGTGACCAATGTCATACATCTTATCAAAGCCCTGGCTTCAAAGGACGACTGAGAAGCAATATCCGTCTTGGGGTAAGATGTGGAGCTACCAAGTGTTGAAGAGCCAACATCGGAAAAGTCATCATCACAACCAGTGCGAAATATCGGTATCGCATTACGTATCGCATCCTTGGGATACAGATATGTATCGATTATCGCACGGGATATATTATTTGTATCGGGTAATTTATCGCACTTTTTGGGAAACATGAGAAAACATTAGGAAAATGGATGAATTTTTCAATGAAATTTCAAGGATTGTTAAAAAAGACCTTAATACATACTTTTAAATCATAACATCTCAAAAAAAAAGTGCACATATAGGTTTTCTTTGTATAGAGTCCTACGTTATGCACTGTCTAACTAAACTACTGCAACTATATTCAAATTGAATGCATAACATTCCTGAAAAACTCAAATCTTCAACTCTCTCTCTCTCTCTCTCTCTCTCTCTCTCTCTCTCTCTCTCTCTCTCTCTCTCTCTCTCTCCTCCACCACATGTCGGGGCGTGACTAAGATCCTTGCCCAAAGTAGCTAAAGCAATAGAGATGACGACATCCCAATGGGTGACGAGAGTATAGATGGGCTCGGGAGGAGAAACATGAGGGACTTGAGAGGGGCCGAGGTTGTCCACCAGCTTAGGAGTGTTGTTGAGACTAAATGCACGTGGCATGCGCCCGGCCCCCTCGAGGATGGAATCACCTGTGTCCAAAGGGATTGAGAAAGAAACTGCTCCGATTGCGGGTTGATGACCTAGTGAGTAGCACGTGTGACCATAGGGGCAACGTGTGGCCTACCGCCCTCGCGCACAATCGACGGAACTCCGCGAGGGTACCCGAGGATCCACACTCCACCCTCCGGAATCACCAACCTGTCGGAGAAGCCATTGAAACTGACAATAAATGCCATCGGGTCTTTAGATCATACCATGATCTCAAAACAATCCCCACCCACCGACACCAAGATCCTAAAAAAACGAGTGAAACCTCTTTTTCTTAACAAAATGTGAGTTGAACGGAGCTCCCACCCAGTGTTTAAGTTGTCAACAAAATTATCAAATTATTGCCAATAATTTCGTAGTCGCCAGCTCAACCAAACCCGAAACCATAGATATCGTTTATCTTCCAGATAACGACGAGATTTCGCCAATATTTTCAAATTTTCGTTGATTTTCAGTGATAAAATCGAGTGAAGGTCCAGTGTATAAACTGGAAAAAAAAAAAAATTTTAAAATTAAAAGAAAAAAGAAAATACCTTTTTTTCTTTCGAATCTGTTTGAAATATCTTTTTCAGCACCTTACAAGGAGTTTCAGCACAACATTTGTTTTAATAACCTAAAAAATCTTCGATTCCAGGGATTTCAGAGATTTCGGTGACTGGGTAGTAATCTCGTTAGGATTTTTCGTCGAAAATTCCTCTACTTTATTGGAAAGAATCGCCGATTTTTGCGTTTCCCTGGTGAAGATGCCTCCTGACATCCTTTTAGGGTTTGAAAAATGGTCGGGGTAAGTTCCCACTTTCCCCTTTTGTTTACGACTTCCAAATGTAACTGAAGTTGCGGCTTTCAAAACGTGCAATGTGTCATGCGTGGGATTCTATGGGCCCACCTCAATGCACGCATTGTACATCTAGGTCGTCCATTTGTTTTGCCATGTCACTTAATGGGATGGGTCGAAAAAAGAAGCAGATCCAGATCTCAGGTGGACCACACGGTAAGAAATAACGGTCACTAAGCACCCACTGTTAAAAACTTCTTAGGGTCCACCGTCATGTTTATTTGTCATCTAAGGTGTTCATAAGGTCGCATAGACCTGGATGAAGGGAAAACATAAATATCAACTTGATCCAATACCTTTGTAGCCCACAGTTTTTAATGGTGAATGACTATTGTTTCTTGTGGTGTGGTCAGTGGTCCACCTGAGATTTAGATCTACTTCATTTTGCAGCCCATGCCTTAAAATAAGCTGAAAAAACATATGGACGGCGTAGATATACAACACATACGTTGAGGTGCACCCCATTGCCATTTCGCACCCACTACTCTGGTCAAGGTCTACGCAAAGCCTACTGCAGGAACTTCCTTTACAGGGAAGCTAGTTTGGTGTCGTGGGCCCACCATGATGTTTGTCACAAATCCACCCCATTCATCCGTTTTGCCCGATCATGTTAGGAAATGGGCCCAAAAATGAAGCATATCCAAAACTCAAGTGGGCCGCGTGACAGGAAAAAGTGGGTAAGGAAATGTCTACCGTTAAAACCTCCCCGGGCTCCACTGTAATGTTTATATGCCATCCAAACCATTAACAAGGTCATTCCTACTGGGATGAACTGAAAACACTATGGTATTAACCTGATCTAAAACTTTTTTGGCTCTGCGAATGTTTCAATGGTGGACATTCAATCTCACTGTTTTGTGTCATGGCCCACTTGATTTTTGGATTTGCCTCATTTTTTGTCCATGTCCTAACATGATCTGGAAAAATAGAGGGACGGGGTGGATTTCTCACAAACATCATAGTAGGCCCCACCCAGCTTCCGGTGCTCTCACAAGCAATCCGTATCCCAGCTAATTCCCTGTAAAATGTATTAATTTAAATTGCACAGGTGAGCAGCCCATGTCACAATTCCATGGACATTGATCGAACAATCATAACCACTAACTCATGGATGCTTGTTTATGAAAATAGGACCATTGGATTTCTTTTATTTTAAATGTCCAATTAGTGTACACCAATTTAATACTACTTTGGATTTATGATATAACTATACCAGGTACCATAATTTGGATGATTTAATTAGATTACTTGTGTCATGTGTGCAATTTCTAAGTGCCTACATATAAAATTCATTTTTTGTATTTTCTAATATTAAAATAAATATATTTTTGGGACATAATAAATTATTCATTTACTTCTTTAAATGGGGCTCATTGAGGCCCATTTTACCATATGATGAGGATAGGCTGATCGATAGTGGTCCATTAGGATCCTTTGGTTCTATTTAAAGAAAAAAAAAGGATTAAATTATTTATTTTTAAATATTTTGAAAATTAAATTAATAATATGTATAACAAAAAAACAGTTAAAATCGTAAAAGGGCTTCTGAAGCCATTTTTTAAACAATGAGGGTTCCGTAACCCTAAAATCTCTCACCCAAACTCCAAATCTCCAGGATTTTTGGAGATTTGTTGCCAAAATCGTCTTTGCAATTTCAATATATCATTTATTCGAAGAAAAAATGGGGAATTCGAGATTTTTTGGCACGACGCACCATTGTCAATCATGGCCCACCAAATTCTACTTCGAATCACGCAATCCACTTCTACGGGTACCGAAATACCAAAAGTTTCATTGAAAAAATCGACCAATTTCCAAAGTTTCCCTACAACAGTGATACATTATGCGATACGACCGATATATCCCTTGCGATAACAGATATGTATCTGTATACCAACAGTTCGATACATTATGCTTTAGTGATTAAAAAATAAAAAATAATTAATAAATAATTTTAAAAAAAAAAAAAAACATTTCCTAAAACTAGGGTTGCAAGGAAACTAGTTTAAAACAAATATGTTCTTAAGCTTCACACATCCACCGTTTTTTCTTTTCTTTTCTTTTTCTTTTTTATGAGAATACCTCTCTAACAATAAATATGCTAGTAATTGTGTGTAATAAAAAATTCGCAACTTGAAATGTAGTTCGAAGAAACTAAGGCTAAACACAAATGAAAATTATTACCCGGAGACATTCCAAGTTCATACATTCGGGCAAGAATTTTCTTCTGCAAAATTAGTTGTTGATCAAACCAACTTTGTGGTAGTGGTCCACCCCATCTGCCATCAAGTAATGGTACAAATCAATAGGACGAGCTATGTGTATTTATGAATACATCAAAAGTACTTGTTAGAAAAAGGAAATCAAGTATCCTGATAATAACCAAATCAACATCAAATGTTTCCAAGGAATGAGAGAAAGAAAGCTTTAGTGTAGAACTGCCCAAGACAAAGTGCCCGTACACAACATAAATCGATAACTTAGTGTGTTACAGCTCCTGCAAGAATTGCTTTGCCAGTGGACTTAGTGAGAATAAATGAGAAAACGTACAAGCCTTTAATATGCTCTGAAGTTGTCACTGTTATCAAATACCTCTCACTATTTTCCCTAAAGGCATTCTAAATGCAATATTGCAATCCTTCTTGGCATGTTTGAACCGTAACAACTACAAGCTAATAAAGAGTATGAGTGACTGTCATTTTGTTGTCCACAAATAATTAATAGAACAGCCATGAAGAAAGGCAAGAACAAAAGTCTCGTATTATAAATAGGAGAAACGCAATACTCATTAATACATTAGAACCACTTCATAGAGACCTTAAAAGCTGTAACAAATTCCAACCCACACGAAAACTATAGATAACCCAGCAAGAAATTTGAACTTTTTTTCTGAAGGCAACATGGTATGTTTGACTAATCACTGCCAACCTAATAGCCAAGGCAACAAATGTGCTACAGGAATTAAACCTCGCATGGATCCCTTCCCAAATGAATTAGCTCAATGTTTTACATATAAAAGAAACTGGCTATATCATTATAATAACCATAGCATTGTCCCAGCTATTTGGGTTCGGCTTCACAAATCCTGTTTCACTAATGAATTCTAAGGCACTATCATCAGTAAGTGAATAACCAAGCCCTTTTAGGTCTCTCTCATCCCCCTTTTGGGCCCTTCGACCCTAACCAATGTAACCCTCAGCAAAGGTCTTTTTGAAAAAATCAACAATTATACCCCAAATTCTTGCCCAATATATGATAATTCTTTCACCTTCATGTATGCTATGTAATTGACTCTGCCTCCCATTTGCCACTCTACGAAAATAGGCCGTATTAATCCCTCCTATCACCCACTTCTCCATTGACTTTTGTCTCCAGTGAATCTGCTCCATTCAGATTATCTCACTCAGAGCCTCTGCAGCCATCTTCCTCCTTTCTGCCTATTCTTCAGACATACAGCCCATTAATTCTTTGATATCATTAATTTCTAACAGTTCATGAAGATGTGGTTTTAGAATTGATGATTAATAACTAAGGTGGTTTTAGGATAGATGTATTTTCATGGCATTTGCTGTAGTTATCTCAGTTTTAGTCAACTACATATATATGAGGAAAGTGCATTGTAATTTTTGTTTCCTGCATATATAGGAGAGACAAGTCAGGACAGCTCTAGTGCAAGTTAATGATGGAGTAATCATCGCAGGCTTGTATGTGATTTTCTTCTATTCTTTTCCCAAAGTTTTCTCCTCTTCTTTTCATTCATAAACCCTCAAGGCCGAAACTGTACTAAAGAGCTTCTTTGTTCTATTATGACTCGCTTTTTTATTGTGCTTTTCTCACTCTTTGGTACCTGGAGAGGCAAAGGCAACTTCTCCAAGTAATGGTTACATCTGAAAAATGGATTTGTTCTTGGGCCAAAATTAAATAAATAAATTGAATAGAAGCATTTTATATAGTCACAAGTTCCATGTCGCCTTTAATATTAAAACCAGTGATCAATGTATTGATGGTATTGGCGAAAATATCAACATATATTCTCAGTACTTCACATGGGCGTTAAGAAATCTCAAAGTATATGCAAAATCATATCATTGATACATCTCGATATATCTTGATATTTGCTATACTTCACAGATATTGTGCAACGTTTGAGATCTTTTGCTAATGTATCATGGATATTTGGGCAATATTACGATATTTCAACTAAAGCCAGCATAAACCAGTGAAAATTAGAGAAAGATAATAAAAACATATTCCTTGCCCAAACTCTTTTGGGGATTCTCTTTGTAGTTTTGTTTTGACAGCTCCAATTGAATTGTTTAGCATCAGAAAATTTTGTTGGATAATCACAATCGGATTTCAGAGCATAGTTTTGTCTGAACAGCACATTTGTTGTCCCCTAAACAACGGAAAATAGTGTGCATAGTTTTTTATTTTGTGATGTTTTGAATTCTAAGAAGTCATGGCTCTTGATAGAGTGGAATGGCGGAACAAGATTCAGGTAGCCAACCCAATTAATTGGTTCAGATGGACTTAGATGATGATGATGAATGTTTTGAATTCTAAGTGTGTAATCATGCAAGTTTGACTGAAAATTTCCACCATTTTCCTAAAGTTCTCCTAGTACTTACCTCGGACCAACACATGAGATATTATCTGATGTTTCCATATCCCAAGGATGTGATACATAGTGTGATACCGATACAAAGACCTTCGATTAGAAGTACATTGCCCTTTGCCTACTATGTTTGGAAAGGTTGATTCCTAAGAGAGGCATGCTTCAAGCTTTTTTTTATCAGATGATGCACTATTCAAAAGTGGAACAAGCATCTATTCCTTGCTTCTAGCTTTGCAAATGAAATATAAAGCTCTACTCCAAATACATTTCATGTGAATGTAAAGGTAAGTGGTACATTATATGGACGAGGAGAAGGATTACAATGAGGCAGGTCATGATGAAGAGAGCAAAGAAGATGGGACTGTCCTAGATACATAATGACCCAACTGATAATGATGATCAAATAGACAATAATGAGTTGCATGCCTAGGGAAACTTCACAAACTAATAAGGGTAAAACCCATGTTACCCTCATGATCTAGTCAAATAGGCAACAACTATAATCTGCTACTTAATCTCAGGCTGTTCCCCACATGTAACTGTGAAATTGTTCTGGTTTTTTATGACTTAAGTGTTGGATGGTTGAAGCTGATTATTTTATATTCATAGTCATTCATGTTGATTCTAGTCTTTTTAGCTTGCAACTGCTACTCTATTCAGTATATGTATCAACAACCAGCACTAAAGCAAGATAATATTTTTCATTGTATTCTTATGGAGTCTAGTAGACTACCATAATGCAGGGGCATTTTCACACTAGACTCGAGTGGGGTCGCCTGTGGGATGCAGGGGCACACTCGAGGTGGGCGGGGCCCACGAGGGAGGTCTCGTGTTCGAGACTCTTCACCAGGGGTGATTAATGCGCATTTCACACCGGGCTCGCGTGGGGTAGCCTGTGAGATGTGGGGACACACTCGGGGTAGGCAGCCCGTGTGAGGCGGTACCCATGTGATTTGGGGCCCACGAGGAGGGTTCGACCAAGGTCCTAACCCATGAGATGTGGGGCCTGGGCTATGAGATAAAAGGATTAATTCGTCATACTTTAACAGTTCGAGCTTTTTTTTAGTTCGAGCTTTTAGAGCAAGTGGTAAATTGTCTTGCATCAAATTGGTATCAAAGAGGGAGGTCTCGTGTTCGAGACTCCTCACCGGGGGTGATTAATGCAGGGGCATTTTCATACTGGGCTCAAGTGGGGTCACCTGCGGATGCAGGGGCACACTCAAGGTGGGCGGGGCCCACGGGGGAGGTCTCGTGTTCGAGACTCTTCACCAGGGGTGATTAATGCGGATTTCACACCGAGCTCGAGTGGGGTAGCCAGTGGGATGCGGGGACACACTCGGGGTGGGCAGCCCGTGTGAGGCGGTACCCATGTGATTTGGGGTTCGACCGAGGTCCTAACCCATGAGATGTAGGGCCTGGGCTATGAGAGAAAGGGATTAATTCGCCATACTCTAACAGTTCGAGCTTTTTTTTTTAGTTCGAGCTTTTAAAGCAAGTGGTTAATTGTCCTGCATCATACCGACTCCTCTTAATATTAATAAATATGTTGGTTACTTTGATTACTACAGGATTGCACCCTAATCTTTTTTCCTCTCTTCCTCTTTCTTCCTTATTCTTCCTTCTCTTCTGCTCGTAATCTCCAACCACCACCTGTTTTAACTTGGTATTAAAGCAGGTCAGAAGTGTTGATCCAAGACGAATTTGGTGTTGCCCACTGCTAACGTCATCAATCCATAGGGATGACATGAGTGTCATATGGATAGGGGGTCCCTTCGAGGAAAAAAGTCATGGTCTAGTAGGACATGATTTTAGAGCAATTATTATGCTTTTTTGAAGGATTTTTTGCACTGTTTAAGGCATCTTTTTTTATTAAAAATAAAAAAACATAACAATGTCTCTTTTCTATTGATAGAAAACGGGATTTACAGCCATTTGGGTGGGGTCCCAACAAAAAAAAGGAATGGGCCTTATATCTAAAGAAATATTATAAAAATTGTGGTTTGGTTTGTTTTGTACTGCTTGTTGGAGCCTTTTTTTTCAGGTGTTTTGATATATTTTTTTATCCATATGAAAGTATGAAAACCCCCGGAAGTTGTATTTTTGAGACCCATAAAGATTTGAAGATTCCATGATTTTTTTATGCTATTACCACCCAGCCTAGTTGGACACCTTTTTGGGTTACGAAACAATCCAATCTCTGGTCTTGGGTCATGATTGATAGGCTGCAATGTTTGGGTGTCTTTCTCTGATGTTGAACTGTAGCTTTTATGATTTTTGGATGACCATATGCAAGTGGACACTATAAGTGGCTGTCAAGTTGTGCTTCAAGATTTCTAGCGTGAATTAGATTTGAGATTCATTTTTATCTGTGATTATTGCTTCCGTGACTATTATTGGCGATTCAATGTGAGACATGTCAGTTAAAAAAGCATTGTAGAACCTGTATCCAATTCGTATGAATAAAGAGGTGAAGTTTCTTCTCCTTTGACTCTTATGAGTGAGGCAAATTCCCAGTTGTTTGTTTCTTTATTTGGTTCCAAATATTTTGTATCCTTTATCAATAATTGCCCTCAAACTACTTGGATCTATCTTATGAAGATGAAGTTTTCTCCATCTTTAGGATTTTCATAAAGGGTTTCCAATTAGTTGATACATTGTTGTGCATGAAGAGCGAGGAGATGATCGATCACTTGTTCATCCATTGTTGTTTCGCTTCTTCAGTATGGGGTCATTTCTTAGATCTAGCCCATATCGCATGGGTTATGCCAAAGTCTGTTGACTTGCTTCTCTGGGCATGACATGGTGGAGTAGGTGAGGCGGGCAAGTCCTCGTGGAGACTCCTTATTATGGCCGTCTGATGCAGGACAATTAACCACTTGCTCTAAAAGCTCGAACTATTAGAGTATGGCGAATTAATCCCTTTATCTCATAGCCCAGGCCCCACATCTCATGGGTTAGGACCTCGGTCGAACCTCCCTCGTGGGCTCATGGGCCCCAAATCACATGGGTTGCCCACCCCGAGTGTGTCCTCGCATCCCACAGGCTACCCCACTCGAGCCCCGTGTGAAATGCCCCTGCATTAATCACCCGGTGAGGAGTCTCGAACACGAGACCTCCCCTGTGGGCCCCAAATCACATGGGTCACCCACCCCGTGTGTGTCCTCGCATCCCACGGGCTACCCCACTCGAGCCCGGTGTGAAATGCCCCTGCATTACCGTCTTTTGGGGGATTTGGGGCACTAGAAATTGGCAATGTTTTCGCAATTCCCAAAAGGTTTCAATGAGGTCATAAGCAAAATAAATCGTTTTATGTGGGATTGGGCGGGTTAGGTTTTCGTGGCTTCGGCTACTAGTGTTGTCATTTACTTTTTCTTTTCTTTGGGGTTGTATTCTTTTCTCACGTATTAATAAATGTTGTCATCTTTCAAAAAAAATAATATATATATATATATTATAGTTGATACAAAAATCAAATTCTTGTGCCATAGACAACAATGAGTACATCTCACGTAATTCTAAACTTGCTAGAAATTGATATTGAATCTCAAACAACTTGTTCATATACTCCCTAACAAAATGATGTCGGCGAAAGAAAGAACAGACATCTCCTTGAAGTAGAGCGGGATCTTCCTAATTGAAATGAATGTTCCTTAATCTTTCTAGCATGATGTTGTTCTCACAACAACATACTTGATAAATTGCATGCCTTCAAGTGTTTCAAGTGGAATGAACACATGTTCGAGTTCTCCAACCCGCTACGCCTCTGTTTTCTATGCCTCCAAAGGTGTTTAGTTTATAGTTGCACAAAGTGTGGAGAGAAGTAACAGATTCGGCTGAGGGAGTGGAGGAGCATCTCTTTGCCAATTAGCAACCATGTGACCCAATCTTAAGGAGTGTCACATCAAAACATTGCCAGTTAGAGAGTAATATATATTTTGAATGATAGCACTATTCTGAGAAGAAATAGAACATAACAGTTAAAATGAATTAGACATACAAAATTGCTCACTCACCCATGTAGGTTTCCCATACGTGACCATGCAAGGAATGCGGGGCCTCCAAAGAAATCATTCAGATCCGAACAGCTAACATTAAACATCTGGTAGCAACAAACTGAAAAAATTAAAAGATGAATACAAAGAAACTTGAGCTCATAAAATGCTATAGGGTGATGGAAATCTTAAAAATCAATTGGAAAATACACTTAACTATAGTTTTTAATACATTTCACCAATGAGTACACCTCTAAGCTCAACTACACTCAAATAAACAAAATAAATCCAATAATTTAAACAAAACACGAGATCAAATAAAACTTGAGTAAGTTACAACTCAATTGTTGCAAGTACTAAAACAATTCATGGCTCCATTTTCTATCTATTTAAGGGGCATAAAAGCACACAAACAATTATCTAATAGTTAGGGCCTGTTTGGATGACGCCCAAAAATGAGTATTTTTCTTTTCCACCTTTTTTTATGGAAGATGTGGGCTTATTCTGATGATTGGCTGCGGTTTTAGCAGAAATGGAGAGGGAAAAAAAAATCAGAAAATTTCACTGGCTTAAACTTGCCCGAACATAAAACAAGAGGGGAGTAGATTTTACTTCTGATTTTAATGATATTTTTTCTTCTTTTTTTTTTAGTCAACTGAAAAAGAAAATTATTATAGGGTGCCGGGATGGCGAAAAGAATGACAACCCCCAAATTTTTTACATCCTCAAAAGAAAAGCAAAATTACAATACTGTAAATCCTTTAACAAGGAGAACCATTCAAAAATGAAGAGCTTAGCTTTAATAGCCATGTCCCCTTCCGAGGTTTGAACGTTCTGAAAACACCTTCATGTCACTCTCCTCCCCATCCTCAACCTAACCCTACGCCAAGCCAATAGAAACTCTCCAACCAATCCTGGCAGCACTCAGGAAAAGCTTGAAGGAGACGAAGAAGCTTTCCCAAATTTTCCAGGCAAAAGGACTTAGCATGAAAAGATGGTCCACCAACTTTGCAGTAGACATGTAGATGATGAATAGGTTGGGGATCACCATTTACCTTTTTTTAAGGTTATCGATGGTTAGGACCAATGTTCTCAATATTGGTATCGAAGCAGGTGTCACACCTTTGGGATATGGAAAAATATCAGGTATCGCATGGGAAATAACACATGCATTGCCCTTTTTGGGAAACATTGGGAAATTGGACAAATTTTTCAATGAAACTTTAGGGGATGTAAAAAAAAAAAAAAAAGACACTAATACACACTTAGAACTCGAAAGATTTAAAATAATTTTATTTTTTTTATAAAAAAAAAAGCAAGCACCAATAATAAGTTTCCTTTATATGGAGTCCTAAAGCATGTATTGTATGATAGAGGTGATGTAACTATATTCAAAATCAGTTCATACAATTTACATGGAAGACATGTATGAAAACACAACTAATACATTCAAAAGCCAAATTTGTCCTACGATGTATGGTGCATTTATTTAAAAATATTTTTTTATTATTTTTATAATTTAAAAATTTTTATTTTTGAAAATAAATAAATTTGGCTAATGCTATGAATTATGATCAACATACGCTCGTAAATACATAAATATAAGGTATAAACAACATATGGTCAATGTAATTTTTTTCAAAAATTCCAAAAAGTTCCGTCAATCTGTAGATTAGCCTCAAGCACTCTCCATGATTTTTCCACACTTTTAAGTGCAAGTCAAATGGGTGAAATTGGAAAATTTTGCATTTTCCCCAAATTCCCCCAATTTTCCCAAGTTCAAAAATTGAGAGTCTAAATCCATGATTAGGCATACAAATCACCTATCTCCACGCATGTGGGTGAGCCCATATTGAAGTGCCAACCTCCATGTCACTCTCCTCCCCATCCTCGGCCCAACCCTATGCCAAGCCAACAGAAGCTCTCTAACCAATCCTAGCAGCACTCAAGAAAGCTCGAAGGAGGCGAAGAAGCTTTCCAAAATTTTCCAGGCAAAAGGACTTAGCACGAAAAGATGGTCCGCCAACTTTGTAGTGGCCATGTAGATGATGCATAGGTTGGGGATCACCATTGACCTTTTTTGAAGGTTATCGATGGTTAGGACCAATGTTTTTAGTATTGGAATCAACGCAGGTATCACACCTTTGGGATATGGAAAAATATTAGGTATCGCATGGGAAATAACGCATGTATCACCCTTTTTGGGAAATATTGGGAAATTGGTCAAGGGATGTAAAAAAAGACATTAATACATACTTAGAACTCAAAAGGTCAAAAAAAAAAAAAAAAGCAAGCACCAATGATAAGTTTCCTTCATATGGAGTCCTAAAGTATGCACTATATGATAAAAGTGATGCAACTATATGCAAAATTAGTTCATACAATTTAAAACATGGAAGACATGTATGAAAACACAACCAATACTTTCAAAAGCCAAATTTGTCCTACAATGTATGGCACATTTATTTAAAAATATTTTTTAATTATTTTTATAATTTAAAAACAAATATTTTTGAAAATAAATAAATAAATGGTAGGTTTGCTCCCTACAGGTGAGGGTTCGATTCCCCTCCTTGGCTATACCCGATACACGTGGCTGTGGGTGATTGCGTGTATCCACATGGATTAGTCTCACTTCAAAAAGAGGTGGGGACACCCTGTGTCTTCAAAAATAAAATAAAAAATATAAAAAGTTTGGCTAATGTTAATATCGGCATACGCTCGTAAATACATAAATATAAGGTATAAAAAACATATGGTCAATGTAAATTTTTTCAAAAATTCAGTCAACCTGTAAATCAGCCTCAAGCACTGTCCATGATTTTTCCACTCTTAAGTGCAAGTTAAATGGGTGAAATTGGGTATTTTCCCCAAATTCCCCCAATTTTCCCAAGTTCAAAAATTAAAAGTCTAAATCCATGATTGAGCATACTGCCTGTTTCCACGCACGAGCGTGAGCCCATATTGAACCCCCCCCCCCCCCCCCCCCCCCCCCCCAATACATCATGACGTCCAGCTCTAAAACAGTCTGTCATCTCCTTACTACTAACATCATCATGCCACCTATCATGCAGCCATCGTTCCCCTTTCCTAAACCTATCATCCGAGCCTACAAGAGTCAAGAGGCACCCCATCTCCTGATGCATCAACTCCTCTCAATGTTAGCTGCTAGCTCCCGTTCCCCACTTCCTTAACGCGCCATTTTAAGTATCGTCATTTCCTCCACCTCGTCCGCCATCAACGAGACGCCTCCCGTCTCCATTGGCTAGCTACCCTAATACGTGGCGCCCTCTCATTCAGTTTTGCACCGCCTAAAGTGTAAGACCCGTATCCTGATTAACCTTCCGTAAGCTTGATTTTCGGTGCCAACCTGCGTTTGAATGGACCGGATTGACGAGTTCCGATCGGTTGCCATGTTTTAGTGCCGTAATGACCCGAGATCTATACCTTAGCAATCATGCAAATGTGGTAATTCCAACGTCACGCGGCACGCCCCATTTCGACGACCAAATCGAAAGATGTGTGCCCCATTAGAATTAACGGATGGCACGCATCGTACATGTGCAAATACGTGATGTAGGGCCCACTTAGTATAAAATATCTTGAATAGTAAAACGTCACTTTCATATATATATATATATATTATATATATATATATATATATATATATATATATATATATATATATATATATATATATATATAGCATTTACACCTCAACTCATACCGCGTCATGCCTATCCCACGTCTCCTCGCCTCTATATTCAACGATGACTATGTCGTCCTCGCATATAAAAACATCTCCCGTCCGACTCGCTGACTACATGAAAGAAATCAAGAAGAAAAGAAATTATACAGAGAAAGAAAATATATAGTTGAACGAGAGATTAGAGGAGATTAGGAAGAAGGAAAGGCGATCTCAACCGTTCATATACATCCGGTGTCCAGATCAACCGTTGAGGTGAGTGCACAGGCCGTTTACCCATTGTCTTGATGTCGGGCCCATCAAGTGGACTCCATCTTGATGTATATGTTGCTATTCATGTCATTTTTCCATTTGCAAGAAGGTGGGACCCACCTGTCCATGCTACCCAGCGCGGCCAACGTGTGGTCCACCTAAATGTGCATATGATTCGTATATGTGGGTCCCATAGTGGTGGAAGCTCATTTGATGGCTGGAATTTCATGTTTTCTTTTCCCTCTCCATTTACATGTTCTTAGGTTTTAATGGATACGCATAGCTCAGTAGGCCGACCATGGGCTGGCCGACCTCATAGACAGAGTTGATCACTTACCTAGACCCTACTTATGTATTTACAAAAATAAAACCAAAATAGGAATTCACTGTCAAAGATACTTCATGCAGAGAGACTGTCTACGTCAACAAACCGAGTGAAGTTTTTACTCATAGACCCACCTTGAGGCTTGTGTTAAATCCAGACCGTTTATCTATTATATCAAATCATTTTATGGCTAAGGCCTAAATTTTAGGCGGAGTTTGATTTTAGGTGGGCCACACTGTAGGGAATAGTGGTGACAGTAATGCTCACCACTGAAACCTTCTTAGAGATTTACCAATGCATTTATTGTCATGCTCATAAAGTCATATTGACGTGTATGTGGTGAGAATATAACAAAAGAGGTGGCCCCACTCATAGGACCCACATGTTGTATGCGTGGCATCCAATCCATCCATCCATTTTACTAGGCCATTTTAGCCCTTGGTTTCAAATATCGGCTTGACCCATATATGGGGTGGGCCACACTATAGGAAACAGATGAGATAAGAATGTCCACCATTGAAAACCACCTACTATGGCATTTATTTCCATATGACTTTTCTAGAAGAAGATACAAGCTTGACAATGACATCTCAAATAATAGTTGGTCCACTTGTGGGACCCACCATGATGTATATGTTTTATCCAAGCCGTTCATTCATTTTGTACGGGTCATCTTAGACCTAAGGCATAAGGATGAGGCAAATTCGGATCTTGAGTAGGCCAAACCACAGAGAATAGTTGGAAATGACGTCCAACCTTCTCTTTTGCACGGTGTTTTCTTAAGAGGACCGTGGGGCCACCATGGACAGCACTACGGTGTTTAAGTGATATCCACACCATCCATCAGTTGTCATATCTCATTTTAGGCCATGAACTCAAAAATCAAGGTAGACCCGTAGTTGAGGTGGGTCATTCATAGGAAACAGTGGTGTCAATGATCCCTACAGTTGAAACCTTCTAAAAGCCCACCATATTGATTACTTCGCCCAACCCACACGTGTGATCTATGTGGGAGAGACACAAATACCGATTTTGATCCAAGACCTTGTGGACTCCACCACTGAGGACACTGGAGAATTGTACCACTATTGAGACTTCCTTGGGCGCTCCTGGGGGATGGGTTTCTCCACGTTGTTCATCCATTTTTTTAAAGTGTCCATGGGGCCCACTGCCATGGGATCCACCCTGGGACACATGGTAAGGGGCGAGGCCCACTAGGCAGCCTACCTTACCCCTCAACAGAACCAAATCATAGGTTGAATGCACCACATGAACAGTTGTGAATGGACTCCCATCATTGAAATGTTGGGCCCACCCTAATGTTTGTTGCCATCTAATATGGAGTTTTGGGGCCTACTATGATGTCCCAACATGATGTATGGGTTATGCCCAAGAAGGCCCAGCGTTTTGATCTCCACAAAGGCCAACGGGCCTTGGTGGGTCAACCTACTAGTGGGGCAGGCCCTGTTTTGTTAGCGGAAGAGTGTTTTGGGCAGCCTTGTTGGGCTTTGTGTGCATTGGTTTGAAGGCCTTTCCAGGGGTCGTGGGACCCACATTGGACACCCACCAATGTATAGATGAGGCTCCCAAGTGGACCCTCTAATCTGATCGCTATAAATGGCAACGGGCCCTTGTGGGCAGTTGGATTGTTGGTATAAATAGTACCCTACTTGGCACTTGTTGGACAACGATATTGACCCACCTGTTTGGTATACTTGTGGGGCCCATTTTGAGGTCCAAGTTAGTTGGTCGTGTGGGATACTTAGCCCCTACCTGGTGATGGAAGTGGTGCCCGATCGGAGGTGGACCCCACCAAGAAAGTAGTGGTGATTGAATGCTTACCATCAAAACTTCCTAAGGCACACTATGATATCTCACCTGATGTATGGGTTTATTCATTCTGTTTATCAAGGGAATGATTCCACAGTGATGTATGTATTTTATGCATATGGTTCATCTATCTTGATAGTTTGTTTCAAACAGGGGCCACCTAAATGTAAGTGGTATTCAGGCCGTCTATCTGTGTTGACATATTTTTTTAAGACCATGAAACCACCGTGATGTGCGGGTTTTATCTACACTGTCCATCTACTTGACATATCCGTAGGGCCACTGTTCTATGTGTGTTTAGCCACACCATCCAGTGAGTGTGCGCTACTACGTGGCCACCTTGATAAATATTTTGTACGTCCATGCTACCTATCTATTTTGAGCATGGACCTAAAGATAAAGTTAATCCTTGTCGTGGGTGACCAGACATGGACAGAAGGGTCTACTTAAACTGTTCAACGTGGGACCCACCTTGGGACATTTGTTTAAAGACCTACCATGATAACTACCTTATATATATGTGTGTGTGTGTGTGTGTTTTACAAATGTCGTACATTGTTTTACTAGCCAATTTTATGTTCATAGACCCAATTGTTGGACGAATGCAAGTCGCAAGTCTTCAGTGGGCCATGCCACATGAATATTTAAATTTCTACTAGGACCGTCATTCGGGTCCACGGTCTTTATCTTAAGCTATTTAATGTTGATTATCACATATATTGTGCAACCTGTGGGAATGAGAATATGTGTACCAAAATTTGGTAACATGCTATTATACTTGACCCTGATAAGGTCAACACTAATAATATGCTTAATATAAATCATACCATGCTCATTCATATGTTACACGCATCATCCGTATGTCTGTTATGGATTCCGATTGATCATAGCATATGCCTTTCAGATTGATATACTTAGGAGACCTGTATGAGACAGGGTTACCCGCATGATCATCATATGACTTGATGCATGACTTGAAAGTGTGATTCATGCATAACGCATTATATATGGCACGTTGCATCTACTCCCTAGAGACACCAGGGAGGTAGTTTCGTAGTTGGGATATGGCTGGCGTATATGAGTATAGACACCGGAAACTATTAAGGTTACAGGGCGTCACAGGCATCCCTGGGTGAAAGTCCTTGAACCCTGTGGTACCAGTAGGATGCTCCAAGGTCTAGACCGAGTGGATTCATGAGCGCATGAGGGTCGGATGCTGGTAGGCCGTCTCCCACTGTGTCGAGGTCAATTGGAAAGGAGTTTGACCTTACTCGCCCGAGTGAAGAGGGCTATATGCTAGGTTGAGTTTGACCAACTCGTGAAATGGGTTCACTATTAGTGAGCCGGGTGGGTTTTCATATACCACTAACAAGGCGGATAGTAAGGTCTCTTGCACTCGCTTGGTCCCGCACACGATGGGCAGCAACCAGTGTCGGAAGTATACTAGACCCCAGTGATGATCCAATTGTGAACTATTATGAGATGTTGATTAGACACCAGAATTTGTGTATGACATATGGTAAACATATATTCATGTAGCACTCGAGATTGTAGATGCGTAAATATAATTTAGTGTTATACAATCGTTGGGCCCGATTCCCAATAGGTATGGGACTATTTGGAATCAGGAGTCTATCATCCTGAAATTACATTGCATGTTTGCTATAGGACTAACATGTGTTGTAACCCTGGGTGCGAGGCCCCTATCGGCATACGATACTATGCACTACAACTCGTTCATTCATCATGCGTTTTTCTATTGCATTGTTGTATATGACATTTGGCTCGATAGGCCTTTACTTTGTATAACCTTAGTATGATCATTAGCATTTATGGACTTAGAAGTATAACTCTTCATCATTTCCGCAACTCTGATATCGTTATACTTGTCATATCTATTGTGCGCACACACGCGCACTCTCTAAGCTTCGTAATAAGCTTACGCACGTTGTTTACGTACAGGTTATGCTAGACAGCAACAGTAGTGAGGTAAGAGCACATGTCTGACCTTTTGGAGTTTTTATATATGTATTATATTTCCCTTCCAGTACTATACTCAAATCCTTTTATAATGGATGTATGTGATGATGTTTTGGCTTATGGTTCATTCATGGTTATGCTTCCAAAAAAAAATAAGTCACCCTGAAAATCCTCCTTGTGGGATTCTGATCTCGAAACATGGCGTAAGCCAGGAACCGAAATTAGGGTGTCACGGAGGCTGTTAGCACCGGATTCGGTTTATGGCAAATGAGCGCCGGAAATCGGATTTGGGGCGTGACATAAAGCCTGCATATTGTCCTTCTCTTAACACATCCCCTTGCTCTCACATGATGGTCCACCGGAGCACCGAAATAGTACTCCGTTCTCCTACAATCCCCTCCGTGCGGCGCTCCATCTCCCAACCTCCATCCACCCCCTCCCCAGTACCCACCTCTTCTTTGTCCCCAACCCTCCGTCTCCTCCCTGAACACCATGACTGCCAACTTTTCCTCCCCAATTATTATAGAAACCACTACTAGAAATGGTGTCAATACCTTTTAATCCAAACTCTTGCCATGGAGATGTCACCCCAACTTTCAAAGATAGGATCAGTGGCAAACACCTCTTCACAATAAGCATTGATCGCCGCAAAGGTTTCCCCAAACAAGAGCTTAAGTGGGACATCACGGATTTGCATCCATATGTCTTCCAACCATGACCTCGACCAATTCATCCATCTTAACACCTTACTCACTGGCCCTCCCTTGCAAGACCGTAACAACTACCTTATCAAGCTTAACAGCCTGGTTGAGAGACATCCATACGTCAATCTCCAATAAAAACATATATGCAGTCGTCCGACCCCACCTCGTAGAAAATAACAGCCATTGACGAACGCCCTCAATGGAAGTTCCAGATCTCATGAGAGCCACCATACTCCATTGTAGTTGTTCTTGGACTATACGAACCACCAACGGATCCACCTTAGTGGTAGCTTCCCTTCCTACCCACCTCCCCGAGGATTCCATGGACCCCTGGTACTCTTCCTCTTCCTTCCTTCTCCCTCTCTTCCCACTTCTTATCCTTCGTTGTCATATCCACCCCCTTTGCCAACATGTCTCTATGAGAGCTAAGTTGTTCTTGGGATGACCGTCTCCATCACCTCCCCACAATTTCCGAAAGACCTAGATAAATGTCTTTCAGACCAATTGACCAGAAATTTCTCGACATACATCGTCGGGAACTCCAGTACCAACTGATTTCCCTGAGCTGGTTTTCCTTCCCTCATCTTCTTAACGACAGTGCTCTATCGATCACTTCCCTTCCCTCCTTGCTTCCCTTGCCTTTTCCACTTCTCTCTGCTTCTTACCTTCTGCCACACTTGCTCCTCTCCTTACGCGATGCTCTACGCCTCCCTCCCATGTTATGTATGTTTTCTCATGCACTTTCAGACGTCGCCGGAGGAGACATTCCCTGGATCTTCCCCTTAAATGTCCTCGTGAGAAACTCCATGAACCCATAGTTCCTTGGGTTAATGCTAACCACCGAAAACATACAAGTCCTTTTATGATTCCTTTAATGAAAATGTTAAAAAGATCAGGCCAGTTCCTCTGTACAAGTCCTTGTAAAATAACATTGTCATACAAGATCTGCTTGTGTAGCCTACAAGTTCTGGTGTGAAAGGTCACCCTACCAGGAAAATTGGACGCCCCAAATAAGACCGATCCAAGCAGCTAGTGGGCCATCACATGAATATGCAGGGTTTTGGATGGTTGTACAGTGTTTTCTATGGTGTGACCCACCTAATTATTGTATAGGGCTTATTTTTGTGTGTTACATGGGGGAGCTATGACGAAGTTCCTAGTGACCTACTTTAGGAGACAACTTATTGCTTAATTAGTTTACTTCTTGCAGGGTGTTCTCAACTGGCAAGCCTCGTTCCTGTGCTACCATTTCACGTATGGTAGGTAACCATAAAACACATCAAAGCTGAGGTTATTAGGAGCCTTTAACCATCTTGATTGCATGTTACTCAAATTTATCAAGTTGAATGGGAACCTGTGGTTCTTGTTTTATTGTAGGAGCAGCTCGCAATTTCAGCATTCAAACTGACAACAATTGTGTGCGGATAAATAGATGCATTCATTAATATGTACAAGCCAGAAGCAGAAAAGGACGAATATATTGGTCCTTTAACCATCTTGATTGCATGTTACTCGAATTTATCAAGTTGGATGGGAACCTGTGATTCTTGTTTTATTGTAGAAGCAGCTCGCAATTTCAGCATTCAAACTAACAACAATTGTGTGTGGATAGATAGATGCATTCATACATACATACAAGCCAGAAGCAGAAAAGAACGAATATATTAATATAAATATGCATAAATCCCAACTAATATATCTCAGAATCGCCTCCCTTTAATTTTGTTTGTTATTTGTCCTTCACAACAACACATCTTCAACAGTTGGAGCACATACTGCTCCCACCCTATTGATATGATAATGGGATAAAATACGACATATTCAGACAATTACATTCAGGTTTAATGAACTAGGATACCAAGAGCATGAAAATACCTGGAAGACCTTTTGCCAAATTGCCTCTTGGCCATTAAATGCTAACGGCAAATTGATACCTTGGAGAGCCATCCAATCAATTTCCTTCTCCCACCTTTTCCAGTCCCACCACACAGATGAATCTTTGCCACATCAAGATAGACAAAAATTATAAACACAAGCAAAGAAGGCATTAACGATCCATCAAAATGCAAAGAAGACATTAAGGATTCATCAAAATGGCATCAAAAGAAAACAAGGATTATATGCATCCAGTTATCCTTGATCTTAATGTATGATGATGCCTAAAAAGTTTACAAATACAAAATTATTGATTAAGGGAAGTGAGAGATCACGAAGTTTACGGAAACTAGAGAACAGCTGACTTATGCAACAAAGACAAACGGCAAGTGAACACAGCCTTGGTTAAGTCAGGGGTCACTTGGATGCATGGAAAAAAAAAAAAAAATCCAAGATAATTTAAATTCCATGGATTTTTTCTTCGAACTTAAATCTAACTAAATTCCTTTCCAATGGTTTAGATGACAAGAAACCAAAACCCATGGATCTGTAGTTATTGTGTTCAGATAACAACTCTGGAATTACATGGAATCTCAGCCACAGAATGACAATTAAACAGTATCCGCAAATGGGCATGCTGATCTAATTCAGAGAGGATAAGTATCAGCAATGTTTCAGAGAGAATCTTCATTGGTATCATTCTACTATAACTAGGGGACAATATTTTCGGTTGTTAGAGGAGCAATACTATGGGTAGTGCCAATGATATGGAGATAATGACTTTGAGCCACCACAAAACTTTGTGGGTCTAAGGCACGGTCACAAATGCGCACTAAGCACACATCATATGTAAGCCCCGTATCCTAGACCATACCATTCCGTAGGATCCCGCGGTCTTCCCGGTCGAATTCCGGCAACCTTCAACCCTTAACCGGCATTTGTGTGCGACCTTGCGTCACATGCCGTCCACCCGAATCGATTCAACCTAAGACTAGTACCTTAGCGACCGCGCCGTCGCCGCGGTTCCGATGCCGCAACTCGCGCGCCGAGGCGATACTCTGTTCAAGAGATGTGGGTCCACGTTCGGTGCGAGGAAAACGCCGCGCGTGCGAAAATCGAAGAGAATCTCTACGACATGTCACATCAATCAATCAACCATCAATCCCATCATGTCAAGTACACATCACCTCTCACCCTTCCCCAAGCAACCCCTAAAGTCAAAAGTTTCTTACACACCCATGCTTTTCTTACACCATTTGCCACAAAAGTCAAAAAGGTCTCTTACACACCCATCACCACCACATCCATCACCCATCTCCCTTCACAACCCTCTCTCTCTCTCTCTCATTTTCAAAATACCTTCCGAAGCAAGAGAGAGTTTCACACGTCCAAGCCATTCCCCAAACCCTCCAAGAGATTTGTGTGGCCCACTTACCCACCCTCTCATCTTCCATCTCAACCATCCAAACTTCATCTCCTCCATTCGGATCGAAACTAAGGAGCAAAGGAAGCCTAAGGAGCAAGAAGGAGCGGTGGGTGATTTTTGGATTTTTGTTTTCATTCATTTGTTTAATTTAAGGGCCACATGTAGTGGGACCCACCTTGATGTAGGCTTTGTATCAAAGAGGGGCCCATAGTGGCGGGGCCCCTCCATCTTTGCCGGTGTTTCTCTCTCTCTCTTTCTATGTTTATGGCCCACCTAATGTGTGTATTTCATCCATTGCACCTACCGGTGAACCCCTTTCATATGGGACACACCATGATGTTTATATGTGATCCCAACCGTCCATGGGGGGCCCACCTTGATGTGGCCAGCAATGGGGGTGGCTGCCAGTGAAGTGCAATCTGACGTGGGCCACCCAGCTCCATAGCGCAACTGGCAGACTGAGTGGAGATGGCTCGTTTCAACGTGGGACCCATCCCACAGCTCACGTGGTGGGCTGAATGAAAGATACCTCATTTCAACGCTGAGGTCTTGGCATCCATCCCTAGTGGCGGTGGCAACAGTGAAGTGTCAGCCGACGTGGGGTCCATGGGACCCCATCCACGCCGTCCATCCATTTTGGCGGGCCACGCCATGACGTATGTGTTTGATCCAGCCGTCCACCACCCTGGACGGTGGGGCCCACGTCCATGAGGGGCCCTCCCTGTCAGGCGCATCCACGCCAATCCATAGCTCAACTGGCAGGTGGAGTAGAGATACCTCCCTGCAACACCGAGGTCTTGGTACGGCACCCTAGAGGGTGGCCTGCACGTGGGACCCACCCAAGTTTTGGATGCGGCTGGAACTTGGTCTGACCCTTCATTCAAGTGGGACACCCACGATGGGTGGGCTGGATTTGTGGACCCCATCTCGGTGGTCCTAATAAAGGATTTTGAATGTTTTAGTGGAGGGTAGCCGCTCCCAACTATTGTATCTGGTGCGGTCCACACAAGTCACGGACTGACTTGATTTTTGAGGCCAAGGCCCACGCTGGATGGGTGCATCTGACTGAGGGGTTAGATGTTTGGCAACATCAATGGTGGGACCCACACCCCACGTGTGGGGCCTCCCCTCGATCCACGTCACCGTCCAGGCCGTGGATGGCCTGGACGTTTGGTTTTTTATATATATATATTATATTATATATTATATTATATATATTATATATGATATATTATATATATCTTATGTGATATATAAGATGTGGTGGTGGGCCCTACGTGGGACCCACCATTGTTTGTTGCAGCAAAGATAAAGTAAAGGAAAAAAAAAATGGGAGAGAGCAGCCACGTGCTCTCTTTCTCTCTCTAGCTCTCTCTTTAGCTCTCTCTCTCTATCTATCCCTCTCTCTCTAGCTCTCTCTCTCTAGTTATCTCTCTCTCTCTAGCTCTCTCTCTACTCTCTCTCTCTCTAGCTCTCTCTCTCTCTCTAGCTCTCTCTATCTCTCTCTCTTTCTCTCTCTCAACGTCAATAGTTGGTTCTGTGGGTCCCATTTGTTTCACCCGCACCGTCTATCTACAGGACCCACCATGGTGCATGTGTTGTATTCAAACCGTCCAACCATTGGTGAGATCATTTTAGGACATGGGGTAAGTGAGTGCAATCCAAAGTTCAAGTGGCCCCCACCATTTAAATTGGTGGACCGTGACATCCACCGCTCAACTTCTAAGGGCCATGGTAGTCCCTATTAGCTGATATTGTTTTCCCTTCAATTATCTCTATGTTATCTTATGAATAGGTCGGACCTCTAAATACATAGGGGTGAGATTGAGTTGATATACATTCAACCCATTAACACGGCCCACTGAATCGGCCCAATTGATTCGGCCCATTTGACTCGGCCCATTTGATCGGCCATTTAATATATATAAAGCCGATGCGATGTATGTGAGGCCCATGAGCAAGGCCCAATGTGACGTATGTGTAGCCATTGCTTTGTGTATGAGTTCCTTGTGTAGACCACTCCTTGGGAGCAATGTTGGTTTGACGTCCACATTGATGGGCAATGATGGTTAGATGTCCTCATTGCGACCTTCCCTTAGGCCTTGTTAGGCCCATTCTCTTCGTGGGTTAACCCAAATAGGTGGGCCCCATTCACTGTAGACGGATGATTTCATAGCCACGGCCGACGCCGATTATCGACCCTGATTATCGGTGCCGATTACCGATGCTGATATCGGTGCCGATTGTTGAGGCTGATGCCGATCATCGATACCGATTACGAGTATGTGACAACATAAAATCATAATACATGTCCATACGCATCATCTGCATGTCTGTGATGAGATGAGTGATTGATCATAGCACCTGCCTTTGAGCAGATTGTTTATGGGCTCCCCGATAGGCGGAGTTGCCCTACATGAGCGCGCGATACGCGCAAGATTGCTGCATGACTGGATTGCGTGATTCATGCATCTTGCATCGTCTGACATTTGTACTGTACGCCCTAGCGACATCAGGGCCATATCCGCCACAAGCATATCGTGGTTGGCAGGATTGGATACCGGAAATCGTGTTCTACATGGGATGCTATAGATATCCCTGGGTGAAAGTCCCTAAACCCTTATGGTATCAAGAGGTTGCTCCAACGTTTAGACCGAGTGGGTGCATGAGCGCCGAGTGCCGATTACCAGAAAGCCGCGCTTTCCACTGTGTCGTGGTCGATTGGAAGGGGGTGCAGCCTTACCCGCCTAAGAGGAAGGGGCAAAGCTAAGCTGATTTTGACCAGCTCGAGGAATGAGTCCACTATCGACGAGTCGAGCCCGATATTGGCAGGCGGATAGTGAGGTCTCTTCCACTTACCTTATTGCGCACGATGGGGCGGCAATCTGGTTTAGAGTGTACTAGACCCTGGTGATATTCCAGATTTGAACCGTATTGATATGTGGACTTAGATGAGGATTCGTATGCTTTGAGTTGCATCTCACATTGCATGGCTTTGGTATGGCCGACATCATTCATGCTTTGCATCGCATGACCTTGGTATGGCCGACATCATTTATGCCTTGCATCGCATAGCCTTGGTACAGCTAACGGTATTCATGGATTCACCAGCATGTTCCGCATTACTCTGATATTTCATAACTATATTACTACCTTGCGCACACACTTTCACCGCCCTCTAAGCTTTCTATAAGCTTATGCACGACCGTTGCGTGCAGGTGACGTTGGATCACAGCAGCGCTGAGGCAGGAGCACATATCAGATCAGCTTGGAGCTTTTATCTATCATTATATTTCCCCTTTATGCTCATTGTACTTGTAAAGTTTTTTATCATAATGGAAATGTGGAGTTTTTGGTTGTTGTTTGTGGGTTATGCCTTTGGTTATGCTTATTACAAATCAAACTGATGTTGAAAATCCTCCTTATAGCATCCCAGGATCGGAACCTGGCAAATGGGCGCTGGGAGCCGAGAATGGGGTTCTACGGAGGCTGTTGACGCCGGGTTCGGCGATCGGGAATTTTGTGAGCCCGATTTCCGAGTTTGGGGCATGACAGAAGTTGGTATCAGAGCATAACTCGAGAATAACCAAGAACAACATTACAGGTCTACTATGAGTTAGAATAATTGAGTCCTTAGTTCGGATAGCTTGGCGATCTTTTATTACCGACCCTTAACGTGCGTGCCTTCGAGAGTTTTCAAGTTGATAGGCACCTTTGCTCTTTCCTGTAGGACAAGATGCCCAGGAGAGTGACCCGATCGACTCCCGCACTACCACCTAAGACTCCCGCACTACCATCGACGATCCCCGCCCCACCACCAGAGATTCCTACTGCCCAGCCTATGGATGCAGCTCCTCTACCAGAGACCGGTGCGGATACGACCGTATCCATGAGTGCTTCCCAGTTACAACAGATGTTGCAGGCTGTGACGGCTGCACTTCAGGGGCAGGGCAGGCACCCCCGTTGTTTCACCAGACCAAGCAGAGCAGGAGCGCGCGAGCGCCCTCCTTCGTGAGTTTCGACGGCTCGATCCCCCTCGTTTCCAGGGCGAGCCAGACCCGACGGCAGCTGAGAGATAGCGCGCCGATGTGGAGAAGATATTTGATACGATGGGATGCACGACCGAGCGGCGAGTCCGATTAGCCGTATTTCTTTTCCATGGTAGGGCTGAGCATTGGTGGACGTCAGTCTCTCGAGCAACAGGCGCCGATTTTGTGTGGACTTGGGAGGATTTTGTGGATTGGTTTGACCGACAGTACTTTCCTGATCACATCCGACGACAGCGAGCGTTGGAGTTCGAGGCCTTGGTACAGGGTGATATGACAGTGGCTCAGTATTTGGCCTGTTTTGTAGCGCTGTCTAGATTTGCACCATATCTGGTAGACGATGAGGAGCGGAGAGCCCGCCGATTTGAGGTCAGTTTGCATTACGCTCTTCGAGGCCGTGTTATTGGGCATGAGCTCTCGACTTTCGAGGGAGTGGTACGGAAGGCCCAGATTTTTTAGGCTGAGTGGGCCGGTTCTCAGTCTGATCGTGGTCAGAGCAGAGACCGAAAGAGGCACGCTCCTTCCGATGACTCGCAGTAGCGTCGACCGCAGCAGCAGAGGCGCACAGGTCGTCTAGTCTTCCGAGTGCCAGCACCACCTCCGAGGCAGTTCAGCGGCACGTGTTTGGGTGCTGTGCGACGGGGCACCGTATATGGGAATGTCCCCGCTAGCAGCAGCAGCAGCAGAGACCCGCACAGCGGCAGTGACAGCAGCCCCCACCACCGAGGCCACCTCAGAAGCAGCAGAAGCACCAGTCTCCGAGGCCGCCGCAGCAGAGGCAGCAGTTCCGACCACCTCAGCGACCCCAACAACAGCAGCACACTTAGAGGGGACAGGCACCTCCCCAGCTGGCTCAAGCAGATAGCTATGCTGGCCCAGCAGCATTCAGTTCGTCTGCTGAGATCGTGGTGGTATGGATCTCAGTCGTCTGGGAGTCTGACTTCCAGTCTTTGCATGCATTGCTCGAGTTTTGTTTGATTCCGGTGCTTCGCACTCGTTTATGTCCGAGGGATTCTGTCGTTCGACTGGATTGCCGACAGAGTCTACTCGAGAGGGGTTAACAGTATCGACACCCTTGGGGAAGACTACAGTATTAGGCCGCTTCTGTTCATCTTGCCCCGTGCTAGTAGGAGAGATTTTCTTACCCGCCGACTTGTACGTGCTGCCGATGTCAGATTTCGACGTTATCTTGGGCATGGATTGGCTTGTCGAGTACCACGCCGTCTTAGACTGTTCCGCGAGGACAGTCACATTCTGTATACCAGGCTTGCCGCAGTTTTAGTTCATTGCGGAGCCCCGGAGAGAGCCAGTGTCTTACTTAATGTCCTGCGCCGTTGAGGAGCCTGTTGCCGCTTGTATTAATCAGATGTTGATTGTTTGCGACTTTCCCGACGTGTTTCAGGAGATTTCGGGATTGCCGCCTCGCCGACTCACCGAGTTTCAGATTGATCTCGTGCCCGGTACTGCGCCTATTTCGAAGGCCCCGTATCGTATGGCACCGTTGGAGTTGCGGGTACTGTAGAAGCAGTTGGACGAGTTACGCGAGTTAGGCTTTATTCGTCCGAGCAGTTCGCCGTGGGGAGCGCCGGTACTCTTCGTGAAGAAGAAGGATGTCTCGTTAAGGCTTTGCGTAGACTACCGCGAGCTCAACAAGGTCACGATCAAGAACAAGTACCCGCTCCCTCCCCGATGTGATTATTCTTTCAGCTTGCTGGTGCGCAGTTCTTTTCGAAGATTGACCCGCGTTCCAGTTATCATCAGATTCGGGTCCGAGATGAGGACATTCCGAAGACGGCATTCAGGACGAGTTATGGTCATTTCGAGTTTCAGGTCATGTCCTTCGGACTGACCAATGCACCCGCGGTCTTCATGCAGTTGACGAACAAGGTCTTCCGCCCTTACCTCGATCAGTTTGCTATAGTCTTCATCGACGACATTCTGATCTATTCGAGGACCCGTGAGGAGCATGAGCAGCATCTGGAGGTTACGTTGCAGACCCTTCGCGCGTACCAGCTATATGCGAAGCTGGAGAAGTGCGAGTTCTGGCAGGAGGAGGTGAAGTTCCTCGGTCACGTGGTGACGAGGGAGGGTGTCGCAGTGGACCCCTCGAAGGTTAAGGCAGTGCGTCAGTGGGGCCAGCCCACGACCGCGTCCGAGATTCGCAGTTTCCTTAGTCATTGAGGGCTTCTCCCGTATTGCAGCCCTGCTGACCAGGTTGACTCGGAAGGGCGCAGAGTTCATTTGGAGCGACGCCTGCGAGCGAGCATTTATGGAGTTGAAGGACCGCCTCACGTCCGCTCTTATCCTCACTCTTCCCTCTGAGAGTGATGGATTTATCATATTCATTGATGCCTCGCATATTGGTTTGGGTGCTATCCTAATGGATGCAGCACGGGAGACCAGTGGCCTTCGCGTCTCGCCAGCTCAAGATCCATGAGTTGAACTACCCCACGCATGATTTGGAGCTGGCTGCAGTTGTCTTTGCACTGAAGGTGTGGAGGCTCTATCTCTATGGGGTCAGGTTCGAGCTCTTCTCAAACCACAAGAGCTTGAAGTACCTCTTCTCGCAGTCTGAGTTGAATATGAGGTAGAGGCGCTGGATGGAGCTCCTGAAAGACTACGATTTCGATCTTCAGTACCACCTGGGCAAGGCGAACGTGGTGGCAGATGCCCTCAGCCGTCAGCCACGAGGCCTGGTAGCGCATATGATGATCCGAGAGTGGAGGATGCTTGAGGATATCGTAGAATATGATTTTGAGTTCGGCCTGCAGTCTTCTATCGTGCAGTTATCGAACCTGTCGATTTAACCCTCTTGTTGCAAGGGTGATCGAGGCTCAGCAAGCTAATGAGTCGTTGCAAAGTTATATGACGGAGGCGGCATCTGAGAGTCAGGCAGATTGGTAGATTGGTACAGATGGTGGACTTCGCTTCAGAGGCCGATTATGTGTCCCGGATATTCCTGAGTTACGCAGAGATCTTATGACCGAGGCACATCGATCACGGTTTTCTATCCATCCTGGCTCGACGAAGATGTACCGTGATGAGGCGACAGTATTTTTGGGCAGGGATGAAGCGCCAGATCGCTAGTTTTGTGGCCGAGTGTGACACGTGACAGCGTGTCAAGGCCGATCATCAGAGACCCCCTGGTCTATTGCAGCCGTTAAGTGTCCCGATGTGGAAGTGGGAGCACGTGTCGACAGATTTCATTATGGGTTTGCCAAGGACTCATCGCGGTCATGACGCCATCTGGGTTGTGGATCGTCGACGAAGTAGGCACATTTTCTTGTGATTCGTGCGACTTGGCCTTTGGACCGGCTTGCGAGGTTGTTCTTTGAGGAGATTGTGAGACTGCATGGCGTTCCAATCTCAATCGTTTCTGACCGAGACCCGAGGTTCATGTCTCAGTTTTGGGGGAGCTTCCAGAGAGCGATAGGGACTGATTTGCAGCTCAATACCGCGTACCATCCGCAGACCGATGGCCAGTCCGAGAGGGTCAACCAGATCCTTGAGGATATGCTTCGGGCCTATGCGATTGATTTCGGGGGTAGCTGGGATGAGCATCTGCGATTGGCTGAGTTCGCATACAATAACAGTTATCAGGCAACCATCGGCATGGCTCCTTTTGAGGCACTATATGGCAGACCATGCAGATCACCGAGTTGTTGGACCGAGGTTGGAGAGCATCGTCTCCTAGGTCCCGAGCTTGTGCATGAGATGTCAGAGGCGATCGATATCATCAGGCAGAGGATGCGCACAGCTCAGAGCCGGCAGAAGAGTTTTGTTGATCGTCGGCGTCGTCCCTTAGAGTTTGATGTAGAGGACCTGTATATCTCAAGGTCTCGCCCATGAAGGGCGTAGTTCGTTTTGGAGCGAAGGGCAAGCTTGCCCCGAGATTCATAGAACCTTTTGAGATCACTAGGCACATTGGCGCCATGGCCTATCGGCTTGCCTTGCCATCTCAGTTGTCTAGCGTCCACAACGTTTTCCATGTCTCCATGTTGAGGAAGTGTAGGTCAGACATCGTTCCTGTTATTGATTGGCAGCCGTTAGAGGTTTGGGAGGACGCTTCCTATATTGAGCAGCCAATCTGTATCCTTGATCGGAAGGAGCAGGTCCTCCAGACTAAGGTCATTCCGTTGGTGAAGGTTCAGTGGGGTCACCATTCTGTCGAGGAGGCTTCTTGGGAGCACGAGGCCGACATTCGAGAGCGTTATCCCCATCTCTTTGATGACTGATCATGTGTTGTATTTTGTATGTTATCTCTAATTTTATATGATGAAGTTATATTTCTTCTCCATCATGATTTATAACTAGTCGCGATGATTGTGTAAATTTCGAGGACGAAATTTTTATTAGGAGGGGAGAGCTGTAAGTCCCGTATGCTAGACTGTACCGTTCCGTAGGATCCCGCGGTCTTCCCAGTCGAATTCCGGCAACCTTCGAAACTTAACCGGCATTTGCCCGCGACCTTGCGTCACACGCCGTCCACCCGAATCGATTCAACCTAAGACTAGTACCTTAGCGACCGCGCCGTCGCCGCGGTTCCGATGCCGCGACTCTCGCGCCAAGGTGATACTCTGGTCAGGAGATGTGGGTCCACGTTCGGTGCGAGGAAAACGCCGCGCGTGCAAAAACCGAAGAGAATCTCTACGATATGTCACATCATCAATCAACCATCAATCCCATCATGTCAAGTACACATCACCTCTCACCCTTCCCCAAGCAACCCCTAAAGTCAAAAATTTCTTACACACCCATGCTTTTCTTACACCATTTGCCACAAAAGTCAAAAAGGTTTCTTACACACCCATCACCACCACATCTATCACCCATCTCCCTTTACAACCCCCTCCCTCTCTCTCTCATTTTCAAAATACCTTCCCAAGCAAGAGAGAGTTTCACACGTCCAAGCCATTCCCCAAACCCTCCAAGAGATTTGTGTGTGGCCCACTTTCCCACCCTCTCATCTTCCATCTCAACCATCCAAACTTCATCTCCTCCATTCGGATCGAAACTAAGGAGCAAAGGAAGCCTAAGGAGCAAGAAGGAGCGGTGGGTGATTTTTGGATTTTAGTTTTCATTCATTTGTTTGATTTAAGGGCCACATGTAGTGGGACCCACCTTGATGTAGGCTTTGTATCAAAGAGGGGCCCATAGTGGCGGGGCCCCTCCATCTTTGCCGGTGTTTCTCTCTCTCTCTTTCTATGTTTATGGCCCACCTAATGTGTGTATTTCATCCATTGCACCTACCGGTGAACCCCTTTCATATGGGACACACCATGATGTTTATATGTGATCCCAACCGTCCATGGGGGGCCCACCTTGATGTGGCCAGCAATGGGGGTGGCTGCCAGTGAAGTGCGATCTGACGTGGGCCACCCAGCTCCATAGCGCAACTGGCAGACTGAGTGGAGATGGCTCGTTTCAACGTGGGACCCATCCCACAGCTCATGTGGTGGGCTGAATGAAAGATACCTCATTTCAACGCTGAGGTCTTGGCATCCATCCCTAGTGGCAGTGGCAACAGTGAAGTGTCAGCTGGTGTGGGGTCCATGGGACCCCATCCACGCCGTCCATCCATTTTGGCGGGCCACGCCATGATGTATGTGTTTGATCCCGCCGTCCACCACCCTGGACGGTGGGGCCCACGTCCATGAAGGGCCCTCCCTGTCAGGCGCATCCATGCCAATCCATAGCTCAACTAGCAGGTGGAGTAGAGATACCTCGCTGCAACACCGAGGTCTTGGTACGGCACCCTAGAGGGTGGCCTGCACGTGGGACCCACCCAAGTTTTGGATGCGGCTGGAACTTGGTCTGACCCTTCATTCAAGTGGGACACCCACGATGGGTGGGCTGGATTTGTGGACCCCATCTCGGTGGGCCTAATAAAGGATTTTGAATGTTTTAGTGGAGGGTAGCCGCTCCCAACTATTGTATCTGGTGCGGTCCACACAAGTCACGGACTGACTTGATTTTTGAGGTCTAGGCCCACGCTGGATGGGTGCATCTGACTGAGGGGTTAGATGTTTGGCAACATCAACGCTGGGACTTACCATGGTGCATGTGTTGTATTCAAACCGTCCAACCATCGGTGAGATCATTTTAGGACATGGGGTAAGTGAGTGCAATCCAAAGTTCAAGTGGCCCCCACCATTTAAATTGGTGGACCGTGACATCCACTGCTCAACTTCTAAGGGCCATGGTAGTCCCTATTAGCTGATATTGTTTTCCCTTCAATTATCTCTATGTTATCTTATGAATAGGTCGGACCTCTAAATACATAGGGGGGTGAGATTGAGTTGATATACATTCAACCCATTAACACGGCCCACTGAATCGGCCCAATTGATTCGGCCCATTTGACTCGGCCCATTTGATCGGCCATTTAATATATATAAAGCCGATGCGATGTATGTGAGGCCCATGAGCGAGGCCCAATGTGACGTATGTGTAGCCATTGCTTTGTGTATGAGTTCCTTGTGTAGACCACTCTTGGGAGCAATGTTGGTTTGACGTCCACATTGATGGGCAATGATGGTTAGATGTCCTCATTGCGACCTTCCCTTAGGCCTTGTTAGGCCCACTCTCTTCGTGGGTTAACCCAAATAGGTGGGCCCCATTCACTGTAGACGGATGATTTCATAGCCACGGCCGACGCCGATTATCGACCCTGATTATCGGTGCCGATTACCGATGCTGATATCGGTGCCGATTGTTGAGGCTGATGCCGATCATCGATACCGATTACGAGTATGTGACAACATAAAATCATAATACATGTCCATACGCATCATCTGCATGTCTGTGATGAGATGAGTGATTGATCATAGCACCTGCCTTTGAGCAGATTGTTTATGGGCTCCCCGATAGGCGGAGTTGCCCTACATGAGCGCACGATACGCGCAAGATTGCTGCATGACTGGATTGCGTGATTCATGCATCTTGCATCGTCTGACATTTGTACTGTACGCCCTAGCGACATCAGGGCCATATCCGCCACAAGCATATCGTGGTTGGCAGGATTGGATACCGGAAATCGTGTTCTACATGGGGTGCTATAGATATCCCTGGGTGAAAGTCACTAAACCCTTTGGTACCAAGAGGTTGCTCCAACCTCTAGACCGAGTGGGTGCATGAGCGCCGAGTGCCGATTACCAGAAAGCCGCGCTTTCCACTGTGTCGTAGTCGGTTGGAAGGGCGTGCAGCCTTACCCGCCCGAGAGGAGAGGGCAAAGCTAAGCTGATTTTGACCAGCTCGAGGAATGGGTCCGCTATCGACGAGCTGAGCCCGATATTGGCAGGCGGATAGTGAGGTCTCTTCCACTTACCTTATTGCGCATGATGGGGCGGCAATCTGGTTTTGAGTGTACTAGACCCCGGTGATATTCCAGATTTGAACCGTATTAATATGTGGACTTAGATGAGGATTCGTATGCTTTGAGTTGCATCTCGCATTGCATGGCCTTGGTATGGCCGACATCATTCATGCTTTGCATCGCATGGCGTTGGTATGGCCGACATCATTCATGCCTTGCATCGCATAGCTTTGGAACAGCTAACGGTATTCATGGATTCACCAGCATGTTCCGCATTACTCTGATATTTCATAACTATATTACTACCTTGCGCACACACTTTCACCGCCCTCTAAGCTTTCTATAAGCTTATGCACGACCGTTGCGTGCAGGTGACGTTAGATCGCAGCAGCGCTAAGGCAGGAGCACATATCAGATCAGCTTGGAGCTTTTGTCTATCATTGTATTTCCCCTTTATGCTCATTGTACTTGTAAAGTTTTTTATCATAGTGGAAATGTGATGGAGTTTTTGGTTGTTGTTTGTGGGTTATGCCTTTGGTTATGCTTATTACAAATCAAACTGATGTTGAAAATTCTCCTTGTAGCATCCCAGGATCGGAACCTGGCGAATGGGTGCTGGGAGCCGAGAATGGGGTTCTACAGAGGCTGTCAGCGCCGGGTTCGGCGATCGGGAATTTTGTGAGCCCGGTTTCCGAGTTTGGGGCGTGACATCATAGGTATGCTTCTACTTCTTCTTATATTGATTGTGTTTTCATACATGTCTTCTTAGATTTATAAATTATATGAATTGATTTTGAATATAGTTGCATCACTTCTATTAGACAACGCATAGATTAGGACCCTGTACAAAGGAAACTTATTATGTGCACTTGTTTTTTGTGATCTTTCAATTTCTAAGTGTGTATGATGTCTTTTTTAACATCCCTTAAAATTTCATTGAAAAATTCGACCAATTTCCCAATATTTCTCAAAAACAAGGAAACATTACACTATATGATATTTCACATGCAATACCCAATATGTTTCTATATCCCAAGAGTATGATACATCCGTCAATACTAATACTGAAAACATTGTTTGCATCAATAGCCAAAATTCAGAACAATCCCTCATCCACATGATTAGACCACAATATGAGAGTTTCAACTTTCAATCACCCAAACCATAGAAACATGGAAAATATTTTCAAAAGTGAAATTTTCCACACATCCAAATGACTCCTTACCATAATTGTGTTGACGAAAACTGAATAAAATTGTCATGTGCTTGATTCAACTCTTTACATAATTGAGCTACAGTTGTGTTCAAGCCCCTACCTCAATGGTAGATAGGGTGTTTTCACCATTGGAGTCTCAAGTTCAAGCTCAGCTTATCTTTTCTCAAAAGAAAGGAAATGAAAAGAAATGAGCTCCCCTGAAAATGGGAGCCAAGTTGACAAACTTTCTCCATTCTATGAAGTGTACATGGAGTTTCAAGCTTTTCATACAAAACCCAATTTCAAAACCATAATTTTGTTGTTTAAATAAAATGCAACAGGATTTCTACACTTCCCAAATGGAGCCTAGGTTATGCAGCTTTCATATATATAATGGAAACTTAAATGAATAATTTTGAAGGAAATTATAGTTCAAAGAAGAACTTAATAATGGAAGTTCTCCAGCACTTCACTTGCTATGACTGGCTAAACGAAAGCCTGCTTCTGTGAGTCCCTCTTTCCTCTTGTAGACAAAAAGCATAAATAAATATTCAGTAACAAATAGACAAACTTTTAGAACAATCTTTTGATAATAGATGCAATCGTCTAGAATGGTATGTGGGCATCCATGCATCATCATCATGATAGCCTTATCCAAGCTATTTGGGTCAACTTTACAAATCCTGGGTTGACATCCAAAGCCCTATCCTCAAAAAGTGAACAAGCCTTCATAGCACTTCCTGCCAGCCGTAATCAATATCCCCCCTTCTTTGCCAGATCCACCTCCAGTTTTCATTGTGCATGACCAAACCACCATAATCTGGTCTCCAATCCTCATTGGTACTAACTCCTAAGCTCCCCAGATGGCCATCCCTATTCTTCCCCACACATCCATCTACATATCCTCATCTCTACTTGCCTTTAACTATGAATTCTGCCATGAATATCCTACCATATTTACATGTATTCCTACTAAGAGATTTAAGTGTCCAATAGCTGCATGTATGTTGAGGAGGAATCCACATTTTTGCACATTTACTGATATAAACATAATGAATGTATTCGCATAAACATGTATAGGTGCCTTTGCATCAGCTTCTAATTTTTGTACTCCACTAAACAAGTGATGAGGTTCTCCCGATACTCCACCAAAAAACATGCAGCATAAAAATCCCGCCAAAACACAATTATTTCATGTAGATCAACATAGAATTAACTAAAAACCAAAAGCAATCAGATAGGAGTAGCTTACAACTAGATGTAACAGCATTCTGGTAGTAATTCCAGGGAATCGGCCTCTGAATCAAAACACCAGCTGCTTGAACAGGGGGAAGGGAGCCTGGTTTAGGTACCGAAGAAAGTTGTACACCACCAGTCTTATCCCAGGATATATGTGCTCCACACCAGTACTTAAAATACCAGTGAAGACCAGCTGAAAGCTCTACTCCGCTCACCCCACCAATTCTAGTTATATATAGTTCAAATTAGAATTTGGTATTTGATTATATGAGTAAAATGATATTCTATCACTGAAGAAAGCTATTCTAAGTTTCTCACAAAATTGACGAGAAATTAAAGAATGCAGATTGAAACTATGCTTTATCCATCTTCAAGAATTTCCAAAGACCCGCCAAACAGTAACCAAAATACATAAGGATTACAATGCAAACGCCAAAATTGAGCAGAGGTCATTTTTATCTCTTCCTTTCTTTTTATTTTCTTTTTCTTTTTCTTTTTTTTTCAAAGATAAAGGTCAGAATGCTGATGCTGAATAAGAGATCAGATATACCATGACTCAGGGGGGCATGTATTAATGCCCATGAGGATGTCAATGTACATTGAAATGAAAAACAGTTTTCTAAAATCCAATGAGTCAATACTCAGGTTATGGCTTCAAAAATTGAAAAGTTAAAAAGTCTTTGTAGTCACAGTAAGCAACCATTTCAGAGTATAATCCGGGATACATTTTTTTTAGAGATACATAATCCAGGACGCATGTGGCAAAGGAAAAAAACAAAAGAACAATATGGTTTCATGTTTATGGAAGTAATAAATGCAATCACCACCTGATGCAATCGTCCTGCATCCCACACGTGCACGCTCTGCACGTGTACAAGAAAAGGACCACCTTCCTTTTTTAACCATCCTCACTTTCCATTTTTTCAAATTTCTAGATTAGGAAATCTGCTCTTTCTTTCATATCTTTATTTTTAGGTGGGGAATAATCTTAAATATTTTCTTATCTAAGTATCTTCTTATTTTAGAAAGCTTTGTTACTTAGGTGCTTTCCTATTTCATAGATTCTTATTTTAGATATTTTCTTAAATATAGAAAGCTTTGTTACTGAGGAGCTTTCCTATTTCATAGATTTTTAGATTTCATATCTTTTATTACAGATTGTAAGGTTGATTATAAATAAGACTTCTGTCCTATGGAATAAGACAACTTGATCAATATTCTCTTTATGAAATTTTCTTCTTTTCTCTACGGTGGCTGTTGAAGGGAGGGAAAGTGATCTCTAGTTCTAGACTAGAGGACTGTTGAGCTTGCTCACAGTCTTGCATTGTGATCTCTAGCATCCAGCTACGGGATTGTTGGATCTTTTCCGCAATCACTTTATTTTCTTATTGATTTATTTGCTTTCCCTTTCGGGTTTGCATTACCACCGATGGTACAAAATAGATATCTTTTATTCCAAGTGCAGAATTAGATAAAATGGACAATAAAAACATAAATTCTAAAGTTTATCAATGAGTAACCAGAAAAGAAGTAAGGCACTTGGATATGACCAATAACCATCCTGATATCGATCATCACTGAAACAAAACAAAACAAAACAAAACAAAACAAAACAAAAATTGCTTGGTTAATATGGAAGTTTGAATAGAAGATGGAACGTACAAAATTTCAGGAGCCCCTTGTCTACTAAGAGAGGGATGGTTGCTAATCATAAAGCAAGTCTGTCCACCACATTTCTCCTAATAAAAGATTGAAAAGAGAAATGGTGAGAACTTGCAGGGATAACAGAATGGTCCATAAACTGAAGAATCCACCCAAACACCAAAATGGTAAAGACAATATGCAGAAAAAATAATGAACTGGATAAAAAACCTCAATTAGAACAAAGAAATAACTTGGGGCCTGTTTGGCAGCATGCATTTTAAATACTGTGGAAACAAGTGGATTTTGCAAATCAGCTTTGAAGTGGGAATGCAAAAAAGGCTCTTTTGAGGGATTTTGATTCGTCAAAAATCCAAATCCCTCAAAATCCTGGCTAACAAACGATCCCGAAAAAAAAAATGAAATACCCACAAAATCCCTCTAAATCCACGCAGCAAACGAGCCCTTGGAGGAAAAGAATGAAAAATGAAAGAGTAGAGATCACCTTAGAGACGATATGGAACTCAAAACTCGACAGGTGTGTGGGAAGAAGCCTGCGGAGTACACCCCGTGCAGCTTCTTCTTGAACTGACGGAGGAGGTCGCTCTCGGTCCTGAATGTCAAGAAGACGAGAGAGGAGAGAAGTTTCAATCGAGAAGGTGGAGAGAGCAATTGTAGAAAAGCAGCAGAAGAGGAGGAAAAAGGAGGTAGAATCCATGGAGGATGAAAGGAGAGGTTAGAAGGATGAAAAGAAGGGGAAATGAATTTAAGGAGAAGATGGGAACCCGATCCCAGCGATGAGTGTGAGTGCAAGACAAATTGCCGGCCGAAAGCAAGTAGACAAAGTGGCGACTCCATGCATGCTTTTTTTAAGGAAGAAAATTGAAAAGCTAGGATTCGTTTCCTCTCCTCTCCTGTTTTTTCCGTATATTGTGACGAGAGTAGGTGAGGATTAGGAAGATAGATGGTGCAAGCAGGCAAATGCATACAGGGGTTGTTTGATTTTCTAATTACCAATTCAAAGGAAATAGGTAATAAAGGGGTGTACACGAACCGAGCTAGCTCGACTCAGACTCGAAAAAGCCCGATTCGGATCGGTTCGAAGCTGAGTTCGAGCCGAGTCGAGCTGATTTTTTGAGCTCGAAACCAAGTTTGAGCAAGGCCCCAGCTCGTCTCGACTCGGATCGAATCCAGCTCGAATCGAACTCGGATCGAACCAGTTCAGTGACTCGGTTACTTTGCCATTGATGTTGCTCACCAACTGTTTGATAAAATGACACAACGAAATGTGGCGGGTGGCAAGGAAGGTATGTACATAAAACAAATACCCTTTTTCTCTTTGTTTTTCTTAGTTTTTATGTTACTTAAAAGGTGTTTGAAAAAATACCTGTAAAATCATTGCCTCTGTTTGTAAAATATTGAGATTTTGAAGTCACAGTTCATGTGTTTGTGGAAATGCCTCAATGGCGAACTCTGCTCGATCTTGGCTCGAACTCGGCCCGAGCTGGCCTGAGCTGCTGACCAAACCGAGCCGAGCTGGCCAATCAGGCTCAAGGACTGAGCTAAGCCGAGTTTGAGCTGAGGTCAGCCAATGGCCTAGCCGAGTTGAGTTGAGGCCAGCTCGACTCAGTTCGACTCGATGTACACCCCTAGTAATAATTAGGAAATTTGACCTTACTAACCTCAAAGTTTGGTCAAATTACCTTGGGAGGTACTACGTTCTAGATATCCGAAGAGTGGCCTTCTGACAACTTTTGAATATTGTTTTGGACGAAAATTCTCCTGTCCTTTTATCAGAAGTCGTACGGTCCTGGAGTGAATAAGAAGTTACCTTCTGTTTCAACCTCCGAGAAAGTGACGGATCGGCTACTCCCCCTGCCACCAGCCAATGGCTAGTGCTCAGTGGTCTGTGGACCCCACCACCATGTCTGTGTTTCATCCATGTCGTCCATATATTTTTATAGATCATTTCATGGTATGATACCAAAAATGAGGTATATTCCAATCTCAAGTGGACCACATTACAGGAAACAATGTTGAACAAGCGTAGACCATTAAAAACTTTTTGGGGGCCATAAAAGTTTTAGATTAAGCTGATCTTTGTTTTTTCCCTTCATCTGTGTCTGTATGACCTAATTAACAGATTGGATGTCAAATAAACAGTACAATGGGCCGTAGAAGGATTTGAATGGTGGATATCCAATCACTATTGTTTTCATGTGTTGTGGTCCACCTTAGATTTATATCCCTCTCATTTTTTGGATCAAGCCCTAAAACGATCTATAAAAATGGATGAACGGAATGGATGAAACACATACACATGGTTGGGCCCATGGTTGGTGATAGGGGGAGTAGCCAATCTGTTTTCCCCCGAGAATATGGAAGCATTTATGAGCTTCGGAAGGGCCAAATGTCGCCTTTATTTAGGGCTGTTCACGAGTCAAGCTAGCTCGAAAAGCTCGCTCGACTCGGCTCGAGTCAGCTCGAATTGACTCGGCTTGAATGTCCGATTCAAGCCAAGCCAAGCTAATTATTGAAGCTCGAGTTGAGTTCAAGCCAAGTTCGACCAGAGGGCATTTCAACTCGACTCGACTCGAAGCTCGAACTCGAGCTCGACTCGGCTCGATTAATAAATATTTAAATATTATATATATATATATATATATATATATATATATATATATAAGTTTTAAGTTTAAACTTAAAAATAAAACAATAAAAAACAAACCTAGAGTTTCTATCCGACCGCACGCACCCCTTCCCTTTCCCTTTCTTCCCTTCTCTGCCCACTGCCAGCCCATGCCTGCCCCGACCACCACCCCCTCCCTTTCCCTTTCTGTTCTTTCATCAATGGAGGAGGATCAAGAACAAAATCCATTACTCTTCACCCAACAAGCTCGAGCTCGACTCGACTCGAACCACTAGCTCGACTCGAACTCGACTCGACAACTTTGGCAAACAAGCCAAGCTTCAATGTTAAGCTCGAGGCCAAGCTCGAGCTCGAGCTCGAACTCGAGTACATCATGGACAAGCCAAGCCAAGCTTGGCCCACCTCGACTCGACTCGGCTCGATGCCCACCCCTACCTTTATTCACCTTTTACAGACCTTCTTCTTCTTCTTTCGTTTTTCTAAAAAAAACTGAAGATCCAGGGACTAACTGCCAGAGAGGAACGTTGTTTCTCCTTGATGTTTCTCTCGTCTGAAATCCTCTTCCACTACGAGGTTGGTATTTTATTTTATTATAGGCATTTGCTAAGGTAAAGGAAGATCAGAGTGGAGAAGGTGAGGGTTCTGGTTGTCACGTGAAAGGAGCTTACTGTAGGGCACACCTTAATCAAACCTCCACCATTGATAGCAGAAAACCACGACTTCACATTTTCAAACCTTCCACCCTCAAAGAAATTAAACCTCAACCACTGACAGTGACAAACCCTTCACGTTGTCAAAACCACAACCCAGACGAAGGGTCGTGGTTCACATGCACATCGGATCGTGGTTGTCATGTTATAAGGATCGTGCTTTTCACATGCACATGAGTCATGGTTATCATGTTACATGGGTCATGGTTGGCAAATGTTATGGGTCATGGTTGTCATGCCAGATGGGTCATGGTGGTCACGTTATAAGGATTCCCAACGCATAAAACCAAGCATCGATCATCTTGTTCTAGTCTATGGGCCCATCATAAATTGGATCTAATCCGTTAGAATTATTCAAGGCTAATGGATTTCCAAGAAATGTTTAATATTGACACCGTATCGAGCCATCAGTGGCCCACACTGAGTAAAAGGACAAATTATTAGGATATACGGAACCCATTCGTTTGAACTGTTGTGGTCCACTAGATTTTAATATTTTGTCCATTCTTCGGACAATTGTATTCCTTGATTTTACAAATAGAATGGACGGAGCGGATCAGACAAAATGCAAATCAATGTGACTTAGAAATGTCGTAAGTTGAAAGATATATAATGTAAAGCAACCGTTTGTCCCCATACGGAACACCGACCTTATTTGAAGCTTCTTCTCTGGGACCCCCTTCCCTTTACATTTTTCTTGTTTTGAATCTTCTTCACTGGGCCCCTCTATTGCCACTCAGCGAGTACATCTACAAGTTCAGTTCAGCTCAGTCCATATAAATGGCAAAGCAAGATATGTGTTTTGCCAAACTCTATTCTCAGTGTTTAAAGAGGGGTCGTGGTTTGTATGAAAGTATGGTCGAAGTTTACATTCACAATGGTCTGTGGTTGATATGCACAAAGGAACAAGGTTAACACGTACAATGGATCGTGGTTATCAAAAAATGGTTGTGGTTAACAGGCACAGTGGATCGTGTTTGACGGCTTATTAAGAGGGGTCGTGCTTAACATTAAATAGGATCGTGGTTTACACTAACAATGGGTCATGATTGATAGGCACAACGGTTCACATGTTCAATGGATAATGGTTGTCAACCACGACCCAGTGTGGATCACAGTTCACATGTACAACGGGTCATTATTGTGATCGTGATTGATATGCCTAGTGGATCGTGGTTGACAGGCACAGTGGATTGTGGATCACATGTTATGTGGGTCGTGACTATCAACCACGACCCAATGGTGATGACAACCATGATCGTGGATATGATCATGGTTGATATGCCTATTGGATCGCGGTTGACAGGCATAATGGATCGTGGATCATATGTTATGTGAGTCGTGACTGTCAACCACAACCCAATGTAGATGACAACGACGATCTGTATCACATGACAACCACGATTGTGGTTGTGATCGTGGTTGATATGCCCATTGGATCGTGGTTGACAGACACAGTGGATCATGAATCACATGTTATGTGGGTCATAACTGTCAACCACGACCCAACGTAGATGACAACAACGATCTGTATAACATGACAACCACGATCGTAGTTGTGATCGTGGTTGATATGCCCATTGGATCATGGTTTACAGGCAAAGTGGATCATGGATCACATGTTATGTGGGTCGTGACTGTCAATCACGACCCAACGTAGATGACAACAACGATATGTATCACATGACAACCACGATCGTGGTTGTGATGCCCATTGGATCGTGATTGACAGGCACAGTGGATCGTGGATCACATGTTATGTGGCTCGTAACTATTAACCATGACCCAACGTATATGACAATAACGATTTGTATAACATGACAACCACGATCCTCTATAACTCGTGATAACTACGACCCTTCATAGATTACAACCACGATCCACTATGTACTACAATTACGACCCATGCTAAATTTCGAGTCTAAAATTTGCAAGACCATCTTATTATTTATTAACAATTCGCGACCATATTAGAATGCAGGTCGAAATAAGCCAATGATAACCACATGCTTAAACTTCGAAAAGGCACAAGTCCCTTTGAAGTGCTCCATTAGTTTTTTGAAGGAGTACATGATTGAATATGTGGAGAAGAATCCTAATAGAAAAAAATTATTTAGGAACAACTGTTTTGGATTTCTGCTTCACTTTCCATTGATTGGGTGGATGACACACTCTCAGATCATGCATTGCCTAATGCAGAGGCATGTTGGTGATCTGACATTTGTTGTTTAGGGCACCATGATAAAATTTACTGAGCTCGATTTTGCATTAATAATGGGTCTTAAGTTTGGACCAGTTAGGATAGATGGTGGAGGTCGTGACAAGACCGGAAAAGGTATTAGGGATACCTATCTGAGAGCAGTTAGTGTGAGTAAGAAAGAATTGAAAAAAGCCTATATGTCACTCACTGATAAAGAAGAACATATGGACACGGTGAAGTTGGCTCTAATAATTTGCATTAAGAGTCTAATAGTTGGATCTCCACAAAAGAATTATTGTGTTGATAAGTTTATCGACATGGTTGATGACTTGGAATATTTTAATAACTACCCCTGGGGCAGTGTGGGGTATGAATATTTGATGGATGGGGTTACCACTGCAATCGGCAGTGTTCGAGCGAATGGCCAGTACCCCAAATCATACAATATATGCGGATGCGCGTATGCACTACAAGTAAATTATTATTGTCTTGATTGATACTTTGAGTTTAAATTTTTACTTTGTACATGTTAACCAATATGTAATGCATGATAATTTATTTTAAACAGATTTGGGCCTACGAGCGTTTCCCTAAACTCACTGGTGACAGTGGGTGGGCCGCTAGAAGACTGCGTACAAGGATTCATCGAATACTAAATTGGAATCCTTATAAAGTAGGCAAATATCCCCCCATCTCGGCCATCTTCATAGTTGTATCGATAAGAGTTATTTAATTATTAGTGTAATTTAATTATGCTGTATGTGTATAATTAATAAATCAATTTTTCTCCTGCAGGTGGTTCTAGCTCTAAAGCTTCGATCAACGGTCGAAGAAACAGAGACCGAGGTTGTCAGGAGTATAGCTGATGACACTTATAGAAAGGACAAGGCTTTGTGGGCAGCACCCACGACAGAGAAAATGGTGGAGGACATGGTGCTCAAACATGTCGCTAACAGAAAGTTGAAAAGCGGAAGTTGTGTGGATGGAAATGAGGAATTGGAGGAAATAAAAAAATAAACTTGAGGCTAATCTTAAAGCCTCCCTAGAGACCCTTATTGGCAAGATATTTAAACAGAATAAAAAATCAAGGTCTGAAATAAAGAAATTTAATCAGCGGATTAAGACCATCGCCAATGAAATGGAAGGAATAAAAGATGAAGTGAAGCAGATTGATGGGTTTGGAGGAGAAATAAAGCAACTCAAGGATGAGAATGCTTCTTTACGTGAAGAAATGAAGTTAATGAGAGAGGATATTCATACAAAATACGTACGTGATATTGCTTTGCTTTATTTGTTAATAGGTCACTGTGAATGTACTGTCTTCTAATATATGATTTTAATACAGGTCAACGACACAACAACAACAACAACTGTTAATGATGGGATGAGCCATCTCAAATGTTTTGAAGATGGGATGAGTCATCTCAAATATGACAATGCTTCACTGCAAGAGAAGATGAAGTAGCTAATAGATGAGTTTCAGGCAATAAAGGTAAATGAAAAATGGATCGTGTTTATCATCCATAAAGGATCGTTGTTATCATCCACAAGGGGTTGTGGTTGTCATACACATTTGGTCGTGGTTGATGCACGACCCAACATTGATGGCAACCACAATCCGGCCGAGGGTCGTGGTTACTGTGAAAAATAGGTCGTGGTTTTTATGAACTATGGATCGTGGTTATCATACATAGTTGATCATGATTTTCAACCAAAAGGATCTTGATTTTCATCTACGATGGTTCGTATGGACAACAACCACGCTCCATTGGTCATAATAACCACGACCCTTTTCTTGATCGTAGTTGTCATCCATAGTGGGTCGTGGTTCACAACTAGGAAGGGTCATGGTTGAGTCCCTTAAAAAAGACATTGAAATACATAATAATATATGATTTTATTATAGGAGAAAGTTCATTCGATGAGCCCTCTCGGAGGAGAGAATGCTTCACTGCAGGAGCAGATGAAAAAGCTTGGAGAGGAGTTCCAAGCAATGAAAGTATATATGAAATTGAATTTATTTTGAATCTTATTTGGTCGTTGTTGCGTTCCTTTTTAGGTCGTGGTTATCATCCAAAAATGGATCGTTGTTATCATCCACCAGGGGTGCTGGTTGTCATACACATTAGGTCGTGACTGATTTTGAAGGATCGTAGTTTGTATGAACTGTAGATCGTGGTGATCATCCATAGTGGATCGTGAATTTCATCCACAATTATTCATGGGTGTGAACCACAACTCAACGTGGATGACAACCACGATCCAAATGGAGGGTCGTGGTTCACATTCCCAATGGAACCTAGTTTCCGTCCATAGTGGGTCGTGGTTGAACCACGACTCAATAGGGCCGACAACCATGATCCATTGTTCGTAATAACCACGACCTTTTACTTGATCGTGGTTGTCATTCACAGTGGGTCGTGGTTCACAACCAGGAAGGGTCGTGGTTGAGTTCCTTAAAAATGACATATTGAAATACATAATAATATATGATTTGATTACAAGAGAAAGTCCCTTCGATGAGCCCTCTAAGATGAGAGAATGCTTCACTACAGGAACAAATGAAGAAGCTTGGAGAGGAGTTTCAAGCAATAAAGGTATATGAAATTGAATTTATCTTGAATCTTATTTGGTCATTGTTGTGTTCCTTTTTGGGTCGTGGTTCACATTCCCAATGGAACCTGGTTTCTGTCCATAGTGGTCGTGGTTGAACCACGACTTAATAGGGTCAAGAACCACGATTCATTGTTCATTACTTGAAACTCATAAATAATATATGATTTTATTACAGGACAATGTCCCTTCGATGAGCCCTCTCAGAGGATAGAATGTTTCATCTGCTCACTGCAGGAGCAGATGAAGCAACTTAGTGAGGAGATCCAAGCAATGAAGGTATATGAAATTGAATTTATACCGAATCTTATTTGGTCGTTGTTGTGTTCCTTTTTGGGTCGTGGTTATGATCCAATGATGGATCATTGTTATCATCTACCAGGAGTCGTGGTTGTTATAAACACTGGGTCATGGCTGAATCACAACCCAAGATTGATGAAAACCACGATCCGGACCAGGGTCGCAGTTTGTATGAACTGTGAATCATGATTTTCATCCATAGTGGATCATGATTTTCACCACGACCCAATATGGTCGACGTAACGTCTCGGAGAATTCCGTATAAAGACCCGAGTACCACCTCAGGCAGACATCACTCAAGATCAAACCCTTTTGGAATTAGACGAGGATTAACTAGTGTTAAACTAGATTAGCTGCAAAATCCGGTTGGTCCACGTTAAGTACGATCTGCAAGACCGAAAACTTATAGAATCATTGACGCTAGGTTACCCTAAAATCTATGATCAATCTCATTACCCAGTTGCCCTCGGGAGTACATTGAAACTTCGTATCGGATCTGGACCGCACGTCGAAAGTCCAATTACTACGAAATTATATAATTAAGACCGCCTTGCTGGACTTGACCATCACCTCGAAAATTAAGTCCAAATAGTGTCCCGAAGCTATTCGCTTAAGCCCCGAGTGAAGAGTGTGAGAAACGTGGATATCTCAGAAATAAAATATAAATTTAAGTCATCTAATACTTATCGCTTGCGGGCCGAATATAAGGATTCAGACCGTCAGAATCTGACCCAAATACACCCTCAGATCAGGAGAAATTTTAAATACATGGTAGTGTACTTGTAGCCCTGATCGAGTTTCGGTGACCGTTGAACGGAAACTGGTCCACCGCGGTCGATCTGTAAATCCGATCGGATTGAAAACTTAACTCGACCTAGATCCATGGTCAAGGAGCTTAAGTCCAACCTTAGGCTCAAGGGGGGAGGGCTCCGAAAGTGCTCCGTTGAGCTGAAATAGACGCCCTTTGGCTATAACTTAAGTATACCTTGGCCCTGGGGCCATTTCCATCAGTTTTAGGCCTACATAAGGACCTTAAACCCTCTCTCATTCACTCCATACGAATTTGGAAAAAATCCTAGGAGAGAGAAGAGAGTAAAGAGAGAGAAAGTGAGAGAGAAGTTCGAGTCACTCCTGGGATTCGATCCCTGCCATTCTGCGTGCCTATCCATCACTACCAAATCGCTATTCCGAGCGATTCTAACTTCGTTCTTAGGTAAGAAAACCTAACCCTAATCCGTTCTAGGGTTTCAAATAGCGAAATGATGAAATAGCTAACCTAGTTCATGCTATAGGTTGTCATTTTGCCGGTGACAAAGACTACGTGTTTAAAATGACTTTGTTACGCGTTTATCGGCATAAGGTGAGGACTATAGAAGTATAGATTATGGTTTTCAAGGCTTTCAATGTCGGTTAATGGTTATTCTTGACGTAGGTGCTATTTCACATGCATAAAGTGATGTCCATTTCATTTTTCAGTTATACGTTAACTAGGTTGAATATTTTGTATTCCTCGTATTTGTAGAAAATACCGTATACGTATGAAATTCAGATTTGTGCTTGCCATGATTAATTATTATTTATGTATGCTAGATGCATGTGTATCAACTTCTGGGTGAACGGATTAGCCTAATACATGTTATATTAACATACATCGTGGATGTTACAATGCGTAGCCTAAGTATTTGAGCAAAAGGTTAAATGAGTATAAACCTTGCATTAGTGTATGCCATGACTAACTATCATGGTTACGCGATTGTTGTGTAGGTGGCAATCCTTTGACGAAGGGACTCGCCTTAATACGTATGTTAACCAATACATATCATGTATGATATAATGTGTATGCTAAGTGTTTGTAAACATGTCTGTATGAATAAATACTTGTAAACTGTTCTTTAAATGGGTTTTAAGATAGGATTCTCAGCTACTCTAATGATGTATACAATTTTCTCCATATGCCTTGTTTCATAATCATTGCTTTTACCTAGAAATGCATAAGTGTGGATTCATGTTTATGTTATACTTCATAATATGCTCAACTGATTGTATGATTTGAATCATTGCTCCATTACTGGTTGAGTATTTCATATGCTAGATCGTTGTAATTGAATGTGTTTGGGGCTATTATATAGTCCAGGCAATCGGTAACAGGCCTCGAACTAGTGGCTGACTTTATCCCGCCACATGAGACGCACCTGATGAATCCGAGTCGTATATCGATTGGCGACAGTGGTTAGGCCACACGGAGTGCTTATGCGCTTCATGTTGATCAGCTCGATGTGCGCCGTGCTAGTCGAGCCCGTCAAATAACCTGATTGGCCCGATGTATGTTAACCATGTTTGGACACTACTGCTTGAAGCTAGGGTACCAAACTCACCAGTGAAATCCCTGTTAACCTTGGTACTGTGATCCGCTAAGACTCATGAGTTGGACATGGTGGTATGGGACACCGTGGTCAAGCTATCGGCCTATGCTGGGGCGACGAGCCTCCCCGTAGTGACCAGTGAGCAACCCAGACTCGTGATCCGAATACGGTAGTATGGAACACTGTATTAGTGCTGTCAGCCTACACTGATCAGGTGACGAGCCCTTTGTAGTGACCTCGAGTGTACTCTAAGTCTACGTATAGGTGACGAGCCTTCCATAACATCTAGAATATAAACTAGGCCTGCACTGATTAGGTGACGAGCCCTTTGCAGCGACCTAGAATCGCAACATCGTATGAGATTTACTAGGACTGACGACCCTAGAATGGATCCTTGTTTGGGAATGATATAAGGGAGGTACCTTAGATTCCCAATCCTGCTGTATGAAAGGAACTAATAATAACTTGGTAATCACGTTCATAACATCGCACTGCATGTGCCCCGGGTTGAAGAGCACAGAGGGAAGAAAGCATGTCGCGACCGTAAGATGGTGTCGCACGAGGGAGTGTAGGTGAGGGCATGCATCATAAATACATTTCATCCTTGCATTAATAAGAGTATCTAGGAATGTCTGATATGTCTACTTTATCATTACTGCTTGACTGAATGGATAACATATTAATCTTTGCTCTATGATTCCACTGAGTTGATCACTCACTCCCACGTTCTGGGACGGTGTTTTGAACACCCACCAGACCCTGTCTTAGTTGCAGATGACGATGCGACTCAGGAGGCGGAGCCTGATTACTATGACGATCAGGACGAGTTCTCATATATGCAGTTCTCCGGCGGTTTCACTTAGGCCGTCCGGATCGACGGGGCTACAGGGCTTATCATCGTAGTTGAACTATTTTTTGACATTTTAATTTTTGAACTATTACATGTATATGGTGACTCAGAGATGTATTCATACTCTGGAGACCGATTATGAACTTTTGGCTCATACATGTATATATATACATCTTTTAGTCTTCCGTTTGCGTTATATTAATTGATATGGAGTATGAATTACTATTTTGGTATAATCTCACTCATGATTATTGCACTACCATGGACAACATTTAATCATAAGCTTATATTTTGCATAAGTGATGTTTTAGAACTCGGGAGTTGAGTTGCTACTCGACCCCCGATTTTTAGGGCGTTACAAGTTGGTATTAGAGCATGATTTGGATTAAACTGGACCTGGGTTATGGTCACACAACGTACGCTGACACATTTTGACCTAGGTGGGTGCGATACAAAAGTAGAAATAAGTGTAGGTTTCCCAATTTCACTAATTGGCGAAATTCACCGAAAACGATCGCTGAGATCGGGTTTATACACATCCGTGATCACTTGAGGTGATCCCGGGTCACTCCTAGACTGTCTGTTGACGAGTTTAGATGACAAGTTACCCATTCCAACTTCAAATAACCTGAAAAATATGAATGTACTATAGTTTGGACCCGAAACGACTCGAAACGGAATCGAGGGCCAAAGGATGCAATCTGGGGGGACCCACGGTGGACCCGGGGTATCATTGGCACCCCGGGAGGGGGGTGGCCACCGTCCTACTTCGGCGGCACCGCGTCTGCCGCGGTCTACCGCGGTCCCCTTTGCCCGGGCCGGTCGGGCCTACACGGGTCGGCGTCGGGCCGACCCCTAGGCACGTGTGGGGCCCACGAAATTTTGTGGGGACCCCTATTTCTTGTCCATTTTACCCCCTCCCTCTCAAAGCATCCCTCCAAGCTCTTCTTTCTTCAAAGAAAAAAAACCCTCAAATCCCCCCTCCAATCACTTCTTCTTCTATTTTCGTGCACCACCTTCACCCCTCATTCGAAATTTCCTCCCTCCACAGCTGTTGCTCCCCTCCTTTCACATTTATTTGAGCACTCAAACCCAATTAGGTGTCTCAAATTCGTGGGAACCCAAGTAACCATCATATTTCCTCATTTCCTTTCCCTTTCCATGGCTTTGTTTGAGCTAGTGATAGCCATCTTCTCCATTTCCACCATTCTTTCCCTCATGGGAAAGAAAAGAGCTTCCACGGACAAGGCCGGGCCTTGCTGCCCTACTCGACCGAGGCGGAAGACGGACGCCGGGGCTAGTACAAGCGTCGTCCGTGAGCATAGGTCAAAGCGGGACCTAAACCCCAAGTTCCCATCGAGAGAGCGCTACCGATAGGCATGGAATACGGTCGGTTTGGTGGCCGCAGTGTTGTACTTGAAGCTCACGTGGATGAGAAGCTGTTTGGACTACACCAGATCATGGATTTTCTGGTGGAGGCCGGGTGGGGTCCCATGTTCAAAGGTAAGTCTCACGCATGTGAGAATATGGTTCGTGCTTTCTATGCCCATATCCGAGACCCATCGCTAGAACCTCTACAGTTCACTGTTTCCATCGGAAGGTGGGATTACACAATCAACATAGACTTAGTGTCCCGGGTTATGGGAATTCCACGTGGTGAAGTACATGTCAATGAGGATTATTTCAAGAGTGTGCGAGAAAGAGATCGTCGTATGCGATATCTATGTGGCCGACTGGTTCCCTGGACGTGAGCTAATTGTCTTCCATCGTCGAAGTTGTTGATGATTTTCACTTGCTTCATCACATTTTCACGTACAATGTGTATCCACGGTGGGGCAACCGTACGAAATGCACTTGGTTGATGGTAGACTTCCTGTACAAAGTTGGACATGGGGACAAGCTATGCCTGCCCACGTTCGCCCTACTACAGATAGTCCAGACCGTACGCTCCATTAGGAATGATATCTCACTCCCGTTCGGCCGATTGATATGCAAGATGGCTCGAGAGTGCAGCTATAGACTTAACATGGATGATATTGCGCCGATCCGGGTCATAAGCGATGTTACGCTTAACAATATGGGGATCGGCCCTCGACAACGCCAAGCCTGACTCAACGAGTATGGGGGGGAGTCTGATAGTGAGGGGGAGGAAAGTATTGATCTAGATGAAGAGAGCGACGAAAGAAGAGGTGATGAGATAGAGGAAGAACAGGAAGAAGAGCAGAAGGCTCATGACACTGATGAGAGCTCTCCTCCTACCACCCAGAAGCGTGGTGGTGAGCGGACTATTATGGAAGCCCGTTTGACTCAACTTGAGGAGGGCCAAGCTGCCTTGAGGCAGGAGATCTAGGAGGCCCGAGCCGAAGCAAGACAAAAGCTTGAGGAGAACGAGGCTTTCATGAAACGAAAATTCAGTAAAGTGTCCCACACCTTGAGGGCCATCCTATGTTGCCTACAGGGTAAGGGTGCACCTCCACCATCGCTCGATTCTGACGACTAGCTATATGTAGTCACCTTTTTGTTGCTTTGTTGCTTGTTTCTAGTTTATATGTTTTAGCCTTGACGGACTTCGAAGTAGATGTGGTGAATAGTGTGCTGTTGTTTAAGTCTTTGAATAGGCTAGTTCTCATGCGTTTCTTGTCATGGCATGTAAAGTTATACCTTATGTATTGTGACAAATTTTGGTAAATGAAATGCATGCAGTTTCTTTTGCTATGAGTGTGTGGAATGCTTAATAAATTGTGTATTGCTATGCTACATCTTACACAAGTTGTGCCCTATGTATATAGGGAATGCCACCTGCGGTCATGCGGAGCACGGCACGCCTCACACTTATTGATTTGATGGACCAGGCACCTCCCTAGAGTGATAGTCGTACGGACTCGGTTCGTGAGATTATGCCTGAGTCTCAGCCTTCTACTGGTCCTACAGTTGGGCCGCCACTTTACACACCATCGGTTCGTGAGCAGAACTGTGCCTCAGGCAGCCCCACCTACGGATAGGTTAGAGCAGTTATTGATGATGATGCACCAGCAGCAGGTGCAGCACCAGCAGCAGCAGATGTTGGATCAGCAGCACCAGCAGCAGCTTTTGACCACTATTACAGGGGCCCTAGCTCAGGGTGGGAGTGTGACTCCACCTTCACCATTTGTACACCCTCCTGAGACTGTAGACCTTCCGCTCAGGATGAGGGTGTGACTTTACCTGCTCCTGCTGTATACCCTACGGGGAACTTGGGTACTAGTGGCCTCCTCGAGCGATTCCAGCGCTTGCGACCCCTTACCTTTATGGGTTCTCATAGACCCGAGGAGGCCGAATATTGGCTGGACCGCGTCTCCAAGATACTGAGGATGCTACACTGTACAGAGCCGGAACAGGTTGAGTTGGTAACCTTCATATTTGAGAAGGAGGCCAGCTTGTGGTGGGATAGTGTCCTACCGATCGTGGTAGTTGACTTTGTATGAACGTGGGCAGCATTTGAGAACCGCTTCCATGAGAAATACTATCCCCTTACATACCGGCACGAGAAGGAGAATGAATTCTTGCGCCTCAGACATGGAGGCATGTCAGTGACAGAGTACGAGCACCGATTTACGGAGTTAGGCCGATACGTCCCTACTATACTTGCTGACGCACAGATGCGAATGTGGCATTTTTTCGAGGGCCTGCGACCTGATATTCGCTCAAAGATGTGCTGTGCTAACATACCCTCCTATGCTGAGCTAGTACACATGTCTATGCCAGCAGAGCAAGACGGGGATCGATTGTCACGTTCTCGTGGGCCTATGATCCCTAGGCCACGACCAGATATGCCGAGCAGGGCATTCCTTGGCAAGAGGTCCCGTACCGACTCTTCTACCAGGATCGCGGCGCCACTAGTTCCGATGAGGCGACCTGGTGTGACCTGTACGTATTGTGGGAGACCAGGTCACGCTGCAAGAGCGGTTTCACATGATGAGAGACAGTGGGTTTTTACCGCCGCAGAGAATCGACCGCCCTCGCCCTCTAGTTCTATCGACTCCACCCCTACGGACTGCACATTCACACCCCTCGTTTCGACTGCCGGCACCCGATTTAGGCCACCTCAACGGCCCACGGTTCCGCAGCCTGAACCGTCAGCAGCAGGCTCATGTGCACTCACTTACAGCTGAGGCATCCGAGGGATCGACGTAGCACCCGTAGCTTTTGAAGTCATAGCCCAGATTCAAGGTATGCCTGTCTTCTTATTGGTGGACATCGGGTCCACTATTTCGATCATATCATGCGCTGCAGTCAAGCGGCCGGGATTGGTTACTACTCCTATGAAGGGAGTGAGGCTTACTACCGCTACAGGGACGTTTTTAGACGTTACCCGGATTTGCAAGGCTTGCTCGATATATTTGGGTAACAGGACAGTGTGCGTCGACCTGATTGTTGCCCCATTATGGCACTATGATGTTGTTCTCGGTATGGATTGGCTCGCTGAGATGAGGGCAGAGATAGATTGCGAGACCAGAGTCCTAACAGCCTACGGACCTGAGGGCACGGTCTTTACTTTTCCAGTTCAGGTCAGTTGGCCTTGTCGAGTTAGTTGTTGCGCTGCCTTGTTAGAATGTATTGATGGTCCAACGTTGGAAGACACGCCTGTGGTTCAGGACTTTACAGACGTATTCGAGAAGATCCCGGGACTACCTCCTAGGCGCGAGATCGACTTTACTATTGATCTTGTGCCTGGTGCATTCGACACCTATTTCATTGCCGACATATCGCATGCCTCCATATGAGATAGAGGAACTGAGGAAACAGATCGATGATCTATTGAGTGCAGGCTTTATACGACCTAGCATGTCTCCATGGGGAGCGCCGGTGTTGTTTGTGAAGAAGAAGGACAGATCACTGCATTGTGTATCGATTATCGCAGACTGAACCAGGTGATAGTGAAGAATAAGTATCCCTTGCCCAAGATTGATAACCTGTTTGATCAGTTGAAGGGGGCACGTTATTTTTCGAAGATCGATCTACAGTCAGGGTATCATCAGTTGCAAGTCAGGGATGAGGACGTGCAGAAGACGGCCTTCAGGACCAGTTTTGGACACTATGAGTTTCTCGTGATGTCGTTTGACCTTACGAACGCTCTGGCCGTGTTCATGGACTTGATGAACAGGGTATTCCGGCCGTTCCTTTTCTGATTCGTCATCGTGTTTATAGATGACATCCTGATATACTCTACGAATCGAGAAGATCACGAGGAGCACCTAAGAGCGGTCCTTGATACTCTTAAGAAGAACCAGCTGTTTGCGCAGTATAAGAAGTGCGACTTTTGGAAGGAAGAAGTCAAGTTCCTGGGACATGTGGTGTCCAAGGAAGGGATAATGGTGGACCTTGCTAAGGTAGTCGCAGTTTAGGACTGGAAGCAGTCTGGTTCGGTTACTAAGGTGAGGAGTTTTCTGGGCCTGGCAGGCTATTACCGACGCTTCATTTGGGACTTCTCAAAGATAGCCAGACCTTTGTCTCAGTTAACTCGAAAGGATCTAAAGTTCGCCTGGAATGAGAAGGCGAAGCAACTTTTCAAGAGCTGAAGGACAAATTGACGTCCGCCCCTGTGCTAGTATTGCCAGAGCAAGGGGTTAAGTATACGATTTACACCGACGCATCTCGAGTTGGTTTGGGATGTGTCCTTATGCAGAAGGACAGGGTGATTGCATATGCCTCGAGACAGTTAAGGAAACACGAGTAGAATTACCTTACGCATGACCTCGAGTTAGCAGAGGTCATATTTACATTAAAGCTCTGGAGACATTACCTCTACGGAGAGGAGTTCAAGCTTTTCTGCTACTGCAAGAGCCTTCGTTATATATTCACTCAGAGGGACCTGAAATGAGGCAGTGACGATGGATGGAGACCTTGAAGGACTTTAAGTTCGAGGTTTCCTACCATCCTGGCAAGGCCAACCTTGTGGCAGACGCGTTGAGCCGTAAGAAGGCTATAGTATTTACGGCTCCGCTGATGATAGCAGAGTGAGATATGGTAGAGTTCGTGTGGGACTTCGAGCAGAAACTCATCGTGGAGGAGCCATTTGAGAGTGTCGCGCACGTTCGGGTTCGGCGACTTATTGATGACAGGATTATCAAAGCCCAGAAGGGCGATGAGCGGTTGTCTGAGCTTTGAGAACACGCTAGCGATAATGAGGATGCCGAGTGGAGAGTTAGTACGGATGAGGCTTACGTTATCGTGGCCGCCTATGCGTCCCAAATCTTCATGGCTTAAGACAGGAAGTCCTCGAGGCTGCACATAGTTCAAAATTGGCAATGCATCCTGGAAGCACGAAGATGTATCGAGATATGAAGAGATCGTACTGGTGGGACAACATGAAGCTCCACATAGGAGATTATGTGTCCCATTGTCTCACCTGCCAGCAGGTAAGGCAGAGCATCGCCGACCTCCTGGACTGCTTCAGCCCATGCCCATAGCAGAATGGAAATGGGATTTCATTTCCATGGATTTCATCTCAGGGCTACCGAAGACGAGGAAGGGACATGATTCCATTTGGGTGATTATGGACCGGTTAACGAAATTGGCCCATTTCCTCCCTATTAGAGTTTCAAACTCGGCAGACGACTTGGCCAGATTATACATTAAAGAAATAGTGCGTCTACATGGAGTTCCTCCGGAGATCGTGTCGGACTGAGACACCCGATTCACATCCATCTTCTGGACTCGTATCCTGGAAGCGATGGGTGTGAAGTTGAAGTTCAGTACCCCGTTCCACCCACAGACCGACGGGCAGACGGAGCGGGTGAATTAGATTTTAAAGGATATACTGCGGGCTTGTGTTTTGGACTTCAAGGACAGTTGGGATGACTGTCTCCCGTATGCAGAGTTAGCCTACAATAACAGCTTTCAGGCGAGTATTGGTATGACTCCTTATGAGGCCTTGTACGGGCGCCCTTGCCGAGCACCGCATTGCTGGGCAGAGGTTGGCGAGCGCAGTTTGATTGGCCCAAAGTTAGTACACGCGACCTCAGAGAAGATCGATATTTTCAGGCGTCGACTTCTTACAGCCCAGAGAAGACAGAAGAGTTATGCCGATACGAGGTGACGACTGCTAGAGTTCGAAGTTGGAGACCATGTATTCCTCCGAGTTTTCCCTATGAAGGGAGTCCTTCGGTTTGGCAAGAAGGGGAAACTTATGCCGCGGTTCATTGGCCCATTCCAGATATTAGACCGAGTAGGTGTGGTGGCATACCGTCTTGCTTTGTCCACACCACTTGCGGGCGTGCACAACGTATTCATATATCTATGCTGAAAAAATACGTTCCTGATCCTTCCCACATTATCAGATGGGAAAGATGCTACATATGTACTGCGTCCGACGCGTATCCTAGACAGGAAGGAGCAGTTGTTACGTTGCAAGGTCATCCCACTTGTGAAAGTATTGTAGACGCATCACACTGAGGAAGAGGCTACTTGGGAGAAAGAAGCCGAGGTCCGTAAGAACTACCCTCAGATTCTTGAGGAGTACAAAAGGTACTAATTTCGAGGACAAAATTTTTCTTTAAGGAGGGTAGATTGTAACGTCTCGGAAAATTCCGTACGAAGACCCGAGTACCACCTTAGGCAGAAATCACTCAGGTCAAATCCTTTTGGAATTAGACGAGGATTAACTAGTGTTAAACTAGATTAGCTGCGAAATCTGGTTGGTCCACTTTAAATACGATCTGCAAGACCCAAAACTTGTAGAATCATTGACGCTGGGTTACCCTAAAATCTATGATCAATCTCATTACCCAGTTACCCTCGGGAGCACATTGAAACTTCGTATCGGATCTGGACCGTACGTCGAAAGTCCGATTACTACAAAATTATATAATTAAGACCGCCTTTCTAGACTTGACCACCACCTCGAAAATCAAGTCCAGATAGTGTCCCGAAGCTATTCCCTTAAGCCCGGAGTGAAGTGTGTGAGAAACGTGGATATCTTAGAAATAAAAATCTAAATTTAAGTCATCTGAGACTTGTCGCTTGCGGGCTGAATATAAGGATTCAGACCGTCAGAATCTGACCCAAATACACCCTCGGATCAGGAGAAATTTCCCATATATGGCAGTGTACTTGTGGCCCTGATCGAGTTTCGGTGACCGTTGAATGGAAACTGGTCCGCCGCGGTCGATCTCTAAATCCGATCGAATTGAAAACTTAACTCGATCTAGATCCATGGTCAGTGAGCTTATGTTCGACCTTAGGCTCAAGGGGGGCTCCGGAAGTGCTCCGTTGAGCTGAAATACCTTGGCCCTGGGGCCATTTTTATCAATTTTAGGCCTATATAAGGACCTTAAACCCTCTCTGATTCACTCCATACGAATTTGGGAAAAACCCTAGGAGAGAGAAGAGAGTAAAGAGAGAGAAAGTGAGAGAGAAGTTGGAGTCACTCCTAGGATTCGATCCCTGCCATTCTACGTGCTTATCCATCACTACCAAATCGCTATTCTGGCGATTCTAACTTCGTTCTTAGGTAAGAAAACCTAACCCTAATCCGTTCTAGGGTTTCAAATAGCGAAATGATGAAATAGCTAACCTAGTTCATGCTATAGGTTGTCATTCTGCCGGTGACAAAGACTACGTGTTTAAAATGACTCCGTTACGTATTTATCGGCGTAAGGTGCAGACTATAGAAGTATAGATTATGGTTTTCTAGGCTTTCAATGTCGGTTAATGGTTTATTCTTGACATAGGTGCTATTTCACATGCATAAAGTGATGTCCATTTCATTTTTCAATTATACGTTAACTAGGTTGAATATTCTGTATTCTTCGTATTTGTAGAAAATACTGTATATGTATGAAATTCGGATTTGTGCTTGCTATGATTAATTGCTGTCTATGTATGCTAGATGCATGTGTATCAACTTCTGGGTGAACGGATTAGCCTAATACATGTTATATTAACATACGTCGTGGATGTTACAATGCGTAGCCTAAGTGTTTGAGCAAAAGACTAAATGAGTATAAACCTTGCGCTAGTGTACGCCATGACTAACTATCGTGGCTATGCGATTGTTGTGTAGGCGGCAATCCTTTGACGAAGGGACTTGCCCTAATACGTATGTTAACCAATACATACCATATATGATATAATGTGTATGCTAAGTGTTTGTAAACATGACTATGCGATTGTTGTACGCCATGACTAACTATCGTGGCTATGCGAGTGTTGTGTAGGCGACAATCCTTTGACGAAGGGACTCGCCCTAATACGTATGTTAACCAATACATACCATATATGATATAATGTGTATGTTAAGTGTTTGTAAACATGTCTGTATGAATAAATACTTGTAAACTGTTCTTTAAATGGGTGTTGAGATAGGATTCTCAACTACTCTAATGATGTGTACGATTTCCTCCATATGCCTTGTTTCATAATCATTTCTTTTACCTAAAAATGCATAAGTGTGGATTTATGTTTATGTTGTACTTCATAACATGCTCAACTGATTGTATGATTTGAATCATTGCTCCATTACTGGTTAAGTATCTCATATGCTAGATCGTTGTAATTGAATGTGTTTGGGGCTATTATATAGTCCAGGCAATCGGTAACAGGCCTCGAAGTAGTGGCTGACTTTATCCTGCCACATGAGACGCACCTGACGAATCTGAGTCGTATATCGATTGGCGACAGTGGTTAGGCCACACGGAGTGCTTATGCACTTCATGTTGATCAGCTCGATGTGCGCTCGTGCTAGTCAATCCCATCAAATAACCCGATTGGTTCGATGTATGTTAACCATGTTTGGACACTACTGCTTGAACCAAGGGTACCAAACTCACTAGTGAAATCCCTTTTAACCTTGGTACCTTGATCCGCTAAGACTCATGAGCCGGACGTGGTGGTATGGGACACCGTGGTCGAGCTGTCGGCCTACGCTGGGGCGACGAGCCTCCCCGTAGTGACCAGTGAGCAACCCAGACTCGTGAGCCGAATACGTTGGTATGAGACACTGTATTCAAGCTGTCGGCCTACACTGATTAGGTGACGAGCCCTTTGTTGTGACCTCGAGTGTACTCTGAGTCTACATATAGGCGATGAGCCTTCCGTAGCATCTAAAGTATAAACTAGGCCCGCACTGATTAGGTGACGAGCCCTTTGCAGCGACCCAGAATCGCAACATCGTATGAGATTTACTAGGACTGACGACCCTAGAATGGATCCTTGTTTGGGAATGATATAAGGGAGGTACCTTAGATTCCCAATCCTGCTGTATGAAAGGAACTAATAATAACTCGGTAATCACTTTCATAACATTGCACTGCATGTGCCCCGGGTCGAAGAGCACAGAGGGAAGAAAGCATGTCGCGACCATAAGATGGTGTCGCACGAGGGAGTGTAGGCGAGGGCATGCATCATAAATACATTTCATCCTTGCATTAATAAGAGTATCTAGGAATGTTTGATATGTCTGCTTTATCATTACTGCTTGACTGAATGGATAACATGTTAATCTTTGCTCTATGATTCCACTGAGTTGATCACTCACTCCCACGTTCTGGGGTGGTGTTTTGAACACCCACCAGACCCTATCTTAGTTGCAGATGACGATGCGACTCAGGAGGCGGAGCCTGATTACAATGGCGATCAGGATGAGTTCTCAAATATGCAGTTCTCCGACGGTTTCTCTTAGGCCGTCAGATCAACAGGGCTGCAGGGCTTATCATCGTAGTTGAACTATTTTTTGACATTTTGATTTTTAAACTATTACATGTATATGGTGACTCAGTGATGTATTCATAATCTGGAGACCGATTGTGAACTTTTGGCTCATACACGTATATATATACATCTTTTAGTCTTCCGCTTGTGTTATATTAATTGATCTGGAGTATGAATTACTGTTTTGGTATAATCCCACTCATGATTAATGCACTACCACGAACAACATTCAATCATAAGCATATATATTGCATAAGTGATATTTTAGAACTCGGGAGTTGAGTTGCTACTCGACCCCTGATTTTCAGGGCGTTACTGTCGACAATCACGATAGTTAATGGGTGCGAACCACAACCCAATATGGTCGACAACCACGCTCCATTGATCGTAATAACCACGACCCTTTTCTTGATCATAGTTGTCATCCACAGCGGGTCGTGGTTCTCAATCAGGAAGGGTCGTGGTTGAATTCCTTGAAAAAGACATTAAAATTCATAAATAATATATGATTTTATTAGAGGACAATGTCCATTCGATGGGCCCTCTCAGAGGAGAGAATGCTTCACTGCAAGAGGAGATGAAGTTGCTTGGAGAGGAGATCCAAGCAATGAAGGTATATGAAATTGAAATTTGGTCGTTGTTGTGTTCCTTTTTGGGTCGTTGTTATTTTTCAATATTGGATCGTTGTTATCATGTGTAATTGGTTGTGGTTATCATCCACAGTGGGTCGTGGTTGATGCATGACACAATGTGGACGAGAGAGGATATACATATAAAATATGTACGTGATTTGCCTTTGGTTTAATAGTTAACAAGTCACTATGAATGTAATGTCTCCTAATATACGATTTTATAACAGGTCAACAGCTCAACAACAAGTACAACCATTGAGGATAGGATGAGCCAACTCATTCATTTTGAAGATTGGATGAGCCATCTTAAAGATGACAATGCTGCACTGTGGGAGCATATGAAGCAGCTACTAGAGGATTTGCAAGATACAAAGGTATATAAATTTTAATTTTTCTTGGTCCTTATTTGGTCATGGTTATCTTCCACAATGGATCGTGATTATCATCCACAGTGGATCATGGTAATCATACTATATGGGTCGTGGTTATGCCCAGTCCAGACGAGGATCGTGGTTATTATTCATAATGGGTCGTGGTTATCTTATACATTGGGTCGTGGTTGTTGCACAACCTAATGTAGATGAGAACCAGGATCCAATATGGGTGATAGGTGACAACCACGGCCATTCATCTGGGTGATACATAAATAATATATGATTTTATTTCAGGACAATTTCGACAAGCCCTCTCAGACGTGAGAATGCACAACTGTGAGAGAGGATTGAGCAGCTAAGAGAGGAGTTCCAAGCATCAAAGGTATATTTATGGGTCGTGATTATCCACAATGGATCATGGTTGCTGCCCACAATGGATCATGGTTTTATACACATTGGGTTGTAGTTGATGCACGACCCAATTTGGATGACAACCACGATCCACACTGGGATCGTGGTCACTGTCAACATTAGATCGTTGTTTTCATGTATAATTGGTCATGGTTATTGGTCATGGTTATCACCCAAAGCAGATCGTGGATGTGAACCACGACCCACTATCATTTACAATCACGATCCATTGACTACGTCTTGGTTATTAGGAACCTTGGATCGTGGTTATCATCCATAGTGGATCGTGGTTTTCTTCCACACTGGGTCGTGGTTCACATTCCCAATGGATCGTGGTTTCCGTCTATATTGAACCATGACCTCATATGGATGATAACCACGATCCACGACCCAGGCCAAATGTGAATCACAACCATGATCCAGTTCAAGGGTCACGGTTCAGATTCTTGACGAATCGTGGTATCTGTCCATAGTGGAATGTGGTTCAATCACAGTGGATCATGGTTCATCCTCTCCTCATTTCCCTACATGACGTGTTAAAAGAGATAAATATTATGCTTTTGTATTACAGGACAAAATCCTTTCGATGCAAATAGCCGAAGTAGAAATGAAGCAGCTGAAAGAGCACATTGCTTCGTTAAGGCAGGTGATGAACCTGCTAAAGGATGAAGTTAATAAGAAAAATGTACGTGAAATTGCATTTGTTTAAATTTTTAAATAGACATTATGTTATGAATTGCATAGATAATATATGATTTTATTACAGCTCAACATCGGTACTTTGCAAATGAGTGAGGAAGGGAGAGGACAACCAGTGGGTACATCAACTGCAACTATGGTGGATGCTACTCCTGTTGTGGATGTACTTAGGCCACAACGCAATACACTGGCCTTAAGATTTATGTCTTCTCCATACACGGTTCCAACTTCTTCTCCTGTAAAGTTAAGTCGTCAGGGGTACATGGATCCCCACCGAGCTCTAACTGATGCCGAAGACAACGAGTTGAGACTTGTTAGAGAATTAGGTTCACATTAATGGTTAAAAAACATCTATGACTTAAATTCATGGATCGACTTTGAGGTAAGTTTTTATCTTTTCTCTTTCTTTATTTAATATCAATGTATGAATGTTATATCACACATTTTCCTCATTACGTAGGCCATCGATCTATATTTAAACTACCTATCAACACGTCAAGAAAATCGATCGCGAGATAGACAGGACTGCGCATTTGTCCTGTCACTATTTACGGTAATGTGAATTTGAGGACCATAGTTTTCTTTAAAACATCATTAATTATTTATGTTTCTAATAGTATCCAATATCTCAATAGCAAATCATGGAAATCCAACTTGGCTTGTTGCGCACTTATGGAGCTGAGAATCATAAGGATCGACAAGTCATGAAGTCTGAAAAATTGAATGAAAATCTTATAGATATAGTCAACCGTGATGGTAAAATGAAGCCTCTATGGAAATATGAAGTGGTAAGATCTTACTTACTTGCATATATACTTGGACTTAAATGATATTATTCATTTTAGAAAGGCATGAGTTTAACTGTTGTCCTATTTATTATGCTGGACAGTTATACATCCCTCTCAATGCGGGGCAACAACACTGGTTGTTGGGTGTTGTTTCTTCGAAGAAGAGAGATGTCACTTTGTCTGATAGCACGAGCACTTATTGGAAAGAGAAAAATGAGCTGGTCGTAGCGCAGGTAACGGACGGTATGAGGTGGTTATTCCATATTCTTAATGGTGGAGCTAAGTTATGGGAGAAGCCATGAAATGAGGATAATCACTGATAGACCTGCGCAACACAACTCTGACGATTGTGGCGTATTCATGTTGAAATTCCTAGACTTCTTGAGTAGCATGCATGCAATTGATTTTACACCTGTAAGTATATATTTATTTATCTACATTAAATCTTGATTTTACACCTGTAAGTATATATTTTACACCTGTAAGAGGAAATTCCTAACTTTAGAAAGACAATTGCATACGACTGTCTGCAGTACAAGAAAGAAACTGATGCTGCTTTCACAAAGAAACAAGAAGAGATATTAAGTAGACCAATGAAGAGAGCTAAATACTGATTTGGTATTGAATGCTGAATGGATTGGAGTATATAATGTTTCTTCTTATTATTCTCTGTAATGGTTTGGTGAATGAGATGGGTCGTAATTGTCCGTGATCGTCGTAGATATCTTGCACTTAAGCTTGTGGCTGTAATGTTATATGGGTTGTGGTTGTAAACCACGGGCCTTTGTGGATGACAATCACGATCCATTTTTCATGTGTGAACCAAGATGCCATTTTGGAAGTGAACCACGATGCATTCCATCTTGGATGATAATCACGATCCGTGTAACATGAGAACCACAACCCATGTAACAGGAAAACCCCGACCCATTATAACCATGACCCATCTAACAGGATAACCACGATCCAAGTAATTTAAAAACCACGACCAATGTAACTTATCAACCATGGACCATGACAAGGTCTTTTATGACCTAAAAATGGCAACCACGATCCATATAACATAACAACCACGACCCATGTGACATGACAACCATGAACCATAACAACTGACAACTACGATCTATGCAACACGACAACCATGACCCATATAACATAACAACCATGAACCATAACAACTGACAAACACGATCAATGTTTCACAATAACCACGACCCATATAACACGACAAGCACGACCCAATATCATGACAAGTACGACCCATATATAATGACAATCACGACCCATATAACATGACAACCACGACCCATATGACATGACAACCACGAACCATAATGTCACGCCCCAAACTCAAAAAACGGGCTCACAAAATTCCCGATCACCGAATCTGGTGCTGACAACCTCCGTAGTACCCCATTCTCGGCTCCCAGCGCCCATACGCCAGATTCCGATCCTGGGATCCTACAAGGAGGATTTTCAATATGAATTTTTTTTTTTTGTAATGGAGCACAACCACAAGCATAACCAAGTCACAAAACAACATCACCACATATCCACTATATTAAAAACTTTTAAGTACAATGCAGAAAGGGAAATACAGGGTGATCAAAAAGCTCCAAAAAGAGATCTGATACGCGCTCCTGTGTCAGCGCTGCTGCTGTCCAACCCTACCTGCACGCAACGGTCGTGCATAAACTTACAAAAGCTTAGAGGGTGGTGTAAGTGTGTGTACAAGGCAAACGCCAAGTGTACAATATCAGAGTAATGCGGAAGTATGGAGATAGGTCCATAAATGCTATCAGTTGTACCAAAACTATATGATGCAAGGCATGAATACTATTGGCCATACCAAGGTCATGCGATGCGAGGCCTATGTAGCCAAATGTCATATGCGAGATACAATACAAGCATGTCAGTACTCATCAAGTACACATATCAGTATAGTTCCTCTCTGGATATCACCGAGGTCTAATACACCTCACACTGACTGCCTCCTCCCTAGCTGCACAGTCAAGCAAGTGGAAGAGACCACACTATCCAGCTGACCAGTAGTCTGCCAATACCTACCCGGCTCGTCGATAGCGGACACATTTGCGAGCTGGTCAAACTCAGCCTAGCTTATGGCCCCCTCACTCAGGCGGATAAGGCCACACCCCTTTCCAACCGACCACAACACAGAGGGAGACGCGACCTATTGGTATTCGGCACTCGGGCGCTCGTGTATCCACTTGGTCTAGACGTTGGAGCATCTCCTGGTACCAAAAAGGTTCTGGGACTTTCACCCAAGGACATCCTAAGTGCCCATAATGCTAGAACAAAGTATTTCCGGTATCTGTAAGTGCTATATTTTATATCCCTGTTTGTTGTCAAATTTGTGGTGCCAAAATCACTGTTATATATCTTGCATAAGTGAAGCTCTCTCAAAGATCAACATTCATGAACAAGCTAAGCTCACAACAAGCTAAGCTCACAACAAGCAAAGCTCACGAGTACAAAGATCAAACTTAAATGCAAGAACTACTCACAAGACATGACTCAAGCTGCAAGACTTCAAGAAGAGTACAAGGCATTTCATAAAGAACTCAGGACACTTTCAAGATCGAGCTACATCAAGATTTCAAGATTGAACTACATCAAGACTTCAAGGCTCATACTTTAAGGTCACTAGTTCCTAATGTTTCAATGTCCTTACTTCATGGTTAAGGTTTGACTGACCTTAGGTTGACCTTAGAAGTAGGTCACTTTGGATACATAAATCGAATGTTTATTTTACATAAGTTTGGTATGTTCTTCGACTAGTCCTAGGCCTTCTTCGACTAGTCCTAGAGTTGCTTCGACCAGTCTAAGAAATTCCTCGATCAGTCGTAAGTTTGTTACAAAAATTGGATAATTTCTGTTAGGCTTCGACTAGTCCAGAAATCTGTTCGACCAGTCGAAAGAACAGTGTCGACTGCATCTTCGACCAGTCGAAAGTCTTCGACTCAAAGTCCAGCGATGATTTTAAGTTCTTCGACCAGTCGAAGGAGACATTCGACCAGTCGAAAGTGACCTACGACCAGTCGAAGGAGTCCTTCGACCAGTCGTAGAACGGTCAAAGCTTATCGCGCATGATTTTTCAAATATCTGTTATTGCTTCGACTAGTCGAAGAGCTCTCTAGACCAGTCGAACACGCGATCTGCTCACCTATAAATAGAGCACGAATCTCAGAAGAAATCATCGAATTAATTAATCCATTCAAGCCAATCTTCGTCGAACTTCTGAGAGATAATTCTGTGCTCCATCTAAGCTAAGTGTGCTTATTTAATATTCTCTTTCCTTAGCTTTATTTAATTGATTTTGTTTATGCTATTCCAATCTAATTTGATAAGAGGAATTGTTATTTCCTTTCTTTGGAATCAAAATCAATTAAGGCAAGCCCTACTTGGTTTAATTTAAAATCTATTAGAATTAGAACCATTGTAATTGAGTACTGGACATTGAACTTGGACATTCAATCATCTGCTTTAACTTGGTTCTACCGGGCTGCTACAACGAAGGAGATAATCAGGTATTTTACATTTAATTGTAATTTCTTTCTGTTTTGGTTTCTTTCAAGATTTGCCAGAAAAATCTTATTGTATTGGTTATCTGAGGAGAGCCAGGAAAACTCAGAAGTGAGGTTTTTTAAATTGTGTAAGCCCACAGACAAAGACACAATTGTAAAGGTTTTTGGTGAACCTGGGAAAACCTATTTTGTTAGTGAACGCTAATATCTCCTGTGTGAGGATATTAGGAGTGGAGTAGCATTTTGTGTGGTGTTGTTTAACAGTTGGTGAACACACAGGCGAACCACTATAATCCCTTGTGTTGTGGTTGAATGATTTACATTTCTAATCTCTAATATTCATTTGTGGGATGTATGTGTGGTGGTAAATGTTGTAATCGTTTAATTCAAGCATTGTGGGAATTTTGTAATAATTTAGAATTTACTTTCTGCTATTCCTTATCTACTTGAATTTAAATTTCTTTAAAGTTGTTCCAGCAAGGTTGCCCTACCATTTTTTATGGTGTATGGCTGTCCCTAGAACAATACATTTGTGATTACACTTTATTTCAATTTGTGCTTAATTCTGTATTCCTCTTTGGTTTGAGATTTGATACAAAGATCTTTCTAGAAATAAGGTTGTCCTACCATAAACTCTGGTTTTTGGTGAAAGGTTGTCCTTAGAACAACATTTGTATCAACCTCTCAAGATCTAAATTTTGAGGTTGTTTCACTTTCCTGCATTGTGATTTAATTTGGCTATCATATTCTTTTTAATTCCGCTGTTATAAGTTTTATTTGGCATTGTCCTATTCACCCCCCCTCTAGGACATATAGCTAGGCCTTTTCAAGTGGTATCAAAGCCTAATAGCTCTTTTTTAATTCTTGGATTTAATTCCTGAGCTAACGATTTAAGCTATTTAAGATGTCAAATTTTGATAGCCTTTCAGTCACAAGGCCTCCACCCTTTGATGACTCCAACTATGCCTATTGGAAAGTCAGAATGAGGATTTTCCTCAAATCAATGGATGAAAATGTGTGGTAAGCCACAGTGACTGAATGGAAACCTCCTATCATGGAAGTTACTGGGGTTGATGGTTCAAAATCTATGAAAGTCACACCATATTACCAATGGACCACTCTTCAGAAAAGTGAGAGGAGTGCAAATGCTAAAGCACTAAATGCAATCACTTGCGCACTATCACCGGATGAGTTCAAAAGAATCATTTCCTGTGATACTGCAAAGCAAGCTTGGAATATATTAGAAATGACACACGAGGGTACTACAATTGTCAAAAAATCTAAAGTCCAACTCCTCACAACCAGATTTGAAGAAATTCATATGGAGGAAAATGAAATGTTTATGGACTTTTACACTAGATTGAATGACATTGTAAACTCAATGTGGGGTCTTGGCGATAAAATCCCAGAAAGTAAAGTGTGTGCAAAGATATTACGCTCACTTCCTGAACGGTTCAATTCTAAAGTAACCGCAATCCAGGAACTTCGTGATACGGATGATATGAGGGTAGAAGAACTAGTTGGTTCTCTACAAACCTACGAGTTAAACTTTAAAGCTCCTAAAGGTAAATCTATTGCACTAAAATCTTCTAAATATAATTCATAAGAAAATTCTGATTCAGAAGATGATATGGCTCTTTTAGCTAAGAAATTTTACAAGATTTTCAAAAGCAAGAAAAGGGTTGATTTTCAAAAATCGAATGATAAAAAGAAGTTTAGACCCAAATCTCGAAATCTTTGAAAGATGTCAATGTTACAACTGTCAAGAATATGGGCACTTAGCAAATAGATGTCCTAAAAAGGACAAACAAAGAAGAAGGTATGTTGGCTACATGGGATGAATCATCTGATTCTGAAGCTTCTTCTGAATTAGAAGATTCCGAAACTGAGTTGGGCAATGAGGTTAAAGCTCTTATGACTCTAGCCAAATTCACATTTTCAGATAATGACTCAACAAGTGAAGAAAATCTGAGTAGTGAATGTGAAAATGAAGATGATCTTCAAGACGCTTATAATGCCCTATATAAGGAAAGTTGTAAAATTGCTGTCAAACTTAAACTTCAAAAAGAAAAGTTTTCTAAACTCAAAGAATGTTTGAATCACTTGTCTTAGAAAAATCACAAATTTCAGATTGTTTTGAAAAATCAAAATGCGATTTGGAATTCAAGAACTCCCTAATTATTGATTTGAAATCTGAAATTGAGAAACTCAAAACTGAAGTATCTTCTCTTCTGAGTCTAAAGGACACATGGAAATATGCCCAAGGAGATCCAAAGTTAGAAAAACTTTTATCCGGATCAAGAAAATGTGGCGATCTATCCAGGTTGGGCTATGATAAAAATCTACCTCCTAAACAATAGTATACTCCTCTTATGTTTGTTAAAGGAGAGTCCTCAAACTCAAAAGGGAAAAGTGCTTATCAAGATTTTTCTAGAAATTGAAAAACTTTTCAAAAACCTAGAAGCAGCCATGTCAACTTTAATCAGAAACGAAATCCACTAGCTGAAAAGATAGTTGATTTACTCAAGGACCTCTTAAAATCTAACTCTATAGGTCATTCTTACAACTATAAACAAAAGAAGACCAACTATGTTACTAAACCTAAAACTGTTTTGAAATGGGTTCCTAAAGTTGCTTGCTTGGTTGCTCACACTGCTTTCAAAGCAACAAGTCATTCAAAGTGGTACCTAGACAGTGGATGCTCCAGGCATATGACAGGTGACAAAGCTTATTCACGGATCTGAAAGATATGACTGATGGTTCAGTCACATTTGGTGATGGTAGCAACTGCAAGATTATAGGCCAAGGTACGGTTTAACTTTTTAATCTTCCTGTGTTTAAAAATGTCTTATATGTTGAAGGCTTAAAACATAACTTGCTTAGTATATCTCAAATATGTGATAATAACCATAGTGTTCGGTTCTCTAATCAAAGCTGTGAGATACTAAATAATAAGGGTTCTGTAATATTAACTGGACGTAGAACGTCTGAAAATTGCTATATTATTAGCGAATCCAGCTCATCTAATCAAACATGTTACATGGTTCATACAGACGAGACTGATTTATGGCACAAGCGTCTTGGACATGTTCATTATCGAAATTTATATAGATTGAGCAATCAAGAACTTATAAGAGGTTTACCCAAACTTCAGAAATTAGATAAAATATGTGGTGAATGCCAGATAGGCAAACAAACAAGGAACTCACACAAAAAGGTGAATTCAAATACCACATCAAAACCACTCGAACTTCTTCACATGGATCTAATTGGACCTACTAGAACGGAAAGTCGTGGTGGTAAAAAGTATATTCTGGTAATAGTTGATGACTTTACCAGATACACTTGGGTAGTCTTCTTAAGGATAAATCTGAAACCCTTGAAGAAGTAAGAAAAGTTCTCAAAAGGATTCAAACTGAAAAATCTTCTCAAATCAGTAAGATTCGTAGTGATCATGGATCTGAATTTGAGAATAGCAATTTTGAGAAGTTCTGTACCGACCAAGGAATATTACATGAATTCTCAGCTCCCAAAACTTCACAATAAAATGGAATTGTGGAAAGAAAGAATAGGGTGCTTCAAGAAATGGCTAATGTCATGTTGAATAGCATGAAGCTCTCTAAAAATCTTTGGGCTGAAGCTGTAAATACAGCTTGCTATATTATTAACCGAGTTTATACTAGCAAAGATAATAATAAAACGGCTTACGAATTATGGTTCAACAAAAAGCCTACTGTCAAATACTTTTGAGTTTTTGGCAGCAAATGCTATATTTTACGTGATCGTGAAAATTTAGGAAAATTCGATACAAAGAGTGATGAAGGGATTTTTCTAAGATATTCCTTAAACAGTCGTGCTTATAGGGTTCTGAACAAAAGGACTGGTGTGATTCAAGAATCCATCAATGTTGTCATTGATGATCACTTAAATAAGCCAATCTCGAATTCAGATAATGATGAAGTTCTAATCATTGATAAACCCGATACTTCAAAATCAGACTGAATCTGAATTGAGGACTGTTAAAGATCATCCAACCACTCAAATTCTTGGAAACCCTCTCACTGGTGTTCGCACCCGTAGACAACTTGAGGATTTATGTAATTATGTATGTTTTACATCCCAAATAGAACCATCCAATGTAAAAGAAGCTCTTGCTGATGAGAAATGGATTGTTGTAATGCAAGAAGAACTTAATCAATTTGTAAGAAATGATGTTTGGTATCTCGTACCAAGACCTAAAGATAAGCACATCATTGGAACAAAATGGATTTTCAAAAATAAGTCTGACGAATTTGGAAATATAATAAGAAACAAGGCTAGACTAGTGGTACAAGGTTATACTCAAATTGAAGGGATTGATTTCGGTGAGACTTTTGCACCAGTAGCACGTCTTGAATCTATCAGACTATTTATATCCATTGCATGTTTTAGAAAGATAAAGATCTATCAGATGGATGTGAAAAGTACTTTTCTAAATGGCGATTTACATGAAGAAGTCTATTTGAACTAAGCCAATGGGTTTTGAAGATCCCAAAAATACTGATTATGTGTATCGGCTTAAAAAGGCACTTTATGGATTAAAACAAGCACCTAGGGCATGGTATGAGAAACTAACGAAATTTCTTTTAAGTCATAATTTTCAAATGGGATCTGTTGATAAAACTCTATTTGTTAAAAAACATAATGATCATATCTTAATAGTACAGATTTATGTTGATGATATCATCTATGGATCAACTTGTACTAACTTGACTACTGAGTTTGCAGACTTGATGAAATCACAGTTTGAAATGAGCATGGTTGGGGAATTAACTTATTTTCTTAGTTTGCAAGATAAGCAGAACCTGAAGGAATATCATCTCTCAATCTAAGTATGCCTTGAATCTAATCAAGAGATTTGGATTTGAGAATGGCAAGAATTTCGATACTCCTATGAGTACTACCCTGAAACTCTCAAAAGTCTATAATGGTAAAAATATTGATTCAAAACTTTATCGGAGTATGATTGGTAGTTTGTTATATTTAACTGCTAGTAGACCTGATATTTCTTTAAGTGTTGGTATTTGCGCAAGATTTCAATCTGATCCAAAAGAATCTCACTTGATTGCTGTTAAGCGGATTATTAGATATGTTGCAAGTACTATAAATCTTGGTCTCTGGTATCCTCATGAGACTAGTGTCCAACTTGTTGGGTACTCAGATGCTGATTGGGCTGGTAATCTAGATGATAGAAAATCAACCAGTGGTGGTTGCTTTTACATTGGAAATTGTTTAGTTTCTTGGTTTAGTAAGAAACAAAATTTTATATCACTATCAACAGCTGAAGCTGAGTATATCGCAGCTGGTAATGCATGTACGCAGCTAGTTTGGATGCAACGAATGCTAAGTGATTATGGAATTAAACAGGATTCTATGTTATTACATTGTGATAATTCCAGTGCAATAAATATTTCAAAAAATCCTATTCAACATTCTCGTACTAAGCACATTGACATTAGATTTCATTATATAAGGGAATTAGTAGAAGAAAAAGTTATATCTCTAGAATATATTCCTACTGAAGATCAACGAGCTGACATTTTCACAAAACCTCTCGATAAAAGCAGGTTCAAAAAGATGAAATTTGATCTTGGCATGTGCATTTTGAAATGATTATTTATGCCTACTTGTATCATAGTGTATATATTTGCTAGATTGAATTCTAATTTTTGAATAATTTGCAAGAAATATGAATTTTTTTTTACATTCTTCGACCAGTCGTGAGTATACTCGACCAGTCGACCTTCGACCGGTCGTAGATATCCACGACCAGTCGTAGATCTCGGAAATCACTTAAAATTTGGGAATTTTTGCTTTCTTCCTCATTTCATTTTTCCTCTCTAAGGAGCCGAGCTTCGACTTGTCGAACCCATCTTTCATGTTCTTCAAGGTTAGTGTTCCAAATCACGTTTTTCTTGCAGATTTGTGTCTAGATTGTTTACTTTTCAAGCTTTAAGCTTTGTATTTTTGGATTTCATTGAGATTTGGGGTTTGGATTTTGAAAAATCTGTTTCGTGTAAACCCACTTCTCAATCCTTTGCAATTTCTTAATTCCTTGATATCCTTGTTGCAAATGGCTTCTAGAGGTAGAAAAACTACTTCCCGTGGTCCTTCTTCTTCCTCCAGATCGACCATTATCTCTAAGCGTCATCTTCTTGTTCCCAATGATGATCCATCTTATGTTAGGAACATCAGATTACGTGATGTTATTGTTGAACATCCTGTTGATGTTAATCATATTGCACCTTTTGACATCCTTCCTATGCTTGAAGCTGTAGGTTGGGTTAACTTATTACATTGGGGTGGGCCTGCATACCGGTCCATTGCTCAATCCATGTTTACATGTATTAGTGTTTTTTCACAGGATAATTTAACTTTTAAAATATCTACTAGAGAAGGGCCTTTTGACATTGATCGTCATTTAATTTCAGCCCTTATGGACATTCCTGTGAATGATGAGGGTATTCCTATCCATAACTTAACTGATAAACCCTCATTGTCTGAAAAACGCATGCTCTCACTAGAGACTTGTGCAACATGGATGTTCAATGGACACAAAAAGGGAATGCACTTCCCGCAAGGTATTTGTTACCCAAGTACAGAATTCTCCACAAAATCTTTGTGTCTAATCTGTATCCTCGTTCGGGTAATAAAACTGACTTGACTTCGTTTATGGTTCGTGTTATCCATGCTATCTCCAAAGGTACTCAGATTTGTTTACCATCCTTAATCTGTCATTTCATTCTTCAGTTTAGACTCCATCCTGGTCATAGTGACATTCCTTTTGCCTATTTAATGACTGTATTGGCTACACATATGTTAGTCGATATGCCGGTTGATGAGGCACCAATCCATCATCTGATCTTCAACAATACTAATATCAATAAGATGAAGCTGGATCTACTTCCTGAACAAGGTAGTGGTGGTGGTGGTGGTCATGAAGAGCTGGTGATGACATTAATATGGATGACATTTTTGAGAAACTGGATTCTGACTCGACAAATGATCCAGATTTTGAACCATCTGATGTTGATGCTCGTCTGAGTGCATTAGAGGATAAAGTTGAGAATATAAATGTAAAGATGGAAAACATGTCTGTTGCTCATGATTTACAATTCAAGTACATGCACAAATATCTTAGGCGATTGAACAAAGGCATGCACCAACTTGATCCTTCTATTCCTGCTCCGTCATCTGGTTCTAGTTCTGATTAGTTTATATAGACTTCTGGTCTGTAATAACTTTTTAACTTAGCACTTGGTTGACTGAGTTTGAGTAGGATATTATCTATGTTTTATGCTGGATATTTATTCTATGTGAAGCTATGTTGAGTATCTCTATCTCTGTTTTGCTATAATCTCATAACTCCTCATGTTTACTCTCATATATCCCTTTATTTAGTTCTCCTTTATTGTTGTTTCCTTTGTCATATTGTGACAAAAAGGGGGAGAATGGTTTATTCTTAACGATATGATTGTGAGAGGAGTAGCATTGGTTATGTTACTCAGGGGGAGTATGTTTGAACTGGTTGAATGTTGAATGTTGAATGTTGAATATTGAATAATGATTTGCAGGTAAGCCAGTTGATATGAACTGGTTCATATCTCTTTAACCAGTTGTTTTATTTTATATTTATCTTGGTTATGTGTTTTGTCACTAATTTGACAAAGGGGGAGATTGTAAGTGCTATATTTTATATCTCTGTTTGTTGTCAAATTTGTGGTGCCAAAATAACTGTTATATATCTTGCATAAGTGAAGCTCTCTCAAAGATCAACATTCATGAACAAGCTAAGCTCACAACAAGCAAAGCTCACGAGTACAAAGATCAAACTTGAATGCAAGAACTACTCACAAGACATGACTCAAGCTGCAAGACTTCAAGAAGAGTACAAGGCAGTTCATAAAGAACTCAAGACACTTTCAAGATTGAGCTACATCAAGATTTCAAGATTGAACTACATCAAGACTTCAAGGCTCATACTTCAAGGTCACTAGTTCCTAATGTTTCAATGTCTTTACTTCATGGTTAAGGTTTGACTGACCTTAGGTTGACCTTAGAAGTAGGTCACTTTGGATACATAAATCGAATGTTTATTTTACATAAGTTTGGTATGATCTTCGACTAGTCCTAGGCCTTCTTCGACTAGTCCTAGAGTTGCTTCGACCAGTCTAAGAAATTTTTCGATCAGTCGTAAGTTTGTTACAAAAATCGGATAATTCTGTTAGGCTTCGACTAGTCCAGGAATCTGTTCGACCAGTCGAAGGAACAGTGTCGACTGCATCTTCGACCAGTCGAAAGTCTTCGACTCAAAGTCCAGCGATGATTTTAAGTTCTTCGACCAGTCGAAGGAGACATTCGACCAGTCGAAGGTGACCTACGACCAGTCGAAGGAGTCCTTCGACCAGTCGTAGAACGGTCAAAGCTTATCGCGCCTGATTTTTCAAATATCTGTTATTGCTTCGACTAGTCGAAGAGCTCTTTAGACCAGTCGAACACGCGATCTGCTCACCTATAAATAGAGCACGAATCTCAGAAGAAATCATCGAATTAATTAATCAATTCAAGCCAATCTTCGTCGAACTTCTGAGAGATAATTCTGTGCTCCATCTAAGCTAAGTGTGCTTATTTAATATTCTCTTTCCTTAGCTTTATTTAATTGATTTTGTTTCTGCTATTCCAATCTAATTTGATAAGAGGAATTGTTATTTCCTTTCTTTGGAATCAAAATCAATTAAGGCAAGCCCTACTTGGTTTAATTTAAAATCTATTAGAATTAGAACCATTGTAATTGAGTACTGGACATTGAACTTGGACATTCAATCATCTGCTCTAACTTGGTTCTACCGGGCTGCTACAACGAAGGAGATAATCAGGTATTTTACATTTAATTGTAAATTCCTTTCTGTTTTGGTTTCTTTCAAGATTTGCCAGAAAAATCTTGTTGTATTGGTTATCTGAGGAGAGCCAGGAAAACTCAGAAGTGGGGTTTTTTTAATTGTGTAAGCCCACAGACAAAGACACAATTGTAAAGGTTTTTGGTGAACCTGGGAAAACCTATTTTATTAGTGAACGCTAATATCCCCTGTGTGAGGATATTAGGAGTGGAGTAGCATTTTGTGTGGCTGTTGTTTAACAGTTGGTGAACACACAGGCGAACCACTATAATCCCTTGTGTTGTGGTTGAATGATTTACATTTCTAATCTCTAATATTCATTTGTGGGATGTATGTGTGGTGGTAAATGTTGTAATCGTTTAATTCAAGCATTGTGGGAATTTTGTAATAATTTAGAATTTACTTTCTGCTATTCCTTTATCTACTTGAATTTAAATTTCCTTTAAAATTGTTCCAGCAAGGTTGCCCTGCCATTTTTATAGTGTATGGCTGTCCCTAGAACAATACATTTGTGATTACACTTTATTTCAATTTGTGCTTAATTCTGTATTCCTCTTTGGTTTGAGATTTGATACAAAGATCTTTCTAGAAATAAGGTTGTCCTACCATAAACTCTGGTTTTTGGTGAAAGGTTGTCCTTAGAACAACATTTGTATCAACCTCTCAAGATCTAAATTTTGAGGTTGTTTCACTTTCCTGCATTGTGATTTAATTTGGCTATCATATTCTTTTTAATTTCGCTGTTATAAGTTTTATTTGGCATTGTCCTATTCACCCCCCCTCCAGGACATATAGCTAGGCCTTTTCAGTATCCATACGGCCATCACGATGCCTTGGAGGCATGACCCGATGTCGCTAGGGCGTGCATGATCAAGTCACCATATGCGAGATGCATGAGTCACACACGTACAATCATGCAGCATCTCACGCGTACCACGCGATCATGTGGGGCACTCCACTCCGTCTATAAGGAGTCCCGTAAAGTCTCAGCCCAACGGCTTATGCTATGATTAACATTTTCTCATATCAAGCATACATATGATGGTATGCGTATGAATCATGGAAGTGCACTAAGCATGTTATAAAGTGGTGGACTATCAACAAGTATGGGCCTACTAATGGGCCCTAAAGAGAGTTATAATGCGGACATTTAACCAACATTATTCTTACAACGTGGACGTCAAACCAACATTGCTCCTAAGGCATGACCTGTCATCAAACATTATTACACACACCATGGGGAATCACACATTGCAATGGACCCTAAGAACAACCCGTTGGGCCTCGACCCATGGGCCTTAGATACATCAAATGGGCCGCCTCATATGGGCCTTTTATAAATCAAGTGAGCCACATTAATGGGCCTCAGGTGCATTGCAATGAGCCATATCCCATGGGCCTTTGAATACATCACAATGGGCCTCGTAACATGGGCCACAATACATTGAATATGCCTAAACACATTGGCCATATATACAACAAGGTGGGCCTCAATGGACGACCATAAATAAATCCGGATGGGCCTCAACCACATACCAAGGTGGGGGGTCCGCTTGAACTATGGATCTGTCTTATTTTTAGTCTCAAGCCCATAAGATAAGCTCGCCAAGTGGTTGGACAGATTGGGTGCAACACATGCATCATGGTGGGGCCCATAAAGGCCCACCACCTGGTATATACAATATATATAACTTATATATAGTGTATAAATACAATACTATATATATATATATATACCATACATACATACATACACACCATACACACATGCACACACACACATGCACACACACGTGCACACACACATGCACACTTACACATGCATGCCACACACGTGCACACACACACATGCACACTTACACATGCATGCACACACGTGCACAGTCACACGCCCGCACGCCCACCGTCCCTGGATGGTGGGAATACAACACATATCAGGGAGGGCTCACTGTCCACTGACGGTGGACGGTGAAACACACACATCACTGTGGGTCCCACCCTAATGTTTATCTTCCATCTAACCCGTTCATAAGGTCGCACGGGCCTGGAAGAAGGGGAAAAACAAATTTCAGCTTGATCCGAAACTTCTGTGGACCCAAAAAGAGATTTCAACGGTAGAGTTCAATTCACACTGTTTCCTATAATGTGGGCCACCTGAGTCATGGATTGACCTGAAATTTGGAGGGGACCCAATTCAGGATGTGGCCCACCAAATGGACGGTGTGGATATAATAAATACATCATGGTGGGGCCCACGGCTGAGGGCCGTGGGACCAGCTCGTCCGCCACACGCGCCTGCGTCTCTGGCACTGTCAGCGGCAGCAGTAGAAGCTGCTACCTGTATATTTTTTTGTTTTTTTTTAAACCTATTTTTATGAGGTTTTCCTCGCGCGGGGTCCACTTCAGTCGAATCCACCTCGGCCATTGGTTTCCATGGCCCATAACAAATCCGTCAAGCCCAATATTGGGCCTGTTCCAGCGTATAAAAAAATCTGGAAGACTCTAAACGGTGGAGATCACTGATTGCTAAGGTATGGGCCACCAGATGCTCTGATCAACCTCATTTTTTGGCTCAACGCCTAAAATGAGTTGGTAGATAGAATAGACGACATAGATTGAATCCATACATCAAGGTGGGGCCTACACACGTGGTCCACCCAAAAGCTTGTAAACTAAGCTATATTTGTGTTTTTCACCCAACGTCCAGCGTCCCTGGACGCTGGACAGTCGGACACAATACATACATTGAGGTGGGCCTGCTTAGGTGGGCCACCACAGGAGGGTGATGTGAGTACAATACAGATAGAGTGGGCCCCACTTATAGATGGCTGGATAAAAGTCATGCCTCGTGGTGGTGTCCATCCAAGTGGGCCACACGGCCATTTCATCACACACAAAAAATCAAATAAATAAAAAAAGAGGGAGAGAGAGATAGAGAGAGACGGGATGTACATGATGGAGGGCTCCGCCACTATGAGCCCTCCCTTACAACCAATCATACATCAAGTGGGTCCCATTGCATATGGGCCCACCAAATCAAGGATCAACGGTGGAGATCCCTTCTCCACCAAAATGAAAGGTCTAGATGACCCATTACAAACTAGAAAATAAACATCATGATGGGATCCATGGAAAATGGCCCCATCACGGAATGATCATGAAGATCAAGGTGGGCCATCGGTCACATCTTAAGGTCCCAAGTGAGATCCATACCATTGATCGGTAGGCCTCACTTGGTCCACCATAAAAACATGAAAAATCTAGCCTAATAAGCACCCACCGGTTGATCTCTTTGGTCCGTTGGAATGCCTATCTCCTTGTGCTCCTCTTTGATGGTGGAGATGGGAAATGGATAGATAGGATGATGGGTTTTGGAATGGGAAAGGTGGGCCACCAAAATCACTCTTTTCTCTCCATGGGAAGGCTTGGACGAGAGCCTCTTCTCTTGCTTGGGAATGAGAAATGAGGGAGAGAGAGTGTAGTAAAGAGAGGGAGAGAGTAGCTTAGGTAGGCCATGATTATTTGTAAGAGAGGATGGCTTGCAATAAATGGTTGTAAGAGGGCTAGGGGTAGGGTGGCTAGTCATAAGTGCTTGTAAGAAGGCTAGGGGGTAGGGTGGCTATAGCTTAGACTAGGGTGGCTATAGCTAGGCTAGGGTGGCTATAGCTAGGGTGATGTCATCCATCACTCTCATAATTACCTAGGGATTTGTGCCACATGGGATGGGTGGGTCCCGCAATGTGCGGTCTATCGTTATTATAATGTATGGTCCACATCTTATGATCTAAGTGTCGGATTGGCTCATGAGACGCGGCGTTGGAATCACGGCGACGGCGCGGTCGCAATGGTACGGGTCTCGGATTAAACCGACTCGAATCTAAAGGACACAACTTACGGTCGTGCGCAACGTCGATTATTAGTCGCGGATTGCCGGACTTCGACAGAAAGGATCGCAGGATTCATCGGAACAGTACGAACTAGGATACGGGTCTTACACATAACAACTGACAACCACGATCCATGCATCATGACAACCACGATCATGCATCATGACAACCACGGCCCATATAACATGACAACCACGACACCTATATAACTGTGAACCACAACCCATCTAACATGTCAACCACGACCCATATAACATGTCAACCACGATGCAACATAGTGGGGTCATCGAGCTAGGACTTGAATGTGGCCCTTACAACCATGACCCTTACCACATGACAATCACGACCCTCACCACGACCATATATGACATTCTATTGCACCCGAAAATTACATTATACGTGAACTTCGCAAGATGACTATAAATCAACAAGTGAACTTTCGTTTAATTACAAGAAGAATAGGACAAGGAAGAAGAAGAGTGGCTAGATGGGAGCTATAAGTGGCCCAATTTGATATCTTCAAATCTTTTAGTGGCCTCAACTTTTGCTTCCTTTCCACATTGCACGTCTCGATTTAGTGCATCCTTTTCTTGTTAAAGTCCTGCTCGCGAGTACAGTGAAGCTTGTTCTTCCCAGCTGCTTTAGAGCGGGCTGGCAGAGCCCTGCACTCAGCACTAAGGGGCCAACAGGCGAGGCAACGAAAGAACACTGCTCGGTTTCTCTGTCTGCCTCGGAGAAATTATCTCTGAGTTGTCGAAGTTGTGAAATTGTCTTCAGAATTTCCTATGGAGGCTGTTGATCTTTAGGAAGATCGACAACATCCCTGAGGAAAGGGAAGGGATCACCCTTAAAGGTAGAACGTGAGAATGACTCGATGCCTTCTTCGAATATCTCCTCCATTATGTTGATTGAAAGAGTAAAGAAATCCATGAATGCTTAAGGTGTTGTAATAAGGATTCTAGTTCGGATTGACTTGTGAAAGTAATTTGAAACCCATGTACCACTTTTATTGGCTGGTGAACTAGTGGTTAATGTGATTAGCATTCAGTGCGACTATTAGTTTTTCGATGTTAAGAATACCATTTTTTGGAATTACGGGGAAGTAGCGAAATGAATGTGATTTCTTGAAAAAGAATGTGGCGCTATTACCGAAGGGTCGTGGATATGACGAACAATGGGTCGTAGTTGTCATCCACAATGGATCATGGTTGGGAACCACCACCCAGTGTGTATGACAACCACGACCCTGTCGTGTGATCGTGGTTCACATGCACATTGGATGGTGGTTGTCATCCACGTTGGATCGTGGTTGTCGACCATGGCCCACTCTAGATGAAACCACAATCTATTGCTCAAAAAGGCTTTGGTCCACGTCACATTCTCGGGATTGTTCAAAATAGGTAACTTTTTCTGCACTCTGAAACCGTACAACTACTGATCTAAGGACAAGGGACATTTTCATCTGAAACATTTTATAGAGATTGTCATGGTTATGAAGAGCAAATGATCCTGGTTGTCATGGACAACGGGTCTTGGTTCAAATGCACAATGGATCGTGGTTGTCATACACATTGGGTCGTGGTTATGATTGACAATGGATCGTTGTTGTCTATGAGTCGCTATTGTCACAGTAATGGTCGGGGTTTCCAACCACGATCCATATTCCGTGACAACCACGACCTATATAACATGACAACAACGACCCATAACATCTGACAATCATGACCCGTGTAACATGAAAACTACGACCCATATAATATGTCAACCACGATCCATAACAACTTGTAGCCACGATCCATATACCGTCACAACAATGACCCATATAACCTGATAACCATGATACAAGGTTATGGGCTAAACGAGCTGGGCCTTGCACAGGGCAGTGAAAGGCACGATCCTTATAACATGACGACCATGACCCATCTGACATGACAACCACGGCACATTACATCTGCTAACCACAACCCATGTAACATGATAACCACGACTCATGTGCATGTGAGAAACACGATCCTTATAACATGACAACTACGATCCAACGTGCATGTGAAAGGCGACATTTAGCCCTTCCTAAGCTCACAAATGCTTCCGTATTCTCGGGGGAAAACGGATTGGCTACTCCCCCTGTCACCAGCCATGGGCCCAATCATGATGTATGTGTTTCATCCATTCTGTTCATCCATTTGTACAGATCATTTTAGGGCTTGATCCCAAAAATGAGAGGGATATAAATCTAAGGTGGACCACAACACAGGAAAATAATAGTGATTGGATATCCCCCATTAAAATCCTCCTAAGGCCCACTGTACTGTTTATTTGACATCCAATCTATTGATTAGGTCGTACAGACACAGATGAAGGGAAAAAACAAAGATCAGCTTGATCCAAAACTTTTATGGCCCCTAAAAAGTTTTTAAAGGTCTATGCTCATTCAACACTGTTTCCTGTAATGTGGTCCACTTGAAATTGGGATATACCTCATTTTTGGTATCATACCATAAAATGATCTATAAAAATATATGGACGACATGGATGAAACACATACATGGTGGTGGGGCCCACAGACCACCGAGCACCAGCCATTGGCTGGTGGCAGGGGGAGTTGCCAATCCGTCACTTTCTCGGGGGTTGAAACAGAAGGTAACTTCTTATTCACTCCAGGACCATACGACTTCTGATAAAAGGACAGGGGCATTTTCATTCGAAACAATATCCAAAAGTTGTCAGAAGGCCACTTTTGGGATATTTGGAATGTAGTACCTCCCAAGGTAATTTGACTAAACTTCGAGGTTAGTACAGTCAAATTCCCTAATAATTATCCCGTTTACTTTCAAAAGGTGACACTTACAGCCCCTCTACAACATGTCACCCTAGGAGAAAAGCACATAAATTATGGGGGCCGCCATGATGTATGCGTCTTATCCACACCGCCCATCCCTTCGGCCAGCTTATTTTAGGGAATTATCTAAAAAACAAGACAAATCCAAAGCTCAAGTGGACCACACCATAGGAAATAACAGGAATTGAATGACTACCATTGAAAGCTTGTTGGGGCCAGAAGTTTTGGATCAAGATGATATTATTCTTTTCCCTTTATCCATGATTAGATGACCTTATGAACAGTTTGGATGACAAATAAACATCAATGTGGGCGTTTATCAATGTGGGCCGAGAAAACAACTTTCAACCGTCGACATCTTTTAGGACCATCGTTTCGACAGGACATGTGGTTAAGCCACATACATAATACTGAGGTTTACAAATTAAATTCAATACTAGTAAGTAGGGGTATACATCGAGTTGAACCGAGTCGAGCTGGCCTCAGCTCGACTTAGCTCGGCCACTAGCTGACCTCAACTCGAACTTGATTCGGCTCGGTCCTCAAGCCTGATTGGCCAGCTCGGCTTGGTTCGGTCAGCAGTTCGGGCCAGTTCGAGATGAGTTCGAGTCGAGTTCGCCATTGCAGCATTTTCACAAACACCTTGATTGCACCTTCAAAATCTCATTGTATTTGAGACAACAACAACGGTTTTACAAGTATTTTATTAAACACCTTCTAAGCAACATAAAAATTAAGAAAAAAAGGGTGTTGGTTTCATATACATACCTTCCTTGCCACCAGCCACACTTCTTTGAGTCATTTCATCAAACACTTGGTGAGCAACATCAATATCAAAGTAACTAAGTCACCGAACTAGTTCGATTCGAGTTGGGTTAGATCCGTGTCGAGTCAAGCTAGGGCCAGCTAGAACTTGGCTTGAACTCATTTTCGAGCTAAAAAAATCACCTCAACTCGGCTCGAACTCAGCTCTGAACCGAGTCGAATCAAGCTTTTTTGAGTCGAGTCAAGCGAGCTAACCAAGCTAGCTCGGTTCGTGTACACCTCTAGTAAGGCTATTTTTTTAATGACTTTGGAGACAATTCCTCATGGATTTTCATCTCTTTCAAACACAAGAGGCAGTCATTATAATCTATTTACTTGTATTTACCACTGTTAATTAAAAATCAAACGACACCTTAACATTTCCGCTCCAGTTTTCTTTCAGTTTGCACAAGAAAGCTCAACGGAGATGGATGCAAATTAGATACAAACAAGTTGAGTAGCGAGACTCACTACCAAAGTGATGTCACCAAGTTTTATAGTCCCCACTATGATGTATGTGTTGTATCCACACTATCCTTCCATTTGGAGAGATCATTTTAGGGTATGAGCCAAAGAATGAGTCAGACACAAAACTCGATTGGACCCACCACAGAAAACAGCCTGGAAATAATCTCTCTAAATGGATGGATAGTGTTAGTATAATAAACACTTCATTGTAAGGCAAACTTTGATCTCCTTTGAACCATTAGTACAACTCGAAGCTGGAGGAGAGGACACTTGCCCACACCAGCTAGGTTGGTGGTGTGTGGTACACCAACCAATCCTCTTCCTATAGGTTGGGCGTCATCCACCGCACGCAGGGCCAATTTTATGCCACTGCATAACATGCAGATTGTAAAGTGAGGAACCATGCCATGGGGGACCACTATAATGTATGTGTTTTATCCAAGCCATTCATACATTTTTCGATTCATTAGAGGGCATGAACCTAAAATTGAAGCATATTCATAGCTCAAGCGTGCCACACCGCAACAAGTAGTGGGATTGAATGCATACCATTGAAAACTTGATGGGACCATAGAAGTTTTGGATCAAGCCGATATCTATGGTTTCCCTTCATCCATGTATGTACAACCTCATGAACAGGTTGAATCACAAATAAATATTAATGTAGGTTCTAGGAAGCTTTCAACGACCTATCGTAAGTATCCCCATTGATATGCTTCAATTTGGGGCTCGTGCCTTGAGACGAGCTGAAAAAATGAATGGATGGAATGTATAATATACATCATAGTGGCCCCACAAAGTTTACTCACCACATTACAGCTCGGAGAGTTACAATACAATCCATGCCCTAACGCCATGCACCTTTACTTTGCAAAAATTGACATAATGGAGTAGTTTTTTTTTTATCGGATTTGCATTATTGTCACTCTTGATGTGACAATAAATAATAAATATGTTGATTCTAATAAAGAAATAAAATAGAAATTTGAAATATTACTGACAAAAAAATAATAAAAGTATTATTCGGAGAGTTAAGGCACGTTATTGTTGCTGTTATTTCAATCTCGGTCATGTGATTGATAATGCATAAGTATTTCATATTTATCCACTCAATTACATTAGCTTTCCTAGTATTTAAGTGTTAATTCAATATAATTATATATGTTTTCTACATGGAATTTGATTTTGGACCTAAAGACAAAATCGTGGTTAAAAGGAAAATTTAAATCTCAAAAGAATGATTGATGAAGAATTGGATATTTGAAAGACATTATTGAAGAATTTAAGTGCCAAATATTCAAGGAAACTAAGCAAAACGGATGAAGAAAATTCGTAAAGTGCGATAATAGAAATAACAGACCATTCAGTGCCACTTGAGGTTGGTTCGGTCTGACCAAATGTGAACGGAACAGTACAACAATAAAAAGTGATTTTCAAATATAATTCAGCTCTATATTTAGGTTTGAACGAAGCCATGTTCGGTGCCTCCTGTTGAGTGTCAAATATTACATATTTTCCTTGTTTATATCTTGGTTTTATGAACATGATAACACTTAATGGGTATATTTTATACATGCTTGTATTGCGAGGCGAATCTGAGAGCTTAGATTGAAAAGAATATTAATAGCATGGATTTGATGCTCAAGAATCATTAAGGCAAAGAATGGATCTTAGGAGACCAAGATTGAAGATTTCAAGACCCTAAGATCCAAGGAAACCAAGTAGAGAAGGAAGAAAGTTGAAAGTGCAAAGTGCATAAATTCACAAAAATTTGAACTTCACTGTCTATGTCATCAACCACGATTCGATGACATCGAATCCAGTGTTCAATGACATCGAACACAGGTAGATGACTTCGAAGAATTACATGAAAATCAAGTTGGTTGTTGGACAAATTGGATGCAGTTCTAAATGATATTGAGGCCTTATTCGATTGCTCGAAGACCCGATCGATGACATCATCAAAATACTCCTTCATTGAGGACTAGATCAATGAAAAGTTCAGAGATTTGATTTAATTGCTTCATCTTCCAATTGGATAGGATAAGACTCTGATTTCAGTTGTGTTTATTGAATCAAGTAACATCCTGATAGCTACAAGTGGATCCTTGGTGCTCTAGTTTCCTTTTGATTATTGATACTTTATTCACAATTCCTCTAAACTATTTAAGAATTCAATTTAAATATTTTTCTAGTTCTAGTTCTAGTTATAGTTATTTTCAGATTACGTACAAGTTTAGTCCCTGTGGATTCGACCTCGATCTCACCGAGTTATTACTACTTCGCGACCCTGCACTTGGGGTTGTGAACATCGAACGGTCTTTGAATCAGGCGGTTCTTATCACATTTGAAAGCTTGTCAAGGTACCTTTTCAACTAGCTAAAATATTTCCAAATCCAACCTCTGATGAGGAATTTATGAGTGTTTCTCTTGGAACAGGAGATGTTAAAAAAAATTCTAGACTGACAACTTTGACCTGTGTTACTCTCAAACTCGGAAACCAGGCTCACAAAATTTTCGATTGCTGAATCCGATGTCGACAGCCTCCGTAGCACCCCATTCTCGGCACCCAACGTCTATACGTCAAATTCCGATCCTGGGATCCTACAAGGAGGATTTTCCAATGTACATTTAACTCGTAATAAGCATAACCACAAGTATACCTAAATCACAAAGGCAACATCATCATCACATATTCACTAATATAAACATTTGAATACAATGCTGAAAGGGAAATACATATATCGAAGTCAAAGCTCTAGAAGACCGCTGCATGCTCTATGCTCGATGCTGTTGCAACCTAACGCCACCTACACGCATCTATTGTGCATAAGCTTATATAAAGCTTAGTGGGTGGTGAAAGTGTGTACGCAAGATAAGTGCCGAGTATGCAATACATTACCATAAATCATACAATATCGAAATAGACAGAAATACTGACAAGATCATGAATCATTTAGTATCAGAGTAAGCAATATAAATCAATTATGCAAATGAGGAGTCAAAGAGAGCCAAATATCAAATGGCGAGGGTACAATGCAATATGTAAATCCTGCTAAGTCCGTCTAGGTCATATAAGTGCAGAAACATAACAACCAAAATGCTAAATGCTGCGGATGCAATGCAATATCCGGTGCGAATGAAATGAACAAGCTGGAGTAAATTCAGGATGATAGTACATAATATCGCTGGCTATGGGGTCCATCACAAGGGACTTCTATCCAAACCAGTCCCATACCTAAATTTGGATTGTCAGACTCAATGTGGTAAACTCCTGATCTCAGGTTAGTCGCGTGCCCTAACCGAAATCCTGGCCGTTGCGAAGGTACACATAACAAATAGTTATGCACCACCAGCCCGAGTGAATAGTGAATGAATGAATGAGTATACAACTCCTGCTCAAGAAGTCCACATATCAGCACCGTACATCTTCGGGATCATCACTAGGGTCTAGTACACTCCAAGTTGGATACCACCCCAACCGGCCGCGTAGTCCAGTGAGTGGAAAAGACCTCACTACCTGCCTGCTAGTTGTATACCAATGCCTACTTAGCTCATCGATAGCGGACCCATTTGGGAGCTGGTCAAACTCAGCCTAGCTTATAGCCCCTTCACTCTAGCGGATAAGGCCACACCCCCTCCCAACCGACCACGACACAGTGGGAGACGCGACTTACTGGTATTCGACATTCCAGCGCTCATGTATCCACTCGGTCTAGACGTTGGGGCGTCTCATGGCCTCAGAGGTTCATGGACTTTCACCCACAGACATTCAAAGTGCCCAGATGCTTGAACCAAACATTTCTGGTGTCCCATCTAGTCATCCACGATATGCCTATGGAGGTCACAGCCCTGATGTCGCTAGGGCGTATAGTAATCACAATCATACAATGCAAGATGCATGAGTCATGTAGTCCAATCATGCACCAATCCTGTGCATACCGTGCGTTCATGTGGGACAAATCCACCTATCAAGGAGTCCCATAAACCATTTGTACTATGGCATATGCAATGGTCAATCACATCTCACAATAAATATACAGATGATGCGTTTGGACATGTATCATGATGCTATGCTGTCACATACTCATAATCGGTATCAATCACCAGCATCAACAATCGGCCTCGACAATGTGGACATTTAACCAACATTATCCCCAAAGAATGGCCCACATAGAGCCTAACATATAGTGAACCCATAGCCTCACACAAGGGCCTAATATACAACACCATGAGCCTCACTCAAGAGCCTAATACACATCATGATGGGCCTCTCACATGGGCCTAATATACATCACAATGGGCTCCATCACCTGACCCTCAAATGCATCACAATGGGCCTCATCACATAGACCTCATATTCACCACATTAGGCCTTAAACACGGGTTGAATACACATCACAATGGGCCTCGAACACGGGCTGCATATACATCACACAGGCCGAATACACATTACAATGGGCCTCAACTACGGGTCGCATATACATCATATAGGTGTCGACAATCGGCCTCGACAATCGAAATCAGCCTCGACAATCGAAATCGGCCTTAACAATCGGAATCAACACTCGAAATCGGCCTCAAACTCGGCCTCAACAATCGGAATCGACCTCGATAATTGGAATCGGCCTATACAACCGGCCTAGACAAATCGGAATCGGCCTCAATACTCGCCCTCGACAATTGGAATCGGCCTCGATAAATCGAAATCGGCCTCGATACTCGGCCTTGACAATCAAAATCGGCCTATACAATTGGCCTCGACAATCGAAATCGGCCTCGATACTCGACCTCGACAATTAGAATCGGCCTATACAATCAACGTCGACAATCGAAATCGGCCTCGATACTTGGCCTCGACAATTGGAATTGGCCTCGATACTCGGCCTCGACAATCGGAATCGGCCTCGATACTCGGCCTCGACAAACGGAATCGGCCTATACAATCGGCCTCAACAAATCGGAATCGGCCTCGATACTCGACCTCGGCAATTGTAATCGGCCTATACAATTGTCATCGGCAAATCGAAATCGGCCTCGACAATCGAAATCGGCCTATAGAATCGGTCTCGATAAGTCAGAATCGGCCTCGATACTCGACCTCAACAATCGGAATTGGCCTATACAATCAACCTCGACAAATCGGAATCGGCATCGATACTCGGCCTCGACAATCGGAATCAGCCTCGATACTTGTCCTCGACAATCGGAATCGGCCTATATAATCAGCCTCGACAAATCGGAATGGGCTCGATAGTTGGCCTCGACAATTAGAATTGGCCTATACAATCGGCCTCGACAAATCGGAATCAACCTTGATACTCGGCCTCGACAATTGGAATCGGCCTTGACAATCAGAATCGGCTTATACAATCAGCCTCTACAAATCAGAACCGGCCTCGATACTCAGCCTCGACAATCGAAATCGGCCTCGATAAATTAGAATCGGCCTCTACAATCGGAATCGACCTCGACAAATCGGAATTAGCCTCGACAATCAGAATTGGCCTCGATACTTGGCCTCGACAATTGAAATCGGCCTATACAATCGGCCTCGATAATCGGAATCAGCCTCGATACTCGGCCCTACAATCGGGATCGGCCTATATTATCGGCCTCGACAAATCGATACTCGGCCTCGACAATCGGAATTGGCCTCGATACTCGGCCTAGGCAATCGAAATCAGCCTCGATAATCGGAATTGACCTCGTTAATCAGAATCGGCCTCCATGCAAGGCGGTAGATTCTTACTGATAGTAGATTTTCAAGGGCTCGGCGTTCCAGGGATGGAGGAGCGAATGTCCCTCGAGATCTTCCAAATGATAGGAGCCCAGCTAGGTTGATCTGATCACATTGTAGGGCCCTTCCCAATTGGGCTCAAGCATCCCAACCCCCGGCGACCGATGATAAATCAAGCAATATCAATGAGGCCCAATTGTTTGGGTTAACCCATTAGAGAATGATGAGGATGGGCCTAACAAGGCCTAAGGGAAGGTCATAATGTGGGCGTTCAACCATCATTGCCCATCAATGTGGACCTTTAACCAAGGAATGACGCACACAGTGTCAAGCGTATAATGGGCCCAATATACATCACTATGGGCCGCATCACATGGCCGGAAATACATCATAGCGGCCTTATTAACAGGGTCGGAAATACATCATAACGGGCCTCATCATATGGGCCAGAAGTATATCACAATGGGCCTCACTCATGGACCTTATATACACAACAGGCGGGCCCAACACATGGGCCTCAAATACACAGCATGTGGGCCCTACACACGGGTCTCATATACAACACATCGGGCCTCATACACATCACAATGGGCCGCATCACATGGGCCGCACTAATGGGCCTCATACACATCAAGTAGGCTACATTAATGGGCCATGCTAATGGGCCTCATACACATCAAGTAGGCTACATCAATGGCCCGCACTAATGGGCCTCATAGATGGGAGTTTGGATTACATCTAAATTGATTTCAATAGTTGCAGGTGTAACATGTGTATCACTGTACACAATCATTCTATGGGGCACATGGTCCACTAACGATAATTAGCACTGTCCAAACATTGTCCAGGTAAATCAGCACCATCCAAACATTGTATATGTTCACCATTCAAACATGTCCAGCACCGTCCAACACTGTCTGGAAGGTGTGGATGAAACAAATACATCATGGTGTGGTCCACCGTCCAGATCTGCTGGACGGTGTGCATACACCACATACATTAAGGTGTGGCCCACAAAACTGCTGACGTGTAGGCAGCAGCAGCTGCCTGCTGCACGGGACCCAGCAAGTGGATGGCTTGCATATACAATTTCATGTCTTGCATCATCCACTCATGAGGAGACAGTGGGAAAGTTAGTTGGAAGAAAGCACCATAGTTACGTCTCATGTGCTGTCGTCATGGACTTTCAACGAGTTCTCGTTAAATTTCACCAAGTTCTCGTTAAATTTGAACAAGTTCTCAGTCAATTTCCTTGAGAACTCGGGGAATTTCAACGAGTTCTCGGTCAAATTCACCGAGAAATCAGGCAACTTCACCGATCACACTCTGACAATTTCATCGACAACTCGGGGAAATTGACCGAGAATTGTGGCAAATTAACTGAGGACTCGATGAAATTGACCGAGAACTCGCGCAAGTGCAAATGTTTTCAGTTTATGGTTTAGGGCAATTTGTTCAATATATACCTTTAATGCGTGGTTTCTTCGATGAAGACATAATTTTCGTCCTTTGTTGATAAAATAAAATGAAGAAAAAGAAGTAACAGTTTGGCGGAAAGGGTATTCTTGTATGAAAAAGAGAGAAAATTTCAGAAAATGTGTTTTAGGTTGAAGGGTATTATAGTATGAAGAGGAGAGAAGATTCCAGAAAATGAGTTTTTGGTATTAGGAAATTCTAGTATGAAGAGGAGAGAGAATTTCAGAAAATGGGTTATTGGTAATAAGGTATTATAGTATGAAGATGAGAGGAGAGAAGATTTTAGAAAATTGGTTTGTATTGCAGGGGTATTCTCATTCGAGAAAAAGATAATAGTTTAGTTTGGGAAAGTAAAACTTAGGTGGCTCAAAAAAGCCGGTGGGTAAAAGGTGAGATTTACAGTGGAAAAATTCTCCTTCACCATTGGTTCTGAAACCGTAAATTATGTTGGAAATATGGATGGACGGCGTGGATTAGGCACATACATATTCGGGGGCAAAAAGAGTGTAGTCAATACAATAACGCTGGTACGGTACAGTATTCCAGGTGAGCCATGTAATCACAGGATACGTTCATTTTTCCATTCAAGAGGCTTAATTCGTCACTTCCAATTCCTTCTTCCCATTGCAGCACTGAACTAAGCTCCAATGTCCCCCAAGAAACGAGAAGGAAATGTGACGACTATCGCAGGCCAGCCTTGCTGGAAACCGAACAAGCTAGGCGTTGCTCGTCCGTTATTTAGAAAACATGTTAAGATGACAGATACCGGACGTGTATCTCGGAGAGCTAACGTGGTATGGGACGCCCATATGGACAGGATGTTGGCCGATGCATTTGTGTAACAGGTGAGAAGGGGTCGTTGAGGTGCAGGGGTTTCCATAGAGAATCTCACGAGGTGCTTATAGTGGCTATGGAACAGTAGATGGAACCTACAAAACAAGGTGAGGAGACTGAAGAAGATTTTAGGTGTCATACATGCAATGCTAGGCGAACCAGGGTTTTTGTGGGATGGGGAACAAAAAAACAGTGCAAGCCGGTCAACCCCGCCATCTGGGATGCATACATCCAGGTAATGTGGAACGTTGACCATGATCGATTAACTGTTTTGCAACGACGCATTATCGTATCCACTACAGACACTTGTAGGATAGCATTATTGTGTAAGCATTTGTTTGTGTATCATTCTAGGTCATCGACTAGATCCAAACAGCCCATCTGATGCGATTATTGTTGTTGTAGTATGTGGCCAAAATTCATTCCAAGGAAGATTTTCATGTGGGATATGGCAAAGGGTCATATGTTATTATTTTGTCATCACTACCTCGTTTCATCTCCCACTTGCTAATTCTATTGTTGTACCCGAAGTCCCGTACATATGCACGTCGTTTACGCAGTAAGCAGCTATCCCATGTATTCGAGGAGACGGGACGACAAGCCTTGTCACAAGCATCTGGTCTTCACAGCCGTGGAATGAAGATTGGTAGTCAAATGGATGGGGAAGGTCTTGAGAGAAACGACATTTTTCGATGGGCCAACGCGTCCACTATGCCGGATCACATTCTGGAACAAATAGGATGCACCGTGGGGAAATAATGCTTCTATGCGGACGTCAACACCTAGAACTCCAACCTCTCAGCGGAAGGGCTACGGAGGACGGTTTACCTCATACAATAGCCCTATAATGAGGGGGCGGAACTCCCTCAGCTCACCAAGCACATTGACGTCTAGGAGGAGGACCAGGCCCACGAGGACAGCTGACTTCACATGATAACGTTGGGGTGCCGCTATACTCGCGGTCTATGCTGGAGCTAGAACGAAGGGTTGCTGTTGCAAAGGGGAAGCTGATGAAAGCATTAGAACGCCAGCGATTGGAAACTGATGCAAGAATCAAGATGATGAAAGCGCTTGAGCAAATAATTACTGGGTCAACGTACAGTATTGCGATGCAAGTTCTAAATGCAGGGGCCAGTTACGGAAGGAACACAATCATCATATACCCCTGCCACAGGCGCCTACAGCCTTCACCTACTTATACAGGTTGCTCAACTCCAGTGCCTTCAGTAACTTGAGACCCCATCTGCTCCGTGTCAGTTATTTGACAGTTTAGGGAATTTCTAATGGTAGTCAGGGTTGTGATTGGCATATTCTTTAATTCATTTTTTTTTTCTCAAGCATATGCTGATGAACTTGGCTATGGGTGTTTTTTTTTTTTCCTTACAACAAGTATATGCATGCATTGTGGTTTGCGTGACGCTAAAAATGTAAATTCAAAATGGTTTTGGCTGGACAATTCTCCTAATATGGGACACATTTTGACTTGTCACTGTTGGGGACTGCGCAAACACACAAAGATGAGCAAAGTACTTCAATTGTACAACCAAGTTCAAATACAAACAAATCAAATTTAACATGGAAAAAACCCTCATGGTAAAAAACCATGGCACAAAGTGACAATAATGCACTATGAAAGCAGAAAATTACAAGAGATAAAGATTACCCAATTCGAAAAAACCTCGGATCTCCGTTACAAGACCTTGAAACCCTTTGGAACGAATTAGAAAGCCCTAAGATACACCCTATTCCCGATCACACCCACACACACACACACACACACACACATATATATATATATATATATATATATATATATATATATATATATATATATATATATATATATATATATATCTTGGATCTCCCTTACAAGACCTTGAAATCCTTTGGAACGAATTAGAAAGCCCTAAGATACACCCTATTCCCGATCACACCCATATATATATATATATATATATATATATATATATATATATATATATCTCTATGAGAATTACAATTGAAATAGACATCCCACACTTACACAACTCTGCGTAACTCTGTGCAATCATTTGATATCACTTCGATGACATCGAACTAAACACCAAAACGTTCCAGCGACTAAAAGTGTATTTTTCAGATTTTTCTAATGGCATCAAGAAGCCTTCGATGGCATCAAAGTCTAATCGATGACATCGAGCTGTCATCGACAGACCTATTGATTTAGAGATTTAAGACATCAATCAATAATCTCCACCATGTCTTTAATCGCCAAACTTCATAGCATCTTTTTCCTAATATCTAATTTTTCCTTGCATTATAGCTCTACCATCACTTCTCGTGCATAATTAGTCTTCCATTTATGCCTTCTCCAAGCTCAGAGAAGTTGCATAAAACTTGAACTTCTCTGTAGGAACCACCTTAGTGAGCATGTTTACTAGATTCACACTCATGTGAATCTTCTCCAGAGTTATGCCTCATTCCTTAAGCATCTGTCGAATAACATAGTGATGAACATCAGTGTGTTTAGTACGTGAGTGATAAACACAATTTTTAGTCAAATTGATCGCACTTTCGCTATTACAATTAATCGACATGACCTACTGCTGAAGCTTTAACTGGTTTATCATCCCTCTCAACCAAACACCTTCCTTGAATACCTTCGTCACTGCCATATACTCAGCTTCGATTGTGGAAAGAGTCATCACAAACTAAAGCTTCGACATCCAACTAATCGCTCCACCTGCTAGCATAAACGATTAACCGGAAGTCAACCTTTTAGTGTCCACACTGCCTGCATAATCAGAATCTACATAACCTACTAACTTGGCCCTTGATTTTTCAAAAGATAAGATGTAGTCTTACGTTCCTTGAATGTATCGAAGTAGCCATTTCAATGCTTCTCAGTATTGTTTTTCGAGGTTAGACATTTATATGCTAACAACACCTACTGCATATGAAATATTCAGTCTCGTACAGACCATGACATACATCAAGCTGTCACCGCATTCGAATAAGGCACACGAGATGTCGTGCCCCAAACTTGGAAACTGGGCTCACAAAATTTTCGGCCGCTGAAATCGGTGTCGATATCCTCCTTGTAGGATCCCAAGATGATCTTAGGATGAAGCCTGACGCATGGGAGGTGGGAGTTGAGAATGGGCTATAACGGAGGCTATCGACACCGGATTCAGTGGCTAGGAATTACGCGAGCCCAACTCCCAAGTTTGGGGCGAGACATGAGACATCTCCTGCTTTTCTTTATCAATTTTAGGACACTATTAAGAAGAAAGCTTAAAATGAGTTGCGTGAGGAATGCTAACCGGCTTTGAATTGTTCATCCCATACTTTATCAACACCTTCTCAATGTATACTTTCTGAGATAACCAAAGCCTGCTCCTTTTCCTGTCTCTGTGTATATCAATGCTGCGAACCCTCATTCTAGCCCCTAGATATTTCATCTTGAATGTCCCTGATAACTGAGTCTTCAATAAGTCATTTTCAGACATACTATGACTGACACTCATCATGTCATCAACATACAACACCGGGATAATGAACTTCCCATCACACAGTATCTTGTAATAGACACAGTGATCATATTCAATCCGGGTAAACCTCTGACTCACCATGAAAGAATTAAACTTTTTATACCACTGCCTAAGTGATTGTTTCAGGCCATACAATGACTTCTTCAACTTACAAACCTTGTTCTCTACCCATTTTATTTCAAAGCCTTCTGGTTAGTTCATGTAGATCTCCTCTTCGAATTTCCCTCGCAGGAAGGAAGTCTTCACATCCATTTGCTCCAACTCAAGATCGTATTGGGCAATCAGCGCCAACACGAATCTGATAGATACTTGCTTCATGACAGGTGCAAATATGTAACGCCCCAAAAATTGGCACTTGAGTACATAGACTTAGATCCTAAGTTTTTGAGTGTTAACTTAATAAAATGCGCATGTGTCCTAATTCAGATTCACATTTATTTCACACATAAATAATCAGAGTAACGCATTTCAGCTTAGCGGAACCAAAGTGAGGTAGAGATAACAAAATATGAAAATATAGGGCTAACATCCAAGAGTTACAGTTCCAAAGTGGTGGCCACCCATATGAGAATTACAAGAATCACAATAACTTCAATAGGAACAGAAGAACAATTACCAATCAGGAAGAAGCTAGAGATCTACTGGGCACCCGAGTGCACCATGCACCGACTGGTCTTATTCCTGGGTTATCTGCATATGTTAAATAGGAGGCGTTAAACGCCAACATAGTGGAGAAATACCCCCAATATTATTACTTGGGACATTTTAGAAAATAATAGGTTCACAACAAATACATATTCATGCATATAATACACTTAAGCACGTTATATTTAACGCACAGATATTAAGCAGTTACAAATGTTATCAACACAACCAAGCACAAGTAATGATGGTATAACAAATAAACAATTTCCTAATCTAGTTGGTAAGTATATTAATATTATGATGAAATGATGCATGCTCCTTACAATCCATCACTCCCTCACAAATAACTTCAATGCCTATTTTGCAAATGCCAACACTCCCTCACAAGCGACTCCAATGCTAAATCGTAACTTATCCTATGATACGCATGATTAATTAAGTGGTTATTAGTGCCAGTTCATACAGCAGGTTGGTGAAGCTGGGATACTGTTGTTATATCGCTAGTCATTATCCAGATCACGTGGCTCATTGCGGCATGTGGTGATTCCTTACCAATTTCCCTTGATACAAATTAAGGCATCAACACGGTACGGGTCATCATCCATTACCAAGTACGTACAATAAATTCAGAGGGGCGACCTTGTCACTCAAAACCAAATCAACACAAAGGAAAATGGCTCGTCACCCAGTTCCATTCACTCCTGATCGTTTGAACAGTGCTCTGACGCGGAGCTATCGGCCAGGTAATTTAACGGGAGCTATTCGAACAACATTCTATCACCTCTATCAGTGCTCAATGGTCACTATGGGGAGGCTCGTCACCCCAGCATAGCCCGATAGCTCGAACACGATGTCCTATACTACCATGCTCGGCTTATGAGTCTTTGGTGATAGTAATGCACTAATGGTTATGAGTAAACTAAATCAATGGTAATGGTGGCATAACATATTCTATTGAATATTATACAATCACCAAGCATAAGAATGATTGAACTTGAATTAGATTGGTGCGATCGACTACAAAGGATCCCATGAAAATCGGCATTGGGTGCATAGCATTTCGTGTAGCTCCAACTATTGTCGCTCATCCGTGTTCGACTTTGGTCGGTCGTATAAGCTTGGGATAGCCTCCCTAAAGTGGGCTATCCATATATTTAAATAATTTACTAAGCTTGATCCTCCACAACAACACAATTTAATCATATTAACATTTCTTAACATTCGACATCGAACAATTCTAATATTAAGAGTTTCGTGTCATTTAAGCATGTTATCAACCAAATAGTAAACGAACACATTTAAGTATTCTAAAATGTCTGGTAGAAGCTTAAGGGTAGATCTTCACCTTAGAATCGAAATCCTCGACTCGGATGCGGCCCAACTTCAATAATTTGTGGAAAACACTCTAAACCTAAATTAAAGTGTGAAACCGAGCACGAATGTGAGATCTTACAAGATCCGGCGAGCATGGTAATCCGACGACAAGATGTAACACCGGGATCCTCCATTTCTCCCTTCCCTCCCTTCCTCTCTTTCTCTTTCTCTCCTTGGCTTTGGAAAAATTCGTATGAGGAGAGGGGAAGTCCAAATGAGGCCCTTTTATAGAGCCAAAAGTGATGAAAATGGCTCTGTATTTATTATACTAACCCTATAGAGGGTTGTTTCCAACCAATGGGACTCATAGGGAGGTGTACGGGTCAATCTAAGCTATGAGATAAGTGTCTGACCAAGCGATCTATGTTTGGACACAACCATCCGACAATCAAATATGCTGATTAACCGGGAAGGCTCTAACCCAGATCAATGGTCACCGAGTGTCGATCAGGTCTATAACTATACAGATGTGAGAAGGGTAAGAATAATGATTGGTGATCTAAATTTGGTCATCATCTAATGGTCCCAAAGCAACAACTTTGGTAAAGACTGGATACAGACAATTAACTTAAGTTCTTGTTTAATTTTAGCAACATTCACACATCTCATGCATTGGCATTACGAGCCCATGTTGAGTGATTCGGGACACAATATCATCTTGATGTCCCGCGATGGACGTCAAGCCCACTAAGACAAACGTCTTTTTATAGTCTTGGGTTTAGTGGCCCACTAACGAGCGGTTTAGGGATTGTTTGGTTAATCAAGGAATTTTTAAAATGAACTAGGTGACAAGATTTCTTATGCATGACAAGTAAAGTGTGGATTAGCTAAGTTCATAATGTGACCTATTCATAATTAGCGAAAATGATAATTCGACTTTAATCACCTTAATCAAGAACCGTAATTTAACTATACTTGAAACTACTCCAATTAGTAAAATATATTAAAAATAAAAAAAATTATAATTTAATCATATAAGATGATTCCTAGCATAATTAGAAGCAATTCTTAGGAAGACCCTAAATGCAAAAACTCTAAGATGAAAACGATATGCATGGCACATCGACAACGTGTAGTTGTAGAAATTTTTAGTTTCAATAGGTCTATTGCTTGTAATATTTTTGGTACTTTTAATAATTAAATTATTTTCAATTTTTTTTTATAATAGTTTATCATCAAGTCTACTTTAGCCCCACTAAATTTATTCCATTTCGAGTTCTGTAAGAATTCAAAAATTCCAGAAGTACCAGCTGCTTGAAACTAATAATTTTTGGTGCAATTTCCAAAACATCCTAAATTTAACCTCATTTGAGATTTTTAATTTATTTTTTTATGAAACTAAATCATCAACTTCAATCTGGCTTTTGAATCACCTTAATCAAAATTGTAAAATAAAAGATATGAATTTTTTATGTCAGTGCACAGAAACTATCAAAATTTGATCATGCTAAAAATTGTTGGACAGGGAATGACGGTGGCAACGCCGATTCGGCGGTGGCGCCGCCGCCCAATTTTGGCGATGACAACGTTGGGATTTGTCCTAAAACTTTTTTTTTTTGGCGTGGTAATGACAAATTGGCGGTAGTACCACCGAGATCGGTCCACACTCTGTAAAATTAAAAGTTTCACCTTTTTAGTAGTTTTGGCGAAACCTATATCACTCCTTTTGGTCCCAAACACATGTAAATGCATGCACGGATATGCGCTCACTTCGAAAAATCAAAGGTAAGGCCTAAGGACATCTGATTCCCAACTGGTAAAAATCTGGGGTATTACAATCTACCCCTCTTAAAGACAATTTCGTTCCCGAAATTAACTAAGGCTTTTATTGGGTTCATATTTAATGAGCCCATTTGTGAATACGCTGACCCTGCATGTAGTGATTCATCTCGTACCCATTGTTGGGCATATTTTTAATGATCTGATCTACTTATATGACTTGGTCTACTTCACGAAATCTAATTATTTTCCTTTGATGAGGCCATTTGTAACGCCCTAAAAATTTGGGGTCGAGCAAAGCTTAGCTCCCGAGTTCCAACGCATCACTTATGCAACATAGATAATGATGATCATGATGAGTGCATTAAAACTTGAATGAGATTGACCAAAACAGCTCCAGAGACAGTTAAATTACGCAAGCGGAAGACTGTGATATATATATATATATATATATATATATATATAATATGTAAACTGGTGTAGTATCCAGAGTGTGAACATGTTACTAGGTTAAAGAATTACAAGTGTAGTTCCACAATGTACAAAATGAGAAAGTGTAATGTTCTCTATCCAAAACCCTGTAGCCCCGTCAGCGCAACTCTAGGTCTACATAGACCCGTCAGAGAGTTGCATATAGGAGAGCTCCTCCTCGTCGTAAAAGTCTGGCCCTGCCTCATAAGCATCACCATCACCTGCAGCTAAGACAGAGTCTGGTTGGTGTGTACAACACCGTCCCGTAACGTGGGAGTGAGTGATCAACTCAGTGGAACAATAAAGCAAAGGTTAACATGTTATCAATTCAATCAAGCAGTAATGATAAAGCAGTAAATCACACATCCCTAAGTACTCTTGTTAATGCAAGAATGGCATGAATGTATGATGCATGCCCTCGCCTACGCTCCCTCAGCGACTTCATCTCACGTTCGCGCATGAACAACACTGCCTCAGTGCTTGACTTGCTACGCCTGAATGCACGTGTAATGCGGTGCATGCATATGATTACCAAGTTCTTATTAGTCCTTTTCATACAGCAGGATTAGGAAACTAAGGTACCTCCCTTATATCATTTCCCAAACAATGATCCATTCTAGGGTCGTCAGTCTTAGTAAATCTCATACGATGTTGCAGTTCTAGGTCACAGCAAAGGGCTTGTCGCTAAATCAGTACAGGCCTAGTTTATACTCTGATTACTACGGAAAGGCTCGACGCCTCAACGCAAGTTCAGTGTATGCTCGAGGTCACTACAAAGGGCACGTCTAGGGCTACCAGGGCTGTTGCACGGAATCGTTACACCACTCTCCCATCACCCATCACGGATTCGTAACCAAAACAGTGTAGGCCGACAGCTCAAATACAGTGTCCCATACCACCGTATTCACTCATGAGTCTGGGTTGCTCACTGGTCACTACGGGGAGGCTTGTCGCCCCAGCGTAGGCCGACAGCTCGACCACGGTGTCCCATACCACCATGTTCGGCTCATGAGTCTTAGCGGATCAAGGTACCAAGGTTAACAGGGATTTCACTGGTGAGTTTGGTACCCTAGGTTCAAGCAGTAGTGTCCAAACATGGTTAACATACATCGGGCCAATCGGGTTATTTGATGGGCTCGACTAGCACGAGCGCACCCAAAGTTGATCGACATGAAGTGCATAAGCACTCCGTGTGGCCTAACCACTGTCGACAACCGAAGTATGGCTCGGATTCGTCGAACACATCCTGTGTGGCGAAACAACATCATCCACCATTTTAGGATCTGTTACCGATTGCCTGGACTGTACAATAGCCCCAATCACATTCAATTACAACAAAATATCCTAGAAGATAGTTAAAGCAGTAATCGTTCAAGATTTCAAATCATACAATCAAACGTCCAATATTGTTTGCTTTAAGGCTGCCAGGGCTGTTGTACGGAATCATTACACCACTCCCCCATCACCCTTCACGGCTTTGTTTTTGCATTTTATGGAATACAACATAAACATGATTTATACATATGCATTACATAGATAAAAAAACACTATAATATACGGTACATGGAGGAAAGCATACACATAGTTAAATAAGTTGACAATCATATCTCAACACCCAATTAGAAAAGAATTTATAAGCACTTACTCATACAGACATTTTTACATACACTTAGTCTACACATAACATCATATATGGTATGTAGTAGTTAGAACACGTAGTAGGGCAAGCCCTTTCGTCAAAGGATTGCCGCCTATACAACAATCACATATCCAGGACTGTTAGTCGTGGTGTACACTAATGCATAGTTTATACTCACTTATACATTTTCACAAACACTTAGGCTACAACTTGTACATACACGACGTATGTTAATATAACAGGTATTAAGTTAATCCGTTCACCCAGAAGTTGATACACATGCATCTAGCATACATAGACGGTAATTAATCATGGCAAGCACAAATCCGTATTTCATACGTATACAGTATTTTCTACAAATACGAGGAATACAGTATATTCAACATAGTTAACGTATATCTGAAAAATGAAACGGACAACACTTTGTACATGTGCAATAGCATCCACGTCAGTAATATATCATTAACTGACATTGAAAGCCTTGAAAACCATAACTTATACGTTTTAAGTCTGCACCTTATGCCGTAGAAGCGAGTAGCGGATTCAGTTTAAACACCAAGTCTTTAACAACGGTAGAACGACAACCTATGGCATGAAATAGGTTAGATATTTCATCACTTACACTAGTTGAATCTCTAGAACTGATTAGGGTTAGGATTTCTTATCCGAAAACGGAATCAGAATCGCCGGAAAAGCGATATGGTAGTGATGGATAGGCACGTAGAATAGTAGAAGCGATTCTCAAGAATAACTCCCACTCATTCACTCACTTTCTCTCTCTTTTCCTTCTCTTTATTTCTTCTCTCTCCCTTAGGTTTAGGAAATTCGTATGGAATATGAGAGAGAGGGTTTAAGCCTCTTATATAGGCCCAGAATTGCCGAAAATAGGTACAGGGCCAAGGTATACTTAGGTTATGTCCAAAGAACATCTGTTTCAGCTCAACGGAGCTCTTCCGGAGCCCCCCCTTGAGCTAAAGGTCGGACTTAAGCTCCCTGACCATGGATCTAGGTCGAGTTAAGTTTTCAGTCCGATCGGATTTACAGATCGACCGCGGCAGACCAGTTTCCATTCAACGGTCACTGAAACTCGATCAGGGCCACAAGTACACTGCCATGTATGGAAAATTTCTCCTGATCCGAGGGTGTATTTGGGTCAGATTTTGACGGTCTGATTGCTTATATCTGGCCCGCAAGCGACAAGTGTCAGATTACTTAAATTTAGATATTTATTCCTAAAATATCCACGTTTGTCACACACTTCACTCTGGGCTCAAGCGAATAGCTTCGAGACACTATCTGGACTTGATTTCCGAGGTGATTGTCAAGCCCAGCAAGGCGGTCCCAATTATATAATTTCGTAGTAATCGAACTTTCGACGTGCGGTCCAGATCCAATACGGAGTTTCAATGTGCTCCCAATAGCAACTGGGTAATGAGATTGATCCTAGATTTTAGGGTAACATAGCGTCAATGATTCTACAAGTTTTGGGTCTTGCAGATCATATTTAAAGTGATTAGTGCTAATTTCGCATGGAATCTAGTTTAAAACTTAGGTAATTCTCGTTTATTCTCATTTAATTTCTAAAGGATTTGAGGTTTAAGAAGTTAATAAGGGGTTAGGATCGACCCCTTGCCTACGGACATCTAACTCCAGGTTGGCAAAAATCTGGGGCGTTACAATCTACCCCCCTTAAAAATAATTTCGTCCCCGAAATTGCCTAAGGGTAGTATGTAAAGATTTTATTATTCCTCTTGCTCAAGTTTTACTGATTTCAAGTTTATATGCGTGGTACGACGTATACTAGCTATGCTAGTGTCGCTCATGTTCGTCTACCCCCTTTAAAAATATCCTTTATCTCTTGCTTATACCCTGGTGGTTTGCTACAATTTATTCCTTTATCTATTTGACGTCTTGACGACAATTCCCATTTATTTAGAGTAAGATATTTTGTTTCAATGGTCGACGAATACGGAGAGACGGTTGTAGTGGGCTTGATCCTGATACATCGATCGTCTACCTGACCAGGGTAGAAGGCTCATCGTATCCCTTCCTAGTCCTGATGATCCTGGTCTTCTGCTCGGTCAAAGCAGTGAGTCCATTGGTAGCCACCCAGGATTGAGAATTGGGTCAAGCCGCGAATGCTTCGTAGTTGTATATGCTAGTAACTCCGTAGTCTGATCACTCTAAAAAAAACTTAGGGAATGTTCATCAATGAAAGGGTCAAATTTCCTAGTCATAAGGTTGCCCATTGGGTCTTTGTCTAGGAAAGTCCTCATCTTAATTCATGTCCATGGTAGTAGTTATACTCATACTCATTGTTAGGCCCTTTCTGTAATATGAATTGGTTTAATGCTTAAACCCTAATTACTTTCCTTCTAGTAACCTTATTATCGACATTCTAAGAAAGGTTGAAATTCTATTTAGTGACCTATCTTTATGTATAGTCCAATTCCATTCGATCCTGGGCCAGTGGGCTATCGGCCCACCAAGCTTCCGTTGCGCCCTAACTCGACCGCATTCATAACCTTTCTACCCCCCTTAAAAACTTATTTAAGGCTCAAGAATCCATGTCTCGTTCCGTACGTCAGAACAAGGTGTAATTTAAACCTAGTTGAATACTGTAAGATACTCTATACATTATTAGTGCATAAGGAATTTGGACAGAATAGGTTAACGGACAAACTATCTTTCTAAGGCCATATGCACAATATGTATGCCCGAATGGTCTGTGATTTAGGACCTAATCCCTAACTCTCTGTTGCCCATTTGAGAAATTTCTTAGGCCCGAGCAAAGTATCCCTATTGGCTATGTGTTCTTAACACTTCTCAAAAGCGAAGTAACAAACTTTTGGTTGTAAGTGGTTTGGCCAACACGGAAGGAAAGGTGTGTAGTGGGTCTGAGCCGGATACATAGACCTTCTGCCTAGCTAGTACAGAAACTTGTCGTATCAGTTCTTAATCCTACTTGATCCCGACTTTCTGCTTGATCAGAGCATTACTAGGAATGAAAATTCAATTCAAACTGCGAATTCCTCGCTTATATATAGTTCTCTACTTCGTGTTCCCGATTGTAATAAGCCCTTGAGAAGACAATCGTAGGGGGTGTGTTGTTTTAATCTAACGTTCAATCAGAGGGATATATAACTTTTCTCTAAATGTGAATAGTTTCTAAGTTAAAACAACTTTTCTAAGAGTTATTAAATAAGCCTATAAGTGTTAGGGGGATTCAACGAAGGAATGAGATCTCACTCCAACCTAATCGAGCTAACTAACTAAGTTTATCTTTCAATTGTCTCAGCATAATCAGTGTTTTACATTCCTTAGTATAACCAACCAATAGTTGTAATCCAAGGTCTATGCTTATACGCTAGATGATTTCATACCCTTTCTAATACAAGAATTGTTTATCGCTTAGGGTCAAACGTTGTCTGATTGTAATTGAGTTGCCTGAACTTGAATTTAACTACACTCGAGCACTACACACATGCTCATACCAGCTAAGAAGGTCCTAGGGTTCACATTATTAATTTGTTGGATTCCTATACAGCCAGATTTGTTTGCAATCTAGGAGTACTAACTCTAGGTCCAAAACTCTAAGGGCCTGTTTGACTAATGGTATTAGGTTGTATTAAATGGATTGCATTGCTAATCCCACTTCGGGATTGGGAGTGGCATGTTTGGTAGGAGGGTGGGATGGGATTAAAATTAATTTTATAGGCTTTGGAAAATGAACCTTGTATTGGAAAGTGTGAGATGAGATTTGTGGGTTTGGAAAGTTATGAGACACAAAAGTTGGGTTTTGTGCTCATATGAGTGTGAAATGATGAGGCCAAGAGGAGTAAGAGATGGGTTTAGAGGAGTAATGGTGGAGGGGTGGAAGGAGTTCACAATTGTCAAGTACAAATCCAACTTGTCAAGCATTCTACACATTCGATAACAAAAGGAGCTTCATGCATTTCATTTAACCCAAAATCGTCACAATACATGGGATGTAGCCTTACATGGACCATGACAGAAGATGCATGTGAGCTAATACAATTAAGGCTTCAAACACTAAAACATACTACCAAACTACCATACTACGAAGCCTCTCAACATGAAAACACAAAGGTCCTAACACAGTAACAAACAAACTATGAGACAACGGCATGGATGACTAGGCATCCGAGTCTGGCGACGGAGGAGGGGCACCCTTATCCTGCAAGCAGCACAGGATAGACTTCAAAGTGCTAGTCACTTTCTTGAACTTGTGTTTCACGAGACCCCGAAGATCCATAATATCCTGTCGTAGGACAGCCTGACCTTCCTCAAGGTGGGCTAAACGGGCATCCCTAGCAGCCCGATCAGCGTCTTGCTCCGGTGCCGTAGGAGGTGAGCTCTCTTCTGTATCCTTGGCCCCCTCTTCCTCTTCCTGTTCCTCTTCTTCCTCTATTTCAGCTCCACTTTTTTCCTCACTCTCTTCCTCTTCGCTCTCCGTCTCATCCTCACTCTCCTCAAGTTGGGCTTGTCATCGTCGTGGCCCGATCTTCATCTGATTGAGAGTAGTCTTGTTGATGTGATGAATCGGCACCGACCTTTCCACCCAAGTCGGTAGCCAAACTCACGTGCAATCTTGCATATGAGTCGGCCAAAGGGGAGCGAATTAGTCCTTCTATTGGAGCGTGCGGTAAGAACTATCTGTCGCAACACGAACGTAGGCACGCACAACTTCGCTCTCTACCCTACTTGGTACAGAAAATCTACCATCAGTCGCATACACTCGCTGCGATTGCTCCACCTGGGGCAGACATTGAACGTGAAAATGTAATGGAGTAGACGGAAGTCGTCAGTCATATTAGTCGCTAGAAGGCTATTGTTTGGCTGCCACTGAACCAGCCGACCACAAAGGAACTGTGTGTGGCGATCCCTTTCACGTGCATTCCTCATATTCAACTTACTTGCATGTACCTCACCAAGGGGCACATTCATAAACCGAGATATCAAACCAACGTCAATTGTGGCTGCCCGGTCTCTTCCACATGGGATCTTGAACTACAAAGGCTCCAGTGTAGGTTCTTGAATGTGGGCATAGAAAGCTCGAACAGTGCTCGCATTTACGCGGTACTCGCCCTCAAATAGCGGACCCCACCTAGCTTCTTCCAGGTGCTCGAACAATAAGTATTCTCCAAATAGCTGCCCATCCACATGAGCTTCAAAAAGGACCCTACGACCCTCATATCGTCCATGGGACAACTCCGCTAGTAGAGCTCTTAAGAGAGGAGCCTGGGGATCGAGGTCCCGCTTAGTCCGTACCTCATGTTCAACGTCCGTGCTTGCGGTGGCGCCTCTCGGTCTCCTTGCACGAGTGGGGCAACTAGGCCCGACTTCATCCACGGCACCCTTTCTCTTTCCCATGAGAGAAAGAATGGTGGAAATTGAGAAAATGGTCGTAACTATCTCGAATAGAGCCATGAAAAAGTGAAGAAAAGGGAAAAAAGGGTTGGAGTCTTTAGGTCTCCACGGATTTGAGCCTTAAAGGAGGGTATAAAGGCTCAAATGGAAGGGAATGAAGAGGGAAAATGAAGAAAGAGGATGGGTAGTGGGTGCACACAATTTGATCCTTAAATGGGGATTCAAGAGCTCAAATGAGAGGGAATGGAGAGGGTAGGCAGCAATGGAGACGAGTTTACAGCAGGGTGGTGGAGAGGGTGCACGAAAACAAAAGGGGAAGAGGTTGGAGGGGTGATTTTTGTGAAAAATCTGAAGTTTGGAAGAGAAAGGAGAGCTTGAGAGGGTACTTTGTGAAGGAGGGACGTGTTTAGAAGGATTTTAATCAAAACCCCTTGCGTCCGTTGGCCACACAACACCTAGTAATCATCGGCTCGCATCGGCCCACCCGGCCAGGCCCGTTTGGCGGCGAGGCCTCACCGACCTCTGGAGGTTCTAGCTAGGGCTCGCCATTTGGGCGAGGTCCTCCTGCCCCCCTTGGTCCAAAAATGTGTGGGGCCCACCCTGGGTCCCTCTGGAAGTGCTCCGTTTGGGCCCCACCCCCGTTTTGAGTCTATTCAGGCTATTTCGGATACGATCTGAAGTATATTCGCATTCATCGATTTCTAAAGGCTGGGATGGGGTCATTTGTGATCTAAATCCGTCGATAGACAGTCCAAGAGTGATCTTAGGTCGTCTCATGCGATCACGGATGGGTACGGATCCAAACAAAATGGTCGATTTCGGTGAACTTCACCAATTGGCGAAATCGGAAAAACCTAAGTTCGTTTCTACGTTTCTCTCGCACCCGCCTATGTCAAAAAGTGTTAGCGTACGTCATGTGACCATAACGCAGGTCCGGTTTAATCCAAATCATGCTCTAATACCATCTTGTAACGCCTTGAAAACTGGGGGTCGAGCAAAGCTCAGCTCCCAAGTTCCAACGCATAACTTATGCAACATAGATAATGATGATTATGATGAGTGCATTAAAACATGAATGGGATTAGACCAAAACAACATATCATACTCCAGAGACAGTTAAATTACGCAAGCGAAAGACTGTGATAAATATATATAATATATGTAAACTAGTGTAAGTCTCCAGAGTGTGAACATGTTACCAGGTTAAAGACTTACAAGTGTAGTTCCACAATGTACAAAATGAGAAAGTGTAATGTTCTCTATCCAAAACCCTATAGCCCCGTCAGCGCAACTCTAGGTCTACTTAGACCCGTCAGAGAGTTGCATATAGGAGAGCTCCTCCTCGTCGTAAAAGTCTGGCCCTGCCTCATAAGCATCGCCATCACCTGCAGCTAAGACAGAGTCTGGTTGGTGTGTACAACACCGTCCCGTAACGTGGGAGTGAGTGATCAACTCAGTGGAACAATAAAGCAAAGGTTAGCATGTTATCAATTCAATCAAGCAGTAATGATAAAGCAGTAAATCACACATCCCTAAGTACTCTTGTTAATGCAAGAATGACATGAATGTATGATGCATGCCCTCGCCTACGATCCCTCAGCGACTTCATCTCACGTTCGCGCATGAACAACACTGCCTCAGTGCTTGACTTGCTACGCCTGAATGCACGTGTAATGCGGTGCATGTATATGATTACCAAGTTCTTATTAGTCCTTTTCATACAACAGGATTAGGAAACTAAGGTACCTCCCTTATATCATTTCCCAAACAATGATCCATTCTAGGGTCGTCAGTCTTAGTAAATCTCATACGATGTTGCAGTTCTAGGTCACAGCAAAGGGCTTGTTGCTAAATCAGTACAGGCCTAGTTTATACTCTAATTACTACGGAAAGGCTCGACGCCTCAACGTAGGTTCAGTGTATGCTCGAAGTCACTACAAAGGGCACGTCTAGGGCTGTTGCACGGAATCGTTACACCACTCTCCCATCACCCATCACGGATTCATCACCAAAACAGTGTAGGCCGACAGCTCAAATACAGTGTCCCATACCACCGTATTCAGCTCACGAGTCTGGGTTGCTCACTGGTCACTACGGGGAGGCTTGTCGCCCCAGCGTAGGCTGACAGCTCGACCACGGTGTCCCATACCACCATGTCCGGCTCATGAGTCTTAGCGGATCAAGGTACCAAGGTTAACAGGGATTTCACTAGTGAGTTTGGTACCCTAGGTTCAAGCAGTAGTGTCCAACATGGTTAACATACATCGGACCAATCGGGTTATTTGACGGGCTCGACTAGCACGAGCGCACCCAAAGTTGATCGACATGAAGTGCGTAAGCACTCCGTGTGGCCTAACCATTGTCGACAACCGAAGTACGGTTCGGATTCGTCAAACACATCCTATGTGGCGAAACAACATCATCCACCATTCTACGATCTGTTACCGATTGCCTAGACTATACAATAGCCCTAATCACATTCAATTACAACAAAATATCCTAGAAGATAGTTAAAGCAGTAATGGATCAAGATTTCAAATCATACAATCAAAGGTCTGATATTGTCCGCTTTAGGGCTGCCAGGGTTGTTGCACGGAATCGTTACACCACTCCCCCATCACCTTTCACAACTTTGATCTTACATTTTATGGAATACAACATAAACATAGATTTATACATATGCATTACATAGATAAACAAATACTATAATATACGGTACATGAAGAAAAGCATACACATAGTTAAAGGAGTTGAGAATCATATCTCAACAACTAATTAGAGAAGAATTTATAAGCACTTACTTATACAGACATTTTTACATATACTTAGTCTGCACATAACATCATACATGGTATGTAGTAGTTTGAACACGTAGTAGGGCAAGTCCTTTCATCAAAGGATTGCCGCCCATACAACAATCACATATCTAGGGCAGTTAGTCGTGGCGTACACTAATGCATAGTTTATACTCACTTGGACATTTTCACAAACACTTAGGCTACAACTTGTACATACATGACGTTAGTTAATATAACAGGTATTAAGCTAATCCGTTCACCCAGAAGTTGATACACATGCATCTAGCATACATAGACGACAATTAATCATGGCAAGCACAAATCCTTATTTCATACGTATACGGTATTTTCTACAAATACGAGGAATATAGTATATTCAACATAGTTAACGTACATTTGAAAAATGAAACAGACAACACTTTGTACATGTGCAATAACATCCACGTTAGTAATATATCATTAACTGACATTGAAAGCCTTGAAATCCATAACCTATACGTTAAAAGTCCGCACCTTATGCCGTAGCGAGTAACGGATTCAGTTTTAACACCAAGTCTTTAACAACGGTAGAACGGCAACCTATGGCATGAAATAGGTTAGCTATTTCATTACTTACACTAATTGAATCTTTAGAACTTATTAGAGTTAGAATTTCTTACCCGAAAACGGAATCAGAATCGCCGGAAAAGCGATACGGTAGTGATGGATAGGCACATAGAATAGCAGAAGCGATTCTCAAGAATAACTCCCACTCATTCACTCACTTTCTCTCTCTCTTTCCTTCTCTTTCTTTCTTCTCTCTCCCTTAGGTTTAGGAAATTCGTATGGAATATGAGAGAGAGAGTTTAAGCCTCTTATATAGGCCCAGAATTGCCGGAAATAGGCCTAGGTCCAAGGTATATTTAGGTTATGTCCAAAGAGCATCTGTTTCAGCTCAACGGAGCTCTTCCGGAGCCCCCCTTGAGCCAAAGGTCGGACTTAAGCTCCCTGACCATGGATCTAGGTCGAGTTAAGTTTTCAGTCCAATCGGATTTACAGATCGACCGCGGCAGACCAGTTTCCATTCAACGGTCACCGAAACTCGATCAGGGCCACAAGTACACTGCCATGTATGGGAATTTCTCCTGATCCAAGGGTGTATTTGGGTCAGATTCTGACGGTCTGATTGCTTATATCTGGCCCACAAGTGACAAGTGTCAGATTGCTTAAATTTAGATATTTATTCCTAAAATATCCAAGTTTCTCACACACTTCACTCCGGGCTCAAGCGAATAGCTTCGGGACACTATCTGGACTTGATTTTCGAGATGGTTGTTGTAACATCCTGAATTTTTGCCATCCTGGAATTAGACGTTCTTAGGCAATGGGTCGATCCTAACACCTTATTAACTTGTCAGAACTGAATCCCACAATCTAAAATCGCCTGTTAACCCTTTTCCTTCACAAATCCCGCCTTTCACCACCCTGTTCTTTCAATTTTTCTAAGTACTTTCACATTAGACACTATCTTGAAGTTTAGGTAATGAAGAACAATAGTTAAACTAAACATTACTACAAAGGCTCAGGTACCACCTCAGACAGAAATTACTTAGGACTAAATCCTTTAGAAATTAGGCGAGAATTAGCTAGTGTTAAACTAGAGTGCCTGTGAAATTAGCACCAATCACTTTAAATACGATCTGCAAGACCCAAAACTTGTAGAATCATTGACGCTACATTACCCTAAAATCTAGGATCAATCTCATTACCCGGCTGCTCTCGGGAGCATCTCGAAACTCTGTATCAGATCTAGACCACACGTCGGAAGTCTGATTAACACGAAGTTAAGGAATTAGGACTGCCTTGCTGGGCTTGACAACCATCTCGGAAATCAAATCCAGATAGTGTCCCAGTGCAATTCGCTTCAACTCGGAGCGGGGAGTGTGAGAAATGTGAAAATAATTCTAAATTAAATCCAAAATAAATAAATCTGGCATCTCTCGCTTGCGGATCAGTATTGAGCAACCTGAACGTCAGAATCTGACCCAAATACACTCTCGGATCAGGGGAAATTTCATACACATGTTCATGTACTCGGAATCTCCAATCGAGATCCGTTGACTGTTGAACTGAAACTGGTCCACCATGCGTGATCTGGAATCCCGACTGAAACGAAAACTAAACTAAACGTAGATCCAGTGTTAGTGAGCTTAAGTCCGACCTTTGGCTCAAGGAGGCCCGCTAGAAGTGCTCCGTTGAGCTGGAAACGGTCCGCTTTGGTTATAACCTAAGTATACCTTGACCTGAAGTCTATTTCGGTGAGTTTTTAGGCTATATAAGGACCTTAGAACCCTCTCTCTCACAGCCATACGAATTTGAGAGAAACCCTAGAGAGATAAGATAGAAAAGAGAGAGAAAGTGTGAGAGCAGTGGGAGAATCTCCCTGCCACTCTTCCCTGCTGCTATCCATGCTCAACCGCACCATTCTTGTCGCTTTCCCGGCGATTCTGACTTCTTTTCTAGGTAAGAAACCCTAACCTTAATCTGTTTTGGGGTTTTGGTAGTTGTAGGTTATGAAATAGCTAACCTATTTCGTTCTATAGGTCGCCAAACTGCCGTATACGAAAGCCTAGCAAATCTATCGAGTTCTTTCCGATTCTACGACAAAAGGTGCGAACTTTAGGTGTATAGGTTATGGTTTTCAACGCTTTCAATGTCAGATAATGATAGATTCATGATCTGCATGCAATTGCATATGTACAAAGTGTTGTCTATTTTCCGTTTCGATTAAAGATAAAGAATACGGAATTTTACATATTCTAGGTATTTGTAGAAAGTACTGTATACGTATAAATTTTGGAAATGTGTTTGCCATGATTATTTGCTGTATGAATATATTATATATGGATAAAATACTCATTTGGCGAAAGGGCTCGCCCTAATACATGTTTTTGCTAATATACACTATGTATGTTAAAATAGTGTATTCTAAGTGTTTGTGAAAATGATTGAATGAGTATAGAATTCTCATTCGTGATCGCCATGACTAATTGTCATGGATATATGATTATTGTATAGGTGATACCCCTTTGACGAAAGGATTTGCCCTAAATCACACAATAGACAATATACATTATATATGCTAAAACGTGTAACCCAAGTGTTTGTGGAAATGATTGGATGAATATGGAACTTGGATTCCTGCCTGCCATGACTATCCGTCGTGGGTGTACGCGTGTTATAATTGGGGCGACTCCCTAGTGAAAGGATTTGGCCTAATACCTATGTGATCAATATATGTCATGTATGTTGATGTAAGTAGTCTAAAGTGTTTGTTGAAATGTTGCATGAGTAATAGTTAGTAAATTGTAATGTATAAGGGCGTTGAGATATGATTCTCAACTCCTGTAACTATGTGTATGCTTTCTTTAGATATCTGTGTGATTAGGAATTGAATATGTACAAACTCATACTTGTATTGTACTTCATAACATGCTCAAATGATTGTATGATTTTATCTATGTAATGCGTATGTTTAAATTCATGTTTACATTGTATGATCCGTCATGGGTGATGGGGGAGTGGTGTAATGATTCAGTGCAACAGCCCTGACAGCCCTAAACGGAAAATACCAGACTTTGATTGTATGATTTGAATCTTGATCCATTACTGCTTTACCTATCTGCAATTGAATGTGATTGGGGCTATTGTATAGTCCAGGCAGTCGGTAATGGGATCGAATTTGTGGCTGAGATTCATTTGCCACATGAGATGTGTTCGACGAACCCGAGTCGTACTTCAGTTGGCGATAGTGGTTGGACACACGAAGTGCTTATGTGCTTCATATCGTTCAACTTGTTGTACGCTCGAGCTAGCTGAGCTCGTCAAGTAACCCGATCTGTCTAATGTTTGTTCACCATGTTTGGACGCCTCTGCTTGAACCTAGGGTACCAAACTTACCAGTGAAATTCTCTCTAACCATGGTACCTCGATCCGCTAAGACTCATGAGTCGGGCATGGTGGTATGGGACACCGTGGTCGAGCTGTCGGCCTACGCTGGGGCCACGTGCCTCCCCATAGTGACCAGTGAGCAACTAGACTCGTGAGCCGATTATGGTGGTATGGGACACTATATTCGTGCTGCCGGCCTACATTGATAAGGTGATGGGGAGTGGTGCAAGGATTGCGAGCAACAGCCTGACAGCCCTTTGTAGTGACCTCGAGCATACTCTGAATTTGCGGTGAGGCGACGAGTTTTGCCACAGTGTATAGAGTATGAACTAAGCCTGTTTCAATTTAGTGATGAACTGTTAAAGAGGTGATGGGGGAGTGGTGTAACCATTGTGTGTAACAGCCCTGACAGCCTTTACAGCGACCTAAAAATACACCATCGTATGAGATTAACTAGGACTGACGACCCTAGAATGGATCATGTTTGGGAATGATACAAGGGAGGCACCTTAGTTTCCCAATCCTGCTATTTGGAATGGACTAATAACAACTTGGTAATCATGCTCATCATCGCATTGCATGTGCCTGGAAGATGTGAAGCACTGAGGGATGAAAGCATGCCGCGAACGTAAGATGGTGTCGCACGAGGGTGTGTGTGGTGAGGGCATACATCATGACTGCATTCATACTTGCATTAATAAGAGTAGTTACGAGTGTTTGATTTTACTACTTTATCATTACTGCTTGACTGAATTGATAACATGTTAACCTATGCTTTACTGTTCCACTGAGTTGATCACTCACTCCCACGTTACGGGACGGTGTTCCGAACACCCACCAGACTTTGTCTAATTGCAGATGGCGATGCTTGTGAGGCGGAGCCAGACCTCTGCGACGATGAGGACACTTTCTTATATATGTTATTTTCTGGCGGCTTCATATAAGTCGTGCCTTGATCGACGGGGTTACTGGGATGTTTACTAGAGGACCTTACACATTTGGTATATCTTGGAACTATACTTGTAATTATTTAACCTGGTAATGTTATCACACTCTGGAGACTCACCACAGTTTATATATTTTATTTATCTATCATAGTCTTCCGCTTGCTAATTCACTTGTCTCTGGAGTATGATATGCTGTTTTGGTTTAATCTCACTCATGTTCACTATATTAATGCAGACAACATTCAATCATCATTCATTTTGTTGCATAAGTGATGCGTTGGAACTCGGGAGTTGAGTTTATGCTCGACCCCCTATTTTCAGGGCATTACAATTGTCAAGCCCAGCAAGGCGGTCCTAATTATATAATTTCGTAGTAATCGGACTTTCGACGTGCGGTCCAGATCCGATACGGAGTTTCAATGTGCTCCCGAGAGCAACTGGATAATGAGATTGATCCTAGATTTTAGGGTAACCTAGCGTCAATGATTCTACAAGTTTTGGGTCTTGCAGATCGTATTTAAAGTGATTACTGCTGATTTCGCATGGAATCTAGTTTAACACTTAGGTAATTCTCGTTTATTCTCGTTTAATTTCTAAAGGAATTGAGGTTTGAGAAGTTAATAAGGGGTTAGGATCGACCCCTTGCCTAAGGACATCTAACTCCAGGTTGGCAAAAATCTGGGGTGTTACACCATTAATAACGTTATAAGGATGATTCAAACCTTACTCAGTCGTCTAAACCTATGGATACCCTAGTTCGATCCATTTCAATCTTGGGATTGTGATCTTATGGGTTAACCACACTTCCGTTGTGTCTATAATTGGGTAGACATGTATACCAACTTAATGAGACTGGGTTCATAATTTTCTACCCTCTTAAATTTTATTTTTTTTACCCTCAAGGTTCAAGAATCTATGTCTCAATTCATATGTCGGAACGGGTTGTAATTTGGGACCTCTCTTTGATTTGAAATGGGAAATGATCTCTCAATATATTAGTCTTCCTTTCATTAACGATGTGTACAATAGCCTCTGTATCTATAGTTATAGAAAGGAGCTAAAAATGATGGGTGCTGTGGTTGATTACACGGACGAACGTGAGTTTGTTGCAAGATGTTTAATTCTACCAAAAGATAGGACTTTTTTCACGGTCCCGACTTAACCTCTTCAAACATATCTAGTTTAATACTGCAAGATAATTTATACATTACAAGTACATAACAGACATACTATCTTTTTATACTGAATCAGGATGCCAGAATGGGCTGTGATTTGGTGTAACACCCCGAACTTTTCAATACCCGAGTATTGAAAGTTCTTAAGTGTTACCATAAAATCTAACTTATTATGTACATGTGTACAATACCAATCTAGGTATCCTAACCTTACATCTATTCTCCAACTCGAATATGACAGTTGGGAGTAATCTTCATCCCTAAATCAAGCCATTAGACTCTTGATTTTAAGACAATACCATCATATATCTAAGTATCCTCACATGTCCATCATAACTAACCACTCAATCTAATATTCACTGATAGATAGAGACATCGGACCGTCCACTTTGATTATGGACCACCCGATTATAGTAAACTAGCTACTTGACCTTTACATCCATCCGTATACTTATCAGATTGAGATTTTGATCCGTTCATCTTGTTCACCCCATATGAATATGCTTAACCCACCATTAGAATTACAATATGAGGAACTTACACATGTGAACAAGTCACTCGAATTTAACGGTATACATGTTCTATCCCTTAATTGCTGTAAAAAAAAACCTACTTGTGTTCATCCATTTACAAAACTAATCATACGATCACTTAGAAACATGATCAGAGTACTAACCATCAAGTTTTTTCTATTCTTAACATATCATCTGACCATCCATTATGTTGGTTGATATATGCACATTCCCTTAATTAATTTGGTGAAAATTCATTATTCATAATGATTTAGATATAATTTCTCTTGTAAGAATTACTTAGAAACGTGCCTATAACCATGTAGAACCATTATATTTCCAAAACTCTCATATCAGCAATAATTACGAAAATGCCATTAACCTAGACCCTTGAATTCTAGATCATAAGGTTCCCACGATCCATTTGATGTGAAATTTTATATCATGCCTATGTATCATAAAGTAACCATACATGTCAAATTTCAGCCCTTAGGTCATTGTAAAAGTGAGCCAATTGACAAATCAGCCCCTTAACCATTGATTTTGGTGTACATCAAGTGAAAAAACCTCGTGGGTAGTCGTAGTACGATATTTCCCTTCATATGATGACTTGGATTACCCATAATATGGACTAAGTATGAAATATGAAGACCCACTTTGGTAGGTTTTTTTCTTAGGTACGAAGTTATCCTTTTAAGGCCTACCAACTCCTTATAGATCTGGATCTTCTGATTTAATCACTACCTTCCGTTCATTACAACTCAAATTTGGACCACACTTTGGTCTAATATGACTACGAAGTTATACAAAATTTAGGCCCCAATGTATGATCCTACACCGTTGAAGGTTGAAGCCAGTTCCTTTCTTTTCGTACAAAAGGTGAAATTTTAGATTTAGGCTTTTTCACGATCGATCAAGCACCAAAATTTGTCCAACTGTTTTTCTATCTTGATTACACATTTCTTTTAAAATTGGGCCCTGATTATTAAGTGTGGACCATTAATTAAGATCAAGTTCATTTTGGCAATCGTTAGGAGAATTTTCAAGATAAGCCAATCTAAATTTCGGATCACCAAGAAAATCATATACCCCGTCTGTATTCGACAACCCTGAAACAATGGATAAATTGGATTTAAAGACAGATCGTCAGAAAAGGAAAAATTGGAGAAAGCCAATCCAAATGGGATATAAAACACACCCCTTCCATGTGCCCACTCCATTTAAAAAGGGGTGTGCGTGCCCTTCTCCACTCACACGCCCATACCCCTTATGTCCAAGGAGGAGAGAGAGAAAGAGAAAGAGAGAGAGAGAAAAAGAAAAAGAAAAAGAAAGAGAAAAGAGAAAGAGAAGGAGAAGCCTAGATGCTCTCTTCCTTCTCCACATGTATGGTGTCTCCCTCTTGCTTAAGCGATGTCGTGATTCATGTAAAAGCTTTTCATGTAGAAGCTTTCCTACATGGATGTCGACCTAGGGTTTAGATCTAAGGCTAAAGTGAGGGATTCCTTTAAACTTACATTAACTTGAGTTAATTTAATTTATTTTGTTCATTCACATGCTTCCATGTTATTATGAATCCTCCCTGCAAATATTTAATTTACCACCATCAATTATTTATCTTTTGGGAATTATGGTTAAGGTGTGATGTTAATAATGCGTGGTCTTTATGAATTTATGTGAGTATTATTTTTCATTAACTTTGCAACTTTAAATTGAATTGATTTCACCTATCTTACATGTTTCAAATCTTTATTTGCATAATTCAAAAACATCATATCACTATATTGCACGTAAGTACTATGTTGAAAATCCCACTTTTAGCGATCAAATAAATATCGTGGACGTAATGCGGTTCAGGTAGCGGCCCCCTTGGTTGACATGTAATTCGATGGATTTTGGATATTAGTGCACAAATCGATGTAAGTAATTCGTAACTCGTGTTACCTCACTTCCAGGATTGAATGTCGCAAATAGTCGCTCCATGAACAAATCGTGTCATGTAATTCATCTGATCCATGTGTTGTGTCGCCTTGGAATGTCTATGTAAATCCACGTTAACGTTAGACACACCGACGAATCTCTGTACTATGGGATGCGGGGCGAGTCGGATAACTTTAAATTATTTTCCACATTGTGATGATCGCTAAGCGTTATGAACCGCACATACTTTGCTAGGTATGCATCTTATGTAGGTTGCTTGCGCATACTGATACCACTCGTAGTGGTGGAGTACGAGACGTATCGAAACCCTTACATTACTTTTATGAATCTCTTGAATTATTGTTAATCTTAAAGGATAACCATCACTATGAGTAGGGCATTAATCCTCTCCAACCATACAGATGATGTAGGTGATGTACAGATTGAAGACCTAGAAGACCATCTCTCTATGGAAGATTATACTGAAGGAATAAGAAGATAGTTTTATGATTTAATTTTATATTTCCGCAGTGAACTCGATAATGTAATAAGCTCTCATTGAGAGGGCATTTGATAATTTGTTGAATTCTTTTACTCTAATGAAATAATAAATATAGTCGATTTTATTCTTTTATTCTCATGCATGGTTACCTTCATGAATGTAACTGGATGTGATCTAAATGAAATAAAAAAATGGTGCGATTTTTAAAGCATCCAATTTATGCATTATTAATACCTGGAATTCTCGGACACGAGTATGTACTTAGGCTGTGAAAATTTCAGGATGTTATAGTTGGTATTAAAGCATGAGAATGAGATTAACTGGGCCTGAGGAAATAAACCATCATTAGCTTTATGCGACTAGAATACAATCAAAATTCAATACTTAAAGTTATTTCCCCAAAGTAGTTTAGAAATTAAGGAATTAAAAACCCATACTCAGGTTTCCCATTAAACTTGTTAGATTGGAATTTAAAGAATATGAATCTAGGTACCTTGAATGTAAATTCTTGAAACCCCAAACAAACTTAACCTGGATTAAAAACTTGATTGGAAGGAATTTATAAACCAGAAAATTAACTTTCCCAAATTGGAATTGGAGATTTTCTAATTTTTCCAAAAATTTTGACTATTTCAAAGAAATTTTGACATGTTGTGAAATCTCCACTAGTCGTAGAAAGAAGACACATCAGAATATCTATCAACCTTCCTCTAAAATTTCATCTCGATTGGGTCTATACAAAATTCCATAAATATTCGACAGTAGAAAAAATCAGTAGAAATTGTTGCTAGACAGCAAGCTTTTATACACCTCACAAGGGTGAAACAACCCCCAATCCATGTAATATTATCTCAATTTTTATTTTTTTTTGTAACTTCAAGAATATGTCAGGGCTTAGGATTCAAATTTGAAATAAATTGGATGTATGGGTCAGAAATTAAAATTTTGGGAGTGAAACGTTGTCAATATAAAACGATTTTGGAAATTTAAAACCTTTCATATAAAGGATGACACCAAAACTTAGATTCAATGGGGAATGGATAATTTGGCCTATCCTTTATGAAACCTAGGATACTTTTTGGCGAAAATATATTTTTTTTTTATTGTACTCCCCAAGGATTATAATGACCGGGACCATGGATTTACGAACCTTATTCAAGCAAGGCATAAGGGGGTAGATTGTAGTGTCCCGATTGCATATAACCAATTATACGCACACTTAGACATATATATCTACCTCACAAGGAACATAGTGAAATATTAAACATAATGAATCAGTGTAAATGGAACAAGTAAATAAATTTCGAGGAGGAAATTTTATTTAAGGGGGGTAGATTTTAACACCCCGAACTTTTCAATACCCGAGTATTGAAAGTTCTCAAGTGTTACCATAAAATTTAACTTATTATGTACATATATATGATACCAATCTAGCTATCCTAACCTTATATCTATTCTCCGACACGAATCTGACTATTGAGAGTAATCTTCATCCCTAGATCAAGCCATTCGACTATTGATTTTAAGACAAGATTATCATATATATAAATATCCTCACCTGTCCATCATAAGCAACTGCTCAATCAAATATTCACTGATAGATAAAGACATCTGATCGTCCACTTTGATTTTGGACCACCCGATCATAGTAAACTAGCTACTTGACCTTTAATCTATCCGTACACTTATCAGATTAAGACTCTGATCCTTTCATCATGTTCACCCCATATGAATATGCTTAACCCACCATTAGAATTACAATATGAGGAACTTACACATGTGAACAAGTCACTCGAATCTAACAGTATACATGTTCTATCTCTTGATCGCTCAAAAAAAAAACCCACTTGTGTTCATCCATTTATAAAACTGATCATACAATCACCTAGAAGCATGATAAAAGTACTAACCATTAAGTTTTTTCTATTCTTAACATGTCATTTGACCATCCATTATGTTGGATGATATATGTACATTCCCTTAATTAATTTTGTGAATAATCCTTTATTCATAATGATTTAGATATAAGTTCTTTTCTAAGAATTACTTAGAAACGTGCCTATAACCATGTAGAACCATTAGATTTTTCAAAACTCTCATATCAGCAATAATAACGAAAATGCCATTAACCTAGATCCTTGAATTCTAGATAACATGGTTCCTACGATTCGTTTGATGTGAAATTTTATATCATGCCTATGTATCATAAATTAACCATACATGTCAAATTTTAGCACTTAGATCATTATAAAAGTGACCCAATTGACAAATAAGCCCCTTAACCGTTGATTTTGGTGTCCATCAAGTGAATAAACCTCATGGGTAGTCATTGTAACATCCCGAATTTTCACAATCAGAGTTTGTATTCGTGTATGAGAAAATCGGGTGTTAATAAGGTCTAAATTGGATGCTTTAAAAATCACACCTTAAATTTTTTTATTTTTTATTTTCATTTAGATCACATCCAAGTACATTCATGAAGGTAACATTCACGAAAATAAAATCGAATGTATTGATTATTTCATTAGAGTAAAGAATTCAACAAATAATCAAATGTCCTCTCAATGGACGTTTATCATAGTTTTTAAGTTCGCAGCGGAAGTATAAAACTAAATCATAAAACTATCTTCTTATTATTTCAGTATAATCTTCCATAGGAAGATGGTCCTCTAGGTCTTCAATCTATAAAACTAAATCATAAAACTATCTTCTTATTCTTTCAGTATAATCTTCCATAGGGAGATGATCCTCTAGGTCTTCAATTTATAAAACTAAATCATAAAACTATTTTCTTATTCTTTCGGTATAATCTTCTATAGGGAGATGGTCCTCTAAGTCTTCAATCTGTACATCACTTACATCATCTGTATAGTTGGAGAGGGTCAACGCCCTACTTATAGTGATGATTATCCTTTAAGATTAACATTAATTCAAGAGATTCATAAAAGTAATGTAAGAGTTCCGATACGTCACGTACTCCATTACTACGAGAAGTATCAGTATGCGCAAATAACCTACATGAGATGTATGCCTAACAAAGTGTGTGCAGCTCATCATACTTAGTGATCATCATAATGTGGAATACGATTTATAGAAAACCCGGATCACCCCGCATTCTCACGCTATGGAGATTCACCGATATGTCCAACGCTACCGTGGATTTACGTGAACACCTCAATGCGGCACAACACATGAGTCAGATGAATTACGAGACACAATTTCTTCATGGAGCAACTATTTATGACATCCAATCCTGGAAGTGATGTAACACACATTGTGAATTGCTTACATCGATTTGTGCACCACTACTCAAAACCGATGAAATTACGCGTCAACCAAGAGGGTCTTTACCCAGAACGCATTACGTTCATGATATAATAATTAAATCACTAGTTGCGATACCTTCAACACATCACTTGCAATTAAGAGAATGTAAACTAAATCATGGGAGTTCTGGAATATAAAGACACATGCCCAAGCCTTAAAGGTAAATAGCATAAGGCTAACAATATATAGAGGAAAGTATCAACAACTAACTCAACAAAGAGGAGAGTGGTAATGACCAACTCAATAATAAGGGAGAGTGGCAATGACCCACTCAACAAATAGAAGAGCAGCAAGGGCAAGGCTTGTATCCATCGCCCCATATAAATTCGTAAAGATCACTCGTAATTAACATCACACCATAATCCCAAATGATAAATAATTATTGATGATAAATTAAACAATTGCAGAGAGAAAATCATGAGAACAGGTAAAAGGTAAGATAATCCATACCAACTTAAATTAAAGTAAGCTTAAAGGATAAAACCCTCACCTTTAATATTTGTGTCTTCCTCGAGTGGGAATGCGCGTCGTGGGATTAGACTCTTAACCTAGCATTTAACAATTTAAATGGTTAGTTGCTTCTGTAATTTGTCTTAGATTGTCTATATACTATCGACATGATTGCATGAGGTTAGGAAATTCAACCTTAACTCATCTCGACTCGAGTCCATACTCGAATTTCCTGACTGAGTTAGCTCCTTTCGACTCTATTTAAGGTGTCTTGACTTAGTCCATTGGAAGGGAAGAAAAAGGAGAAAACCTATAAGAGAGTGGTGATGATCTACCTTGGTTTGGTGTGACTCAATGACTCGATGGATTGCGGCTCTCATCTTAGGCCTTCTTCTTCCTTAGCTTGTAGGTAGGAATTCCCCTCTTTTCTTTCTTCTCCTCTCTTTCTTTCTTTCCTTTTCTTTTCTTTATCTTTTTTTTTTCTTTATCTTTTTTTTTTCTTCTTAGGCTGGAATGCCCAACAGTACCTAGACCGTGCCTGACTCGGTCTTAGACTCGGCAGCCACAAGGACAGCGGGCTGACTCGCTCTCAACTCACTCTCTCCTTCCCATTTTCTTTTTTCCTTCTTTTTTTCTCTCTCTACTTGGCTGTGTATTCTCGTCAATGTCGGAGGGAGGAAGATTTTTATAGGATGTAAGGGCCTTTAAATCTTTATGCGTAGTTTCTACGCAATTTTGTTGCGTAGTAGAAAAAATGGAACAACAAATTACTATCTGCACTCGACGGATCTCCTTCCAGGACCCTCCTTCTCTTCGTGGATCAAATCGGATCAAGATGGCCCACCGTTCAAACGTCTTGGATCCTTGATTAAATCCGCGACGAACTCGCTGTCCTTGAATGGTTTCTTGGGCGACAGATTCAGGTAACAGATTCGTATCAGTGAAGAATGGCAAAAACCACAACCTCTGGTTTCCTTTTCTCGGTCAGTTAGGGTTGGATAAGAACTCTACTCTCCTCAATTCGGACGGCTTATGTTAGGCCCATGTCCTAGTGTCCATTTCGTTCCGTTGGATCCCACAGTCCTTCCGGTCGAATTCCTGCAACTCGCGACCTTTAGATTGCATTTACACGCGACCTTAAGTCACACCCTGTCAACCCGAGTCGACCTAGCCCGAGACCTGTGCCATTACAATCGCGCCGTCGCCGCGGTTCCAATGCTGCGTCTCATGCGCCAATCCGACGTCTAGATCATAAGATGTGGGTTGTGCATGATCATAGCCGTGGACCGCACGTTGTGGGACCCACCTAACCCATGACACATTTCCCTAGGCCATTATGAGGATGACCTCACCCTACCCTAGCCACCCTAGTCCCTAGCTCATGATCCCTTTCTCTTCCCCATGAGAGCATGCTTTTTACACAAGTCATAATGGCCCTAGCCACACCTCTTCCCCAAACCACTCATTGCCTGCCTAAGATACTCCTTCTCTCTTATCTCTCTCCCTCTCTCATTCATTTCCCATTTCCTCCATTGCTAGCAAGAGAGAAGCCATGGATTCCTAAAAAAATTTCAGCCACTTCCTCTCCCTAATCTTCCCAATCCAACCATCTAGAGGCCATCTCAACCATTAAACCTTACTCCCTAAAGTATTGGAAGCCATTGGTGGAAGAAAAAGTCCAAGATTTGAAGGTGGGTGCAATCTAGGGATGGATTTCATTCTCTACCTTTGATCTCTTTTCTTTCTTTGCTTGGGGGTTTGAAGGACACACCAATCCATGGTGGAGATCCTCCACGATCCCCTTGATGTGGCCTTTGGCCCATCTTCTTGCATGCATGACCCATGGTGGGTTCATTCTCCATGGACCCCACCATGATGATTTCTATTCTAATCCATGCCTTCTAAGGGTCATCTAGACCCCTCATTTGCACGGTGGGGATGACATCCCCACTTCAGATTTTATTTTGTGATGATGGGCCCATGCATGCATGAGACCCTCCTTGATGTATGTATTGATACAAGTATTAGAGGGTCCCATAGTGGCGGGGCCCCACCATCTCACCGTTCTCTCTCTCTCTTGAAAGTGCACCTGCTAGTGCCCTAGTTTGTCAAGTTACGTGAATGGTAAGTCAGACTGGCTACAGAGCTCGATAGGAAGAACAATTCAAGAGTCTGCCTCAACCGGATGTGTGGAAGCTCACAATAGGTAAATCATAGCCTCACATCCCATATCCCAAAATACCAGGTGAATAAAACCCTTAAAACAAGATAGACATCTTAGGGTTTTTAAGGTGAGAAAACTTTTTGGTGAAATAAGAAAATCTCTAAGTTTTTCTCGCCCTGTCGATTCTATTGAAGCATCCTTGATATGATCGACCTGCACTATCGATGTCCTCGCTACCTTAAACGATATAATCGATAAGAGGACCAAAATGTCCAGCAACTAAAAACTCATCTGGACGGATTTATCGATGTATCGATACACCTATCAATATCATCGATACAAGCATTAAATATGTCCAGCAACTTCACAATATATCTGGACGAATTATCGATATATTGATACACATATTGATATCATCGATATTCAAATCTCGAGAACATCGGGAGTGGCTCGATAAGATCGACAGCAGATTTTCGGCGCCCCTATTTTTTAATGAAAATCTCAAAATTCTTCGATATATCGATGACTGTCCGATATGATCTGAAATCAAATATCGATATGATCGGAGGTCTATCGATGGTGGGGCGCGCATTTCTTACAGCAGTTATTTCAAGGTGTTTTTAACTATGATCGGGGGCCCTTCGATTTAATCGATATTCAAATATCGATGATATCGACACCAGGTCAATTGCATCGAACTAAGCCATAATCAGTCCAGCAAGTTCAAAGACAAATCAGCTGGATTTATCGATGCCTCGACTCTGATCTCGATACCATCGACATTCAAATTCCGATGACCTCGACGGTTTCCCCGATCATTCATGAAAACCTGAAATATCTCAAAGTCAAGTCTCTCTCATTTTTCAATTTCGATGGATCGAACTTATCATCGATGGAATCGGAGTTCAAATCCGATGACATCGACAATAGATTCGATTCATCGACCTATTGGCAAAGAGTTTCAAAAGCGTATGACATCAAATCCGAGTTATCGAGCAGATCATCGATTCCATCGACAGTATATGCTTGATGATATCAAACCTGCTCGATGATATAGAACTCTGTCATAAATATGACCATTTTATATCCGTTGGAACTTTTTGCCTATATATAGAGGACTTGTTCTTTGTTGCTGCAAGAGAGAAAAGAGAGAGCTTTTGTGTGTTTCAACTTACATCTTATACCTAAAGCCTTTCTCTCTAGGGAGTTCATCCTCCAATCCACTCTTACCATTGATATTAAATAGAGTAGATTGGGGAATGAATTCCGCATTCAAGGATCCTTCGACTACCATCTTAATGACAAATCATTAAGCTGGGATGCCTTGAATGCATAAGAGAGGAACCACTCTATCTTCCTTATAGGAAAATCTTTAGAGAGTAGGATTCCATCTCACCCTTGACCCAACCCGAAGCCAAGCATTGGTATATCATCTTGTTTGCGGATCAAGGGAACTGAAGACTCTTCGTCGACAAGGAGGAGGAGATCTTTGGCATTGTGCCTAACCCGACTCATCAACTTATCTGTAAGTATCCAGAGTCCAGAGGACACTTGTGATCATTCCTTCATAGGTCTTGGTCTTAAGTGGTTCTCACCCTTTAAAGTCCTCAAGGAGGCCTCCGGCAGGAGTGTATGTAGTGGGTGCATAGTGTTGGACCCTTGCTCTTGTGTAGGGCATAAACTGCTAGGTCCTTGTGTAGGTCCTTGACCTGTGTGGTCTAAAATCTGGGTGCGTTATGTGGACCCTTCTCTATGGAGAGCATAAACATCTGGTTAGGAGTGAACCAACAAAACTCTAGGTTTGAGGTGAACCACGTAAAACCTTTGTAAAGGTTAAAGGTGAACCTAATTTAAAACCTTAGGTTTGAGGTGAACCCTGGGAAACCTCCTTAGTAAAATCCGGTACACTCAAGGGTTGAGTGCGGCAGCCGGGAGTGGAGTAGACTTATCGTCGAACCACTATAAAATGACTGTGTCGGTGAATTACTTTTCTATATGTGTGATTCATATCAATGCATTCATATTCATATATCTGATCACATCCCACACACATACACAGTCATATCCAACATAGACTAAGTTGGATATTTTTATATCTTGATTAGTTTATGATTGGATCCTCTACTTAGCTTGGAAGCCAGTAGAGTTACATTTGAGTAATCCTAAGAATTGCATACATCATAGGATTAGAGTGATAGGAATTTTTAAATTAATCATAAATCTTTAAAATATCCTATTCACCCCCCTCTAGGACATATTGACATATTCTAACTTCAACTCAAGCGGTCTTCACCGCTATTTTAATTGGTATCAGAGCGGGTCTCTCTTTAAGGGCTTCACCGCCTAGAGAGTGATCTTGACTGAAGTTGGAAATATGGCCAAAGGAGAGGGCTCATCAGTCACCAGGCCTCCAGTATTTGACGGCTCAAATTATGCATACTGGAAGGCTAGGATGCACTACTTTCTGAGATCTTTGGATCATGATGTTTGGGACATAGTTGAAAGTGGATATGTGCCACCTACTGAACAAATTGTACTTGATAGTGGCACAACAATCACAAAGCCCAAACCCAAAGAAAAGTGGACAACATTCGACAAAGAAAGGCAAACATCTGAAGTCAAGGCTATGAATGCTATCTACTGTGCCGTGTCCCAGGATATATTCAATCAGATAAGTATGTGTGGGACATCAAAAGAAGCATGGGATTTACTGGAAACAACCCATGAAGGTACAAGTACTGTGAAGTGGTCTAAACTACAACTCTTGACTTCACAATTCGAAAATCTCAGAATGGAAGAGCATGAGACATTTATGGAGTTTTTTCACAAAACTAAATATCATTTGCAACTCCATGGGTGGATTGGGAGAAAAAGTTCCGGTACCAAAAATTTGTAGGAAAATTCTAAGATCCCTACCGGAACGGTTTAATCCCAAAGTAACAACAATTGAGGAGTGTAGGAATATAGACGAGATGAAAGTAGAAGAACTAGTAGGTTCCCTACAAACTTTTGAACTACACTTTACTCAACCCCAAAAATCCAAAAACACTGTCCTAAAGACTTCAAAGAAAACATTTCATGAGGACAGTGAAAGCGAAAAAGGAGATGAAGATGAAGAAGTGACTTTGCTGGCACAAAGATTCAGAAGATTCTTTCAAAAGAATCGTGGCCATCCCACTAGAGGTAGAAAGATGGATAACAGACCCTCCGCAGGCAAATTTGGTAAAAAGACCAAAGAAACACAATGCTACGCCTGTCAAGGGTATGGACACCTATCTACCGAATGCTCAAACAGAAAAACCAAAAGAAAAGCTATGGCCGCCACATGGAATGATACAGAAGAGTCAAACTTAGAATCTAGTGACTCAGAAAGCAATGAAGATCAGAAATCACTGAAGATTCTCATGGCCTCCACTGTTTTGATCATTCCAACTGAATCTGAGAACGAAAGAGAACAGCAAGCCACGGAATCACTTCCATCTAATGATGAAGAAACTGAAAATGAAGAAGAAATAGAAAAAGATAAGTTGCAAGATGCTTACAATCAACTCTATACTCATAACATCAACATTCTTAAGAAACTTGTAATCTCGGAAAACAAGAAGGTACTTTTACAAAAAGATCTGGATAAAACACTGGAGATCAATTCATATCTAATCATTGATCTACAACAATATTATGCAGAAAATGACAAGTTGGAAAGAATCAACTTATCCCTAAAAACTGAATCATCTAAGCTTACCAAACAAATTGAATTATTAGAAGATGAGAATAGGCATCTCAAGAATGAGAATCACACACTCCGCTATGACTTAGAAAAATCAAGAAAATTTGCTGAAATAAACTATAAATTCTCTTAGAGTGGTGAAAAGCTTGAAAGGATGTTAGGGATAGGAATGCCTGGAAAGGACAAAAGTGGCCTAGGGTATGAGAAAACTAAGAAGAAAACATGAAATGCAACACCAAAAACTAAATCATCGGCTGCTTCAGGAAGCAATGTAAGAATCTCTCCAGTATGTCATGTATGTGGTAATAAGGGGTCATTATGAGGTTGAATGCCTAACATCTAGACGGACTTCACATAACTCTGGACAAAATCACATTGGAAAATTCAAACCGATCAGAGAAACACAGAATGTCAAGAGTCCATTTAGGGAAAACACTCATCTATCACCACCTAAGATGCAAGACAGGAGAAAGAAGTTTATTTCAAAATGGGTAGAAAAAGAAAAACAAAATTGTCTTATGACTAATCTTCACATACCCTGAAAATTCCAAGTGTGGAAGGACAAGTCCAAGTCATGCATCTGACCTGGATATTTGCTGAAATGATGCAAATTTTGCTGAACCTAAAGTAGTACATCTGAGGTTCTTGACCTCAAATTTTTGTATATGAACATACATATGTTTGTAATTTTGGTGTGTACAGAAATTGTACATAATTTTTGAAAGGTATACTACTGATTTATAGAAATTCTAAAAGTATACTTGGCAGATTGGTTGTGTGCTGAAAATTGAAAATCTTCATTGTCGATATAAGCATCGATATGACATTCTCGAGTAATTGATTGTGCGTCGATATTATCGATGACTCCTTGGATTACGGATTGAAAATTGACATCGAAGACAGACTCGATGGTATCGATAAGAAATCTCTCGATATCATCGAAACAATGATCAATCTTATCGACAGATGGCGCCCGATAAAAGTCTGTGGAGTGAAAAAGGGATTATTTTTTTTCATCGGTCATCTTCTGTGCTCGATACACTCGATCGAATTACTTGGACCCACAACGGCCTAACCAAAATGTCTTCCCAAATTGGGTAATACCTTTCTATACTACAAGAGATAAATTTCTCCTTTAGGTATTTTCGATTTTGTTAAGTGGTTGTTGTGTTTCCCAAACTCTTGTTTTGTCTATATGGGAAAAGACAAAGGGATAGCATCCGGATAGGGAGAATCTTCAAGGACTACCCGACAAAAAGTCCTCAAATCTAGAGAAAGAGCGAGTGCCCCGGAAAGTGGGATTCCCACGCGTTAAAGATCACAGACTTCGCGAGGTGGGTCCCAAACTAGTTCTCCAGCACTTCCTCCTCCTCTGGTTAGGCAGCCCTCCGTCCAGCGAAATACACCGGTAGGAAGCTGATCCATGAGAGAAAAGTGAACAGGGCCTGCTTAGCCCCGTATAATTTGAACCCCTATTTGTTGTAACTGGTTGGCTGCCCATATTAGATTTCGGAGGGCCATACTTCCAAAGATCTGCATTTTCGATATCCGTGGATTATAAACAGGATCTGTCAAAGAATTGGTTTTCCACCTGCCACTGATCTTGTACTTTCAGTTCATGTCTTTAATGCAAAGAACAATCGAAAAATGGACCTGGAGTACCACGAGTACAAAGAAGAAGGGATTCAAGGATGTGAAGAGGAAGGTGTTGGTGATCCTCGTTGGGAGGAAACTGAGAGGGCAGGAGATGGATCATCTCGACCCGATCCAGCCCCATCTACGTCTACACCCGGACATGCAAAGAGATTCAAAATGGACAGAATCGGGGCAATCCAGAGAGATATTCACTCTATACATGAGCAGTTGACAGTTTTGGAGCGAGTCGACCAGAAAGTGCAGTAGTTTATACAACAGTTAGTGGATCTGCTGACATGCCGAAGGGACGACACAATGTCATCTCACTCTGCTTCGTAAGGCCGGGTCATGGATGCTATCATACACACTACACTGTTATCTCCACGATTGAACATCAGTATCTTTTTTGATGTTCTTCGCTATCACTGGTGTGTATGACAGCCCTCTAAGATATGCATTTTTTTTGGGGTGTATATGCCCACAGATGGGATAATGTTGATGAATGTTGTTGGGTGCCCATATATGGGTTTATTTTTTTTGTAACTGCTGTGTGGAGCAGTATCTTTGGTGGTTTTCTAAATAGTTTTTTTTTTGGGATTTACTGCCGTCTGGGGCAATTTTGGTTCTGTTATGGCTGAATATAATTCATACCTTTAAGGTCATCTAGTTCCCCTAGTTTGTCTGATGGAATGCATATAATGTGTTTAATGCTTAATTGATTTACTGTTATCACTGCTTTCCTTAAACTGATATGCATATACTTGTTCTGACCACAGATGGCTTCTTATAATATTTTGATCATTACTCATCTACATCTTGTATGCATGGTTCTCCCATGCAATTCATTCTTCAGTCAATATCACTTACTGTACCTTTGCCAATGACTGACAAAAAGGGGGAGAACAATTCAAAACACCCCGAGCGGAAAATTGTATATCTAATGTGTTGCAGGTGTTAGGGAGAGCAGCTGTTAGAAAGGGAGAGTTTTGAAGAAAGAGGGAGCGGATACTTCTAGAATGTGTACATGGGTAAAAACATTGTAAAATTATGTAAAAACATGTACACACAATTTAGTGTGTGTCTAGAAGTGTTCTGGGTGTTCTGGGTATTTTGTCAAGTAATTGACAAAGGGGGAGATTGAAAGTGTACCTGCTAGTTCCCTGGTTTGTCAAGTTACGTGAATGGTGAGTCAGACTGGCTACAGAGCTCGATAGGAAGAACAATTCAAGCGTCTGCCTCAACCGGATGTGTGGAAGATCACGGTAGGTAAATCATAGCCTCACATCCCATGTCCCAAAACACCAGGTGAATAAAACCCTTAAAACAAGATAGACATCTTAGGGTTTTTAAGGTGAGAAAACTTTTTGGCGAAATAAGAAAATCTCTAAGTTTTTCTCGCCCTGTCGATTCTGTCGAAGCACCCTTGATATGATCAACCTGCACTGTCGATGTCCTCGCTACCTTAAACGATATGATTGATAAGAGGACCAAAATGTCCAACAACTAAAAACTCATCTGGACGGATTTATCGATGTATCGATACACCTATCGATATCATCGATACAAGCACTAAATATGTCCAGCAACTTCACAATATATCTGGACGAATTATCGATATATCGATACACATCGATATCATCGATATTCGAATCTTGAGACCATCGGGAGTGGCTCGATAAGATCGACAGGCAGATTTTTGACGCCCCTGTTTTTTAATGAAAATCTCAAAATTCTTTGATATATCGATGACCGTCCGATATGATCTGAAATCAAATATCGATAAGATCGGAGGTCCATCGATGATATCGATGGTGGGCGTGCATTTCTTACAGCAGTTATTTCAGGGTGTTTTTAACTATGATCGGGGGCCCTTCGATTTAATCGATATTCAAATATCGATGATATCGACACCAGGTCGATTGCATCGAACTAAGCCATAATCAGTCCAGCAAGTTCAAAGACAAATCAGCTGGATTTATCGATGCCTCGACTCTGATCTCGATACCATCGACATTCAAATTCCGATGACCTCGACGGTTTCCCTAATCATTCATGAAAACCTGAAATATCTCAAAGTCAAGTCTCTCTCATTTTTCAAGTTTGATGGATCGAACTTATCATCGATGGAATCGGAGTTCGAAATCCGATGACATCGACAATAGATTCGATTCATCGACCTATTGGCAAAGAGTTTCAAAATCGTATGACATCGAATCCGATTTATCGAGCAGATCATCGATTCCATCGAGAGTATATGCTCGATGATATCGTACCTGCTCGATGATATCGAACTCTGTCATAAATATGACCATTTTATATCCGTTGGAACTTTTTGCCTATATATAGAGGACTTGTTCTTTGTTGCTGCAAGAGAGAAAAGAGAGAGCTTTTGTGTGTTTCAACTTACATCTTATACCTAAAGCCTTTCTCTCTAGGGAGTTCATCCTCCAATCCACTCTTACCATTGATATTAAATAGAGTGGATTGGGGAATGAACTTCCGCATTCAAGGATCCTTCAACTACCATCTTAATGACAAATCATTAAGCTAGGATGCCTTGAATGCATAAGAGAGGAACCACTCTATCTTCCTTATAGGAAAATCTTTAGAGAGTAGAATTCCATCTCATCCTTGACCCAACCCGAAGCCAAGCATTAGTATATCATCTTGTGTTGCGGATCAAGGGAGCTGAAGACTCTTCGTCGACAAGGAGGAGGAGATCTTTGGCATGTGCTTAACGGGACTCATCAACTTATCTGTAAGTATCCAGAGTCCAGAGGACACTTGTGATCATTCCTTCCTAGGTCTTGGTCTTAAGTGGTTCTCACCCTTTGAAGTCCTCAAGGAGGCCTCCGGCGGGAGTGTACGTAGTGAGTGCATAATGCTGGACCCTTGCTCTTGTGTAGGGCATAAACTGTTAGGTCCTTGTGTAGGTCCTTGACCTGTATGGTCTAAAACCTGGGTGCGTTGTGTGAACCCTTGCTCTATAAAGAGCATAAACATCTGGTTAAGAGTGAACCAGCAAAACTCTAGGTTTGAGGTGAACCGCGTAAAACCTCTATAAAGGTTGAAGGTGAACCTGTTTTAAAACCTTAGGTTTGAGGTGAACCCTGGAAAACCTCCTTAGTGAAATCTGGTACACTCAAGGGTTGAATGCGGCAGCCGGGAGTGGAGTAGACTTATCGTCGAACCACTATAAAATGACTGTGTCTGTGAATTGCTTTTCTATATGTGTGATTCATATCAATGCATTCATATTCATATATCAGATCACATCCCACACACATACACAGTCATATCCAACATAGACTAAGTTGCATATTGTTATATCTTGATTAGTTTATGATTGGATCCTCTACTTGGCTTGGAAGCCAGTAGAGTTACATTTGAGTAATCCTAAGAATTGCATACATCATAGGATTAGAGTGATAGGATTTTTAAATAAATCATAAATCTTTAAAATGTCCTATTCACCCCCCTCTAGGACATATTGACATATTCCAACTTCAACTCAAGCGGTCTTCACCGCTATTTCATCTCTCTCTCTCTCTCTCTCTCTCTCTCTCTCTAGATGATGATGATGATGATGTGTGTGGCCCATCTGATGTGCTTAACACATCCAAACCGTCCAGCAGGTGGGACACTCTTGTTGTCCATTTCTCTGGACACAGGCTGGCCCATCTTGCTGTTCTATTTTACATAATTCAAATCCCAAGGAAAGGCCATGAATATTTGCTTGTTTTGGATGTGTACGGCCCATTCAAATGGACCCCACTTTGATGCATGTATTTTTATTTTCTTACTGTCCAGATTATAGCATGCTATCCCATTTAAGGGCCCACCTTGCTAGTGTCCAGCAGCGTTGGTTGTTGCCCATTTTTGGGCAGACCCTGCTGAAGAGGAAAACATAAATATCAGCTTGACGCTGATCTGGTGGGCCCCACACGTGTGGACCCACCTTGATGTAGTGTTGTATCTAGACCGTCCAAGGGACGGTGGGTCCCAGCAGCCATAGCTGCATTGACGTCAACAAGTTCTGGGGCCCAAATCATGAGGTATGTGTATATCCATACCATCCGTCCATTCAGCGGACGTGTGGGGCCCACCCCACATGTGCTGCACGTGTGGGATGGGACCCACCTGGATGTATGTATTCTTTATCCTCACCATCAATTGCTAGGATAGTGGGTCTCCACCATGATGTATGTGTTTTATACACACCGTCCATCTGTTTTGAGGTGTGGGCCCACCCCACACGTGTGACACATGAGGGTAGGTGGGACCCACCTTATTTATGTATTTTATATCCACACCGTCCATTTGGACAGTGTGCTGAGTGGGACTCACCATGATGTATGTTTTTCTCCACGCCGTCCATCTATTAGCTGAGTGGGACGCACTATGATGTATGTGCATTATCTGCACCATCCATAGGCTGGATGGGTGGGGCCCGCCTTGTGATGTTTGTATATTCACACCATCTTTCCACATTGCCCCTGCGTGATGTGCGTGTTTCATCAGCGTCGTAGTGTCCATGGACCCCACATAGTGATGTATATGAGGCCGAATCTGATGTGTATGAGGCCCATATGTGAGGCCCAATCTGATGTGTATGAGGCCTATGATAAGACCCAATGTGATGTAATTATGGCCCATATGTGAGGCCCAATCTGATGTGTATGAGGCCCATGAGTGAGGCCCAATCTGATTGTATGAGGCCCATATGTGAGGCCCTATCTGATGTGTATAAGGCCCATATGTGAGGCTCAATCTGATGTATATGTGGCCCATGAGTATGGCCCATCATGGTGTACATTAGCCCCTTTATGTTGTGTATGAGGCCCTTGTGTGAGGCCATGGGCCCACTACATGTTAGGCTCTATGTGGGCCACCCCTTGAGAGCAATGTTGGTTAAATGTCTACATTGATTGGCAATGTTGGTTAAATGTCCACATTGTGACCTTCCCTTAGGCCTTGTTAGGCCCATTCTCATCATTTTCTAAGTGGGTTAACCCAAATCATTGAGCCCCACTGATGTTTGCATGGTCCATCTATTCGTACTGGGTTAACCCAAGATGTTGGGCCCCCATTGGTTGCTTGTAAGACTATTTCTTTTTAATCTTGGAGTCTGTCTAGGACTCATTTGGGCCCCTTAGGGCATCTAGCGGGCTATACAATAGTATGGAGAAGGAACCCTTTCTGGATCCTTAGGTTTATAGGTAGGCCATCCAGGCCCAACCTTGGTATGAGGAGTGTTCATCATCGCCGCAGACGGATGGATCCGTGCTATCAGATTTGGTATATCCACAGTCGAGGGCCATCTTTATATTATGGTTTAGATCGGCTATTCATCTATGGACCCCGTCTTGTATATAGGCCGGTTATCGATACCAATTATGAGTATGTGACAACATAACATCATGATACATGCCCATACGCATCATTTGCATATTTGTTATGAGATGTGGTTGACCATTGTATATGCCATAGGGCAAGTTGTTTATAGGACTCCCTGATAGGCGGAGTCATCCCACACGAGCTCACGGTATGCGTAGGATTGATGCATGATTAGACCGTGTGACTCATGCATCTTGCATTATGTGTTGTGATTGCTGTACACCATAGCGACATAAGGGACATAGCCTCCATAGGCATATTGTGGATGGCAGGATTGGACACCGAAAATCTTCTCTATACATGGGGGCGTGAATGATGTCCCTGGGTAAAAGTCCCTAAACCTGACGGTACCAGAAGATGCTCTAATGCCTAGACCGAGTGGATGCATGAGCGCACGAGGGCCGAATACCAGGAGGTCGCGTCTCCCACTGTGTCGTGGTCGGTTGGAAGGGGCGTGGCCTTACCAGCCCGAGGGAAGGGGGCAATTGTTAGGCTAAGTATGACCAGCTCGTAAATGGGTTCGCTATCAACGTGCCAGACAGATATTGGCTGACTATTGGCCAGGCAGATAGTGAGGTCTCTTTTGCTTGCACGGTTGTGCGTCCAGTGTAGGGCGGCAATGTGGTGTATAGTGTATTAGACCCTGGTGATGATCCAGAGAGAACTGTATTGATATATGATTCTCCAGAGATGAGCTGGATTGATATGTGGATTGGTATGCTTAAGCTGCATCTTGCACATGACATTGTTATGTAGGCCTTGCATCGTATGGCCTTAGTACAACCAATAGCATTCATGCCTTGCATCGCATGGCCTTAGTGTGGCTGATAGCATTCATGCCTTGCATCGCATAGCCTTGGTACGACTGTTGGCAATCGTGGATTCACCAGTATATTCCTCATCATTCTGATATTGCATTCTGAGCACGCTTATATTGCGCACATACTTTCACCACCCTCTAAGCTTTCTATAAGCTTATGCACGATTGATGCGTGCAGGTGACGCTAGACGGTAGTTGAGCAGGAGCAGGAGCGTGCCGCAGAGGTTCTAGAGTTTTGTTATTATTATCATTGTATTTCCCTTTCTGCGCGTTGTATCTTAAAGTTTTTTTTATCATAGTGAATTTTGTGATGGAGTTCTGGTTATTGTTCGTGGGTTATGCCTTTGGTTATACTTATTATGAAATGAATTCATGATTAAAATCCTCCTTGTAGGATCCCAGGATCGGAACCTGGTATATGGGTGCCAACAGCCGTGAATGGGATACTACGGAGACTGTCGGCGCCGGATTCAGAAATCGAGAATTTTGTGAGCCCGATTTCTGAGTTTGGGGCGTGACAACTTAGATCGAAAAAATCCTCCTAGATCACAACGTGGATATTTAACCATCATTGCCCATCATTGCTCATCAATGTGGACATTTAACCAACATTTAACCATCATTGTCCATTAATGTGGACATTTAACCAACATTACTCCCAAGGAGTGGCCCACATAGAGCCAAATGTATAGTGGGCTCATGGCGTCACATAATGGCCTAACATACATCATCACGGGCCTCTCTCAGGGATCTAATACACATCACGATGGGCCTCACTCATGGGCCTCATATACACAACAGGTGGGCCCTGCACATGGGCCTCAGATACATCACACAGGCCACAACCCATGGGCCTAATGCACATCATAATGGGCCGCATGACATGGGCCTAACATATATCACAATGGGCCGCATGACATGGGCCTAATATACATCACATCGGGACTCACATACTTCGAGTAGGCCGTATCAATGGGCCACACCAATGGGCCTATATACACATCAAGTGGGTTGCATCAATGGGCCGCACCAATGGGCCTCATATACAACAAGTGGGCAGCATCAATGGGCCACACCAATGGGCCATCATATACATTAAGTGGGCTGCATCAATGGGCCACACCAATGGGTCATCATATACATCAAGTGGGTCGCATCAATGGGCCGCACCAATGGGCCTCATATACAAAAGTGGGCCGCATCAATGGGCTGAATATATCAAGTGGGAGCTTGGATTACACCAAAAATCATTTTTATGGATGTAGGTATAACATGTGTATCATTGTACACTATCATTTTATGGGGCACATGGCTCACTAATGATGAACAGCACTGTCCAAACATCGTTTATATAAATCAACAATCCAACACTGTCCAAACTGTCCATGACATCTCGTCCCAAACATTGTCTATGTAAATCAGCACTGTCCAAACATCATCCATGTAAATCAGCATTGTCCAAACATAGTCCAGCACCATCCAGCACAATCTGGACGGTGTGGATGAAATAAATACATTACGGTGGCCCCATGCTGGCAAAACAGACGGACGGCTTGAATAGATCACATACATTTGAGGTGGGTCCCAGTAAGAACAGATGGACGACGGGGATATAAAACATTTACATCAAGGTGTGGCCACTGTCCAGAAGATCTGTATGGTGTAGATATAATAAATACATCAATGTTGATCCCACCCACATGTGTGGGATGGGCCACGTCCTGGATGGATAGTGAACAAAATACATACATTTACATACATCATGTTGGCCCCATAGCACTTGCTGACGTGGTCAGTAGCTAACTGCTGCTGGGCTGCTGTCCAGCAGCCCAATAGATGAACGGTGTTGATGTACAACACATGTACTAAGGTGAGTCCCACCATCCTAGACAGATGGACAGTGCGGATATAATACACTTTACATCAAGGTGGGTCCCACCAGATAGACAGATGGTGTGGATATTTCTCATATACATCACACAGGACCCATAGAACTTGGGAACATTCGTGTAGATTGATGGTTGGATGTAAGACGTACATCAATGGGGGTCCCATCCGGCCCATGTAGGAAATAGATGGACGACAGGATACAGAATACATATATAGGGTGGACCCCACCCCCACACGTATGGGGTGGGTCCACGTCCATGTAAAATGGATGGACGGTTTGTTTATATAACACATGCATCAAGTAGGGTCCACCGTCCAGATCAGATGGATGAACGGTGGATATAGAATATATACACCAAGGTGGGTCCCATCCCACATGTGTCACACGTGTGGGATGGCCCCATGTCCAAATAGATGGACAGTGTGTATAAAACACATATATCACAGTAAGCCCTACCGTCCAAGACATTTGGATGGTAGGGATGAAACATATATATCTAAGTGGGCCCCACGTGTAGGGTGCACACGTCACCAAGGTGGGCCCCACATGGCATCAAGCTGAATATTTGTGTGGTCTATACCGTCTAGGCGTGTCGGACGTCCTCTGAACGGATGGCCTGGCCCTCCAGAGATTTGAATCTGCCTCATTTTGGATGGACGGTGTGGATTCACACCATTTGGATGGACGGTGTGTATACACATGTGCCATCAAGGAAGGCCCGCCCATCTAGCGAATGGATAGATGGCCTACATAAAACACACATGGTATGGTTAGCCCCATAGCAGCACCGTCCAATGAAGGACGGTGTGTGTAACGCCCTGAAAATCAGGGGTCGAGCATAAGCTCCACTCCCGAGTTCCAACGCATCACTTATGCAACATAGAAAATGATGATTAAATGTTGTCCATGTTAGTGCGTTAAACATGAGTGGGGTTACACCAAAACAACATTTCATACTCCAGAGACAGTTAAATTACGCAAGCGGAAGAGCTGTGATAGATATATAAAGTATATAAACTGTTGTAAGTCTCTAGAGAGTGAACATGTTACCAGGTTAAATATATACATGTATACTTCCCAAAATGGACCAAAAATGAATATACATGTGTGATTCCAAAAGACAAAATAACAAGTGTAAGGGCATCTACTCAGCATCCCAGAAGTCTCCATCGATCAGGCCATGGTTCACATGAACCCACCTGAAAACTGCATGAAAGAGAATGCCTCCTCGTCATCCTCATAGTCCGGCTCCGCCTCGTAGGCATTGCCTCCACCTGCAACTAAGACAGGGTCTAGTTGGTGTGTACAACACCGTCCCGTAACGTGGGAGTGAGTGATCAACTCAGTGGAACAATAAAGCAAAGGTTAACATGTTATTAATTTAGTCAAGTAGTAATGATAACACAATACAATCAAACATCCCTAAGTACTCTGATTAATGCAAGAATGGTATGTATAAATGATGCATGCCCTCACCTGCACTCCCTCTGCTATCTTCATCTAATGGTCGCGCATATCAGTCACTTCCTCAGTGCTCTCTACTCAACGCCAAACGACACATGCAGTGTGGTGCATGAGCGTGATTACCTAGTTCTCATTAGTCCTTTTCATATAGCAGGATTTGGGAAGCTAAGGTACCGCCCTTTATATCAATTCCTAAACAATGATCCATCTAGGGTCGTCAGTCCTAGCAAATCTCATACGATGTTGCGGTTCTAGGTCACTACAAAGGGCTCGTCACCTGATTAGTGTAGGCCTAGTTTATACTCTAATTGCTACGGAAAGACTCGTCGCCTCAACGCAGTCCTAGAGTATACTTGAGGCCACTACCACCGACGCCCTACCAACTGACAGTCTATTTTCGAAGGCTCATCGCCAACCCAACTGGGGACCACAACCAGGCAGCACTGTGGTAGGCCTATTTCATACTCGATGTCACTACAAAGGGCTCGTCACCTGATCAGTGTTGGCCGACAACTCGAATACAGTGTTCCATACCACCGTATTCAGCTCACGAGTTTGGGTTGCTCACTGGACACTACGGGGAGGCTCGTCGCCCCAGCGTAGGCCGACAGCTCAACCACGGTGTCCCATACCACCATGTCCGGCTCATGAGTCTTAGCGGATCGAGGTACCAAGGTTAAACGGGCTTTCCACTGGTGAGTTTGGTACCTTAGATTCAAGTAGCATCGTCCATACATGGTGAACATACATCGGGCCAATTCGGTTGCTTGACAAGTTCGACTGGTAGGAGCGTACGCTGAATTAGCCGACAAGGTACCGCTGTCGACGATCATCGTACGACTCGGATTCACCGAACATGTCTCGTGTGGCGAAACGATTCAACCACTCGATCGGAAACCATTATCGATTGCCTGGACTACATCGTAGCCCCAAACATACTTCCAATAAGATAGGAATACATATGTGCTAGTCCAAAACAGCATGTAGCAACCAACTTAAATATAAGTTTCATTTGAGCATTTCACAAACACGTAGTGTACATGCTAGCATACATAGGCATTCAACCATAAAGCACATAGTAATAATATAGGATACATGAAGGAAACTATAACCCTAGTTAAGGGAGATGAGAATCCTATCTCAACACCCTCATTACATGCATTTCAACAGGTATTTCCTCATTGAGGCATTTTATCAAACACACAGGCTACACGTTTCAACATACACAGATTAGACTAGATATAATATATATCCTGGCAAGCTCTTTTATAAAAGAGTTGCCACGTACTCAACAAGCATATATTCATCGTTAATAATCATGGCAAGCACAAATCCAAATTCCATACTCATTCAGTCATTTCAACAAACACTTAGACTACACACTATCACATACGTAACGTATGTTGGCGATAACAGGAATTAGGACAATTCCTTTCACCAAGGAGTTGTCACACGCATAACGGCCATATATTCACAACGAATAATCATGGCAACCATGAATCCAAAAACCATACGTATTCAATTATTTCAACAAATACATAGAATACGCTATACTTGACATAGTTCATACGTATTCGTAAAGCGAAACAAACATCACGTTTTGCATGTGAAATGGCACCCACATCAGTAATAAATCATTAACCGACATTAAAAGTCTCGAAAACCATAACCTAAACGTATATAGTCCGCACCTTTCGCCGGTAGACTCGTAACGAACTCGGTTTAAAAACAAAGCCTTTGTCTACGGCACAACGGTCACCTATAGCATGAAATAGGTTAGCCATTTCATCACTTACACCATTGGAAACCCTAAAACAGATTAGGGTTAGGTTTTCTTACTTACGAATGGAGTCGGAATCATTGTAATAGCGATGCAGAAAATGACAGCTAAGCCCGTGGAGCGATGGGATCGAATCCCAGAAACTCTCTCCCACTTTCTCTCTCACTTTCTCTCTCTTTCCTTCTCTCTTTGCTCTCTTCTCTCTCCTAGATTTTCCAAATTCATATGGAATGAGAGAGAGAGGGTTTAAAGCCCTTATATAGGCCCAGAACTGGTTGGAATGGCCCAAGGGCCATGGTATACTTAGGTTATAGCCAAATGGGGGCTGTTTCGATCCAACGGAGCACTTCTGGAGGCCCCCTTTCTGCATGCGGTCAGACTTAAGCTTCCTGGCATTGGATCTAGGTTGAGTTAAGTTTTCGGTCCGATCGGATTTATAAATCGACCGTGGCGGACCAGTTTCAGTTCAACGGTCACCGGTACTCGATAAGGGCCACAAGTACACTGACGTGTGTTGGAAATTTTTCCTGATCCGAGGGTGTAGTTGGGTCAGATTCTGATGGTATGAAACCTTAGAATTGACCCATAAGCGAACGGCTCAGTTTACTTAAATCTGAGCTCAATTTCTAAAAATATTCACATTTCTCACACACTTCGCTCCGAGCTCAAGTTGTGCGTTTCTCGGTATCATTAGGACTTGATTTTCGAGATGATCATCAATCCCAGTAAGGCGGTCCTCACTGTTTGGTTTCACAGTAATCAGACTTTCGACGCACGGTCCAAGTTCGATACGAAGTTTCAAGCTGCTCCCGAGAGCAACTGGGTAATGAGATTGATCATAGATTATAGAGTAATGTAGCGTCGATGATTCTGCAAGTTTTGGGTCTTGCAGTTCGTATTTAAAGTGGTTCAAGCAAATTTCACAGATAATCTAGTTTAACACTTAGTTATTTTTGTCTGATTTCTAAAGGATTTGGTCCTGAGTGATTTCTGCCTGAGGTGGTACTCGGGTCTTTGTATGGATTTTTCCGGGACGTTACAATCTACCCCCCTTAAAGAACAATTTCATCCCTGAAATTGCCTAAGGGTAATGCGTAAAGGTTTACATACGTGTTAGGGTATACAATAACTACATCAGCCTAGCTCATATTGCTCTACCCCCCTTAAAAGTTTCTATCTTTGAGATTCGAAAACAAATGTCGAAATCATTATTATCGTGTTAAGTGTTTGATGATAAAGTTTACCTAAGGGTGGTATGTTCTACCCTTTATGATTGAGTTAATACGGAAAGTCAGTTGTGGTAGGCTCGAACCCGATACGTCAATTGCCCGCCTGACCAGGGTAGACAACTCGTTGTATCCCTTCCTAATCCTGATGGATCTTGGTCTTCTGCTCGGTCAAAGCAATGAGTCCTTTGGAAATCACCCAGGATTGAGAATTGAGTTAAGTCGCGAATGCCTCGTAGGGATATGGTTCTGAAATTCTGAAATCTGATCATCCTAAGTATTTAAGGAGTATTATAATTCGCTAGGAGGTTCAAGCCTCATGTTTATAAGGTTGTCCCTTGGGTCTTGTTCAACGAGAGCTCTTGTTTAACCTATGTTTACCTTGGTAGATAATAAGTTCTTTTATGGTGCTCATAGTCAAAAGACTATACTAGAAGGGTTTTCAATCTCCTAAAATTATATTGTATGTCACCGTTTCGATTATATGGCTAGGGAGTTAGGGGCAGAATTGCACTTCGATTTCATTAACTTTGGGAGGGAAGGAAGAGTTGAGAGTTCTACAATATTACAGAAGTTTGGATGATTAGCAACATAAGGCCGTGGGAAAGGAAAGGAGAGGGACATCTCCTTGACGCGGTATAAACCTTGAGTTCACAAGGGAATAAGAAACTTATAATATTTTACTGTAATCCGCCTCTAACATTAGCTTACGGAGTATTAAACTATGAAACTTAATCCTACCCGAGGGTTTTAATTTAATTGTGCAAAACAACTAAAAAATAGATATATCTTTACATATAATCAAATTTAATCAAAGGATAATTTCTAGTATGATTTAAATAATTCTTAAATAGACACCATGCCCGGCTCACGAGTCTTAGTTGCTCCCCGTAGTGACCAGTGAGCAACTAAGACTCATGAGTCGGGCATGGTGGTATGGGACACCGTGCTCGTGCTGTCAGCCTACGCTGAGGTGACGAGCCTCATCGTACTGACTGCGAGTATAAACTTTTGAATTTGCCTATCGACTGCTTTTCATTATGAGTGATGACCCTACAACTTGCCTATCGTATGTGCTTAACTAGGATTGACGACCCTAGATGGATCCTTCGGTTCGGGTCAATGATATAAAGGGAGGTATCCTAGCTTCTCAAACCTGTTGTATGAATAAGCTTAATTAAGTACTCGACTAACACGACCATGCATCGCATTGCATTAGTTAGGATGTGCTTTAAAGGCGATGAAGTTGCACTGTTTTGAGGGAGTGATATCATATGCGAAATAGGTTGTCGGAGTCACTTGTGAGGGAGCTTTGATGAGAGGGCATACATCATTACTTACACTCCATTCCTACGTTAACAAGAATAGTTAGAAAGTGATTGTTATGTTGCTTTATCATTATTGCTTGATTGACCTGATAACATGTTAACTTTTGCCTGATAGTACCACTGAGTTGGCCACTCATTCCCACTCTGGGACGGTGTTTTAAAACACCAATCAGACTCTGGTTTAGATGCAGGTGCTGATGAAGTCTATGCGACGAAGAAGGACTTTATGGATGAGGAGAAAGAGTTCTCCTACTTTTAGCTCTCGGGCAGGTCTGTGTAGACCTCATACCAATGCGCAGGGACTACAGGGATATTTGGCTTAGCTGGACACATCTACTTTTCTGCATTTTGTTTATTTTGAAACAATACATGTATATATTCAGCCCAGTTACATACTCATACTCTGGAGATTGTGAAACACTTACATGCTTAAATATATATATGTTTCAGACTTTCGCTTGCTTAGTTTAATTATATCCAGAGTATGATATGTTGTTTTAGTATAATCCCACTCATGTTTAACTCATTAATATGGGCGAAATCTGAACATCATTATCCATATTGCATAAGTGATGTACTGGATCTTGGGAGTAGAGCTTTGCTCGACCTCCGAAATTCAGGGCGTTACAAGTTGGTATCAGAGCATGATTTGGATTAAATTGGACTTGGGTTATAGGTTACAAGACGCACTCCGACGCATTCTGACGTAGGAAGGGGGCGATGAAATTTAGAGATGATCTTATAATCCCAAAGTTTTGTTTGTAATGGAGTTCCCAACGTATACCTGAGGAACGTAGGTCACGTGCATTGACCTAAGTCGCCTCTGGGCTGTCAGTCCACGGGTTTGTGTCGATAGTTGACGAATTCCAAACCCGAAACGGATCCAAATGGCGCGAATATGCGCATGTTGGGTCGCGAAAATGGACCGTGCGGGCCTAAGACCCCAAATCACGAGGTTTGGTGGGGCCTAGGGGGTCCCATGCACCAAAACACGACCCGAGGGGGGGGGAAGGGTGCATCGTCCCAGGATAGAGCCACCGCCGGACAGCCCAGGTGGGCGCGACGGTACCGCGGGATCGGCGACCGACCAAGTGGGGTCCCTCCCACATGTGTGGGCCCCCTTTTAACACCCTTAGCCCCATGTTCTCCGTCATTTCACCCTTTCCTACCCCACAAACACCCCCAAACCCTCCAAAAACACACTTTCTCTCTCAAATCCTTATTTTCATACACTCGAATCCCTCATTTCCCGTATATCCTACACCCCTCCACCACTATTCCTCAAAAACTACCCTCTACATCTTCTCATTTATATTATTCTCACTCATTTGGGCAGAAAACCCTCCTTTTTATGTCTCATAACCTTCATACTTCCAAATCCACTTCATCCTCAAGGTTTTTTATCCTAATGGCTCTCTTTGAGATTGTAACTGCCATTTTCTCCATCTCGACGCTCCTTTCTCTTAGGGAAAGAGAGCGGCCCCGGATGAGGTTGGGCCTAGTCGTCCAAGCCGTTCTAAAAATAAGACGAGTGCAGAGACAAGTACAAGCGTCGAGCGAATGTTGAAACGGGACCTCGACCCTCGAATCCCGATAGAAAGGTCTCTACCGCGAGCGCCGAACTCGGTAAGTTCCGTGATCGCAAGGTTATGTTTGAAGCTCACATTGATGAGAAGTTATTTGGGTTATATCTAGTAATCGACTTCCTCCTGGAGAACGGGTGGGTTCTCATATTTGAAAGAAAAACACATGCAAGTGAAGGCACCATATGAGCCTTCTATTCACACATAAGGGGCCCAACTCTTGAGCCTCTCCAGTTTACCATCCTGTTGGGAAGGACTCAAACTAGGGTCGATGTGGATGTCATGGCCTGTATCATGGGAATAGAGCGTGGTGTGGTACATGCCAGGGACGCTAATCTCGCTAGTGTACGGGAGAGAGATCGCCGCACTAGCTTTCTTTGTAGCCAACTTATTGATTGGAGGCGAGGGAATAGTCTCGCATCGACAAGTATGACGGAGGATTTCCACCTACTCCACCATATATGCACGTACAACGTGTATCCTAGATGGAGCAACCGCATAGAATGCGCTAGATTTATGGTGGACTTCTTGTACCGAGTCAGACAGGGAGAAAAAGTGTGCCTGCCTACTCTCGCCTTGACTCAGATAATCAACACTGCACGATCTACTCGGGAGGACGCATCCCTCCCATTCGGCCGACTCATTTGTAAGATCGCCTGTAACTTCGGATTCAGGCTCCATATGGATAATCTCGCCCCTATCCATTTCATCAATGAAACTGCACTAAACAATACGGGAATAAGCCCCAGGCAACGACAACCCAGGATTGATGAGTATGGGGATGAGATAGAAGAAGAGACCGAAGAAGAGGAAGGCAGTAAAGAAGAGGAATGCAGTGAAGAAGAGGGACAAGAAGAAGAAGAGGAGGCCTAGGATTCAGACGGGGGACCTCCTACGGCTTGATCGCCACGACCGAGCAGCCCTAAAAGCCCGCATGGCCAGGATTGAGGAAAATCAGGCCTACTTAAAGCAGAAGTTCGAGGAGAACCAGGCCTAACTGAAGCAAAAGTTTAAGAGAATGTCCCACACCCTAAAGGCCCTCCTGTGATGTATGCAGGATAAGGGAGCACCTCCACCTTTGCCAGAATCGGAGGACTAGTAGTGTATTTGTAGTTGTTTTCCTTCTTTTTGTAATAGCCTTGATAGGCTTAGTTTGGGTGCTAGGTTAGTAAGTGTTAAAGCTTTTTGTAAATTAGCTTACATGCATCCTCTGTCATATGAATGTAATACCACATCATATGTAACTGTGAAAATTTTGTTAAATGAAATGCATGAAGCTTCTTTTGTTTAGAAATGTGTAGAATGTTTGGAAAAAGTGGATGATGTTATCCTAATCCTATAAATGTTGCACCTTATGTTGTATATAGGGAATGCCTCCTAAAACTACTCGGAACATGGCACGTCTCCTACTTGGCGGAATGATTGACGGGGCCTCTCACCTGAGTGGTAGCCAAACGGACCTTAATTTGGGTCGGAGTAGCGATACGATGTCGGATTCACAACCGGCCACTGGCCCCACGAATGGGCCAACACCAAGTGCACCACCGGTTCTGGGTCAGAATCATACGTCTTCGTCGACGCCACACATGCCTCAGGCGGCCTCTCCCCCTGATAGGTTGGAGCAGATGATGCTCCTAATACAACAACAACAGCAAGTTCTAACAACTATAGCGGGGACCATCACACAAAACATAAATATGGCCCCGCCGATGCCACCCGTACAACCTACTGGGGCTATGACTATAAGTGGCCCGTTCGAGCCCTTTCGGTGTCTCCGTCCTCCCACTTTTGCCGGTACTCATCAACCCGAGGAGGCCGAGTGCTGGTTAGATCGCATTTCTAAGATGTTGAGGCTGTTGCACTATACAGAGGTGGAACAGGTTGAGCTAGTCACATATATGTTTGAAACAGAAGCTAGCCTGTGGTGGGACAGTGTCCTTTGAACCGTTCCCTCAGGATCTGCGTGGACCTGGGACGACTTCAAAGTACGCTTCTAGGAGAAGTATTTCCCCCTCACTTACCGTAACGAAAAGGAGGACGAATACCTCCTTTTTCGACAAGGGGAATGACAGTGGCAGAATACGAGAACTGTTTCACGAAGCTGGTTAGATATACTCCTTTGATTTTGACAGATGAGTCGATGAGAATGCGGCATTTTTTAGAAGGGTTGTAGGCTGATATCCGCATCAAGATGTATTGCGCTAGCATTCCCAACTATGCTGAGCTAGTGAGCATGTCCCTGGGAGCTGAGTAGGATGGTGAAAGAGTGTCTCGAACGCACATGCCAATGGCCCTAAGGCCTAGGCCTGAATTACAAGACCGGCCGTTTCTTGGCAAGAGGCCGCATATGAACTCGCCTCCCAGACCAATGGCTCCGTCGGCTCAGCAGAGGCGATTTAATCTTTGGTGTACCTATTGTAACAAGGCGGGCCATACAGAACCCTTTTATTTTACTAAGATGAAGGACAATGGCTACACGTCGCCTCAGAAGGTCAACCGCCAGCCACCATATGTTATTTTAACTCCACCCCTACGATCTGTACCACCAGTACAACCATTCAACCGACCTCCTGCATCTCGAAACAGGTTGCCTCAACGACCTATGGCAACGCAACCCAAATCGTCCACAACAAGCTTGAGTACATGCACTCGCCGCCAAAGCGTCTGAATCTACGGTTGTAGTACCTCTAGCCTTTGAAGTCACTGCACACATCCAAGGTACACCTTATTCCTATTGGTGGACACCAGGTCCACTATTTCCATGATAGCATACTCTACAGTCAAGTGATTAGGGCTGAACACTACCTCTATTGTTGGAGTGAGATTCATCGCCATAGTAGGAACCTTCACAGACGCCATTAAGCTTTGTAAGAGTTGCCCGATAGACATAGGAAGCAGAGTGGTGTGCATTGACCTGATTGTCACCACGATATATCATTACGACGTCATCCTCGACATGGATTGACTCACCGAAATGAAGGCAAAGATTGATTGTGAAACCAGATTGGTGACAGCCCATGGGCCCGAGGGCACGACCTTCACCTTCCCAGTTCAGGTCAGTTGTCTGAAAGTGCCCTGGTCTGTCAAGTTACATGAGTGTTGAGTCAGATTGTCTACAGAGCCTGATAGGAAGATCAATTCAAGCGTCTGCCTCAACCGGATGTGTGCAAGCTCGCCACAGGTAAATTTAAAGCCTCACATCCCATATCCCAAAACAGCAGGTAAATAAAACCCTTAAAAACAAGTTAGAAAAGCATAGGGTTTTGAGGTGAGAAAACTTTTTCAAAATAGGAAAATCTCTAAGTTTTTCTCACCTTGTCGATTTTATCGAAGCACCCTCGATATGATCGACCTGCGCTGTCGAGTCCTCGATGCTTCATCGATACCATCGAAAAGAGGACCAAATATGTCCAGCGACTTCACAACATATCTGGACGAATTATCGATTTATCGATACACCTATCAATACCATCGATACTCAAATCTCGAACCCATCGAAAGTGGCTCGATAAGATCGACAGGTAGATTTTCGGCGCCCCTATTTTTTACAGAAAAATTCAAATTTCTTCGATATATCGATGCATCGTCCAATATAATCTGAAATCAAATATCAATAAGATCGGAAGTTCATCGATGATATCGACCGTGGGCGCGCATTTCTTTTAGTAGATATTTCAGGTTGTTCTTAACTTTGATCGGGGGCCATTTGAGGAAATCGATATTCATATGTCGATGATATTGAGGCCGAGTCGATTGCATCGAAACTGGACACAAACTGTCCAACGAGTTTACTGGTAAATTTATTAGATTTATCGATGCATCGACACTGCATTCGATATCATCGATATACAAATTCCGATGACATCGGCTGACCGATCATATCCTAAAAACTTGAAATATTTCATGTCAAGTCTCTCTCGTTTTTCAAGTGTCGATTGATCGAACCTACCATCGATGGAAAAATCTGATGATATCGACAGTGGTTTCGATTCATCGACCATCTGGCAAAAGGTTTCAAAAGCTTATGACTTTGAGTTCAAGTCATCGAGCAGACCATGGAAGCTATCGAGAGTATACGCTCGATGATATCGAACCTGCTCGATGATATCGAACTCAGTCATAAATGTGACCGTTTTATATCCGTTGGAACCTTTTGCCTATATATAGAGGACTTGTCTATTGCTGCTGAGAGGGAGAAAGTAGAGAGAGCTTTTGAGTGTTTAACCTTAGATCATATACCCAAAGCCCTTTCTCTCAAGGAAGTTCATCCTCCAATCCACCCTCATCATTGATATTCAATAGATTGGGGAATGAACTTCTGCATTCAAGGATCCTCCAGCTACTACCTTAATGACAAATCATTAAGCTGGGATGCCTTGAATGACTAGATGATTGGAACTACTCTATCTTCCTTATTTGAAAACCTTTAGGGATAGGATTCCATCATAACCTTGACCCAACTCGAAGCCAAATACTAGTATATCATATTGTGTTGCGGTTCAAGGGAGCAGAAGACTCTTCATCAACAAGGAGGAGGAGATCTTCGGTATTGTGCTAAACGGGACTTATCAACTTATTTGTAAGTATCTAGAGTCCAAGAGGACACTTGTGATCATTCCTTTTTAAGATTGGGTCTTAAGTGGTTCTCACCCTTGAAGTCCTCAAGGAGGCCTCCGGCGGGAGTGTACATGGTGGGTACGTTGTGTGGACTCTTGCTCTGTGGAGAGCATAAACATCTGGTTAGGAGTGAACCAGTAAAACTCCTGGGTTAGAGGTGAACCGTGTAGAAACCTTCAGTAGGGTCTTATGGAAGATCCTTGGCCAGTGTGCCTAAATGTGAGTGCGTTGTGTTGACCCTTGCTCGTGAGAGCATAAACAGTCAGCCTTAGTGTAGGTTGTAAAGGTTGAAGGTGAACCGGATTTAAAACCTTAGGTTTGAGGTGAACCATTGTGAAACCTCCTTAGTGAAATCCGGTACACTCAAGGGTTGAGTGCGGTTACCGGGAATGAAGTAGACAAGTAGTCGAACCACTATAAAAATGATTGTGTTTGTGATTGTTCTTCTGTGTGTGTGATTATGTCAATGCATTCATATCTATATATCTGATCACACCTCACACACATCCACAGTCATATCCATCATAAACTAAGTTATGTATATTGCCACTTCTTGAATAGTTTGTGATTGGATTCTCTACCAAGCTTGGAAGCCAGTAGAGTTTCATTTGAGTAATCCTAATATATGTCTGTTGTTAAGATTAGTGTAATAGGATTTTAAAATAAATCATAAAAACTTTTGAAAGTCCTATTCACCCCCTCTAGGACATATTGGCATATTCCTTTTTCAACTAGTGCGGTCTTTACCACCATTTCATTGTCCTTATCACATTCGTTGTTATGCTTCCTTATTGAAAAATTTTGATGGTCCGTTGCTTGGGGACATGCCAGCAGTCCAAGATTTCACAGAAGGGTTCAGAACGATCCCTGGACTACCTCCTCAGCGCGAGATTGACTTTACCATTGACCTTGTGTTAGGCGCGACACCTATCTCTTTACCGACGTACGATATGCCTCCGTGTGAAATGGAGGAATTGAGGAAGTAGATTGATGATTTATTGGACTCGAATTTTATACAACCGAGCATATCTCCTTGGGGAGCACCTGTATTGTTTGTGAAAAAGGAGGATGGATCGCTGCGGTTGTGTATAGATTATCGTAGGCTAAATCACGTCACGGTAAAGAATAACTATTCTCTGCCCAAGATTGATGACTGTTTGACCAGTTGAAGGGGGCTCAATATTTTTCTAAGATAGACTTACAGTCCGGGTATCATCAGTTGCGTGAAGAAGAAGGTGGTGATTTACCTCCAGATGACGTTAACATTGATGATATTTTTGATGAGATCGAATCAGATTCTGAGTGTGATTTTGACTATCGACGTTCTGATTTCGCTGAGAGGTTGTATACTCTTGAGGAATAGGAAGCTCAGATTTGTGTAACTCAGGATTCTCAATTTGTTTATATGCATAAATATATGAGGCGCATTAATAAGGGTTTACATCAAATTGATCCATCTATTCCTGCTCCCTCTTCAGGATCTGATTAGTATTTTCTAATCTTGGTTTATAATAACTTTAATGATACTTGGATTTATTTTGTCTTTTGAGGTAATGCTTGGCTGAACTTGGCTTATCTTGGTAGTACTTGGTTAAATTTGGTTATATATGTTTGAACATGACTTGCTTATGGATTGTCTATCTTAATCATTTATTCCTCACTACTCTTCTTATTCTCCTTTCTTTATCTACTTCCACTTCTATTTCTTGGTTTCTTCCTTTATCATATTGTGACGAAAAGGGGGAGAATTTTGGCATGCTTAATATATGGTGATTGTGGTATATTGGTATATGGCATGTGGATTGTGGTTGGATTGTGGATACACCTTTCTTGTGTAAGGGGGAAGAGTAAGTAAGAGGGAGTTATTGTTGGAGGAATTGATGCTGTGTTTATAACTAGTGCATGATTCTTTATTGTACGTATAATGCTTATGTTATTATGAAGTGTGTTTTGTCACAAATTTGACAAAGGGGGAGATTATAAGTGCTATGGTTTCTTGCTCTTACAATTGTCAAATTTTGTAGTGCCAAAACCTCTCTTGGAATCTGTCTTGTGTATCTCATCTACATAATGAAGACTGTGCATCACTCAAGAACAAAGATCTTTACTTTAAGAAATGCAAGTTTACATGGTCATGTTCGAGTACAACATCAAGTGTGTGTTCAATGTTCAAGATTCATAGTTCAAGCTCCAAGTCAAGGCAAAGTCTTTTACTTTGAACCTCAAGCTCAAGATTCAAGATATTTCAAGTTGAAGCTTCTTAAAGTTACAAATTCAAGGTTGAATATATTTCAAGTTGAAGCTTCAAAAGGTTTCAAGTTCAAGGTTCATCACGTGTAATGATCACAAACTTCGTGAACTTCAAAGATCAACTATCAACTGAAGGAAAAGAAGTTTCAATGTTCATACATCATATATAAGGTATGAATGACCCTAGATTGACCTTAGGGTAGGTCATTTTGAATACATAATTCAATTAAATCATTTTATAGGTGAATAGACTGTTTCTCGACTAGTCTTAGACTCTGTTCGACTAGTCCTAGCACTGGCTTGACCAGTCCAAGAAATTCCTCGACCAGTCCTAAGTTTGTTATAAATTTTCAGAATTTTTTGTTAAGCCTCGACCAGTCCTGGAGACTGCTCAACCGGTCGTGTGAACAATGCTCGACTCGTTCTCGACCAGTCCTGCAGCCTCGACTCAAAGTCCAACAACTAAATCTAGTTCTACACGACCAGTCATGGACAGGTCACGACTAGTCGTGGAGGTTCCTCGACCAATCGTGAAGGTCCTACGACCAGTCGTTGAATGACTTTATCTTATCATGCTCAAAATTTCAAAAATCTGTTGGTCCTACGACCAGTCATGGTGTCCTCAGGACCAGTCGTGAATGCAATTTGTTCACTTATAAATAGAGCATGAATTTCAGAGTTTTTCATTCAATTCAAGCTAAATCAATACGCCACTCTGATTGATAAGTTAGTTATCTTTTTAAGCTATAATGTGCTCACTTAATATTCTCTTAATCTACCTTTATTATATTTGATTTTGTATTCTTTATTCCAATCATATTTGAAGAAGGGATTGAGATTGCCCTTTTCTTGGAATCAAAATCAAATAGAGCTAGCCCAACTTGATTTAATTTAAAACCAATTTAGAACCTAGAACCATTTCATAAGTGAGTGTGGACATTAAACTTCTACGTTGAACTTCTACTCGATTTGGTTCTTCCAGGCTGCATGAAAACGAGAATATCCAGGACATTATTGTAAATTTCTATATTTTGGTTTCATTGAGATCGTGCCAGAAAAATCTCTCTGTTTTGGTTTATCTAAGGTGATCCAGAAAACTCAGAGTGTGGGGTTTTTGAATTGTGTAAGCCCACTTGAAAGAGACAATTGTGAGGGTTTTAAGTGAACCTGGAAAAACCTATTTTCATAGTGAACGCTAATATCCACTGTGTGAGGATATTAGGAGTGAAGTAGTTGTGTGGCTGTTTTTCTAAACAGTCAGTGTACACACAAGCAAACCACTATAATTTTTGGTCTTGTGGATTGAATGTTTATTTATTTTTGTGGATGGTTGTATTTTCCTTTTTTGCATTGTGGAGAATGTTATAATTTCTTTTATGCAAGTGTGGAGAATGTTGTAATAGCTTAGATTTCTTTCCTTGCTATTTATTTCTTTATTCCTCTGTATCAGTTTGAGTTTTTGATACACAAACCGTTCTAGTAAGGTTGTCTTGCCATAAACCCTTGGTTTTTATGGTGTAAGGTTGTCCTTAGAACAACATCTGTATCAATCTCTCAATACTCGTACATTTGAGGTTGTATTTAATTTCAACATTGTGAGATTATTTTTGTGCTATAATTATTTAATTTGTTTAAATTCCGCTGTTAAGTTTAAATTTGGCATAGTCCTATTCACCCCCCTCTAAGACATATAGCTCGGCCTTTTCGAGTGGTATCAGAGCCTAATAGCTCGTTTTTATTGTTATTACCTTTTGGATTAATTTCCTAAGCTAATCGATCTGAGCTTTGTAAGATGTCAAATTTTGATAACCTATCAGTCACTAGGCCTCCACCATTTGATGGCTCCAATTCTGCCTATTGGAATGCCAGGATGAGAATTTTCTTAAAATCCATGGATGAGAGCATGTGGCAAGCCACAGTGACTGATTGGACCCCTCCTACCGTTGAAGTAACTAGTATCGACGGATCCAAAACAATGAGAATCACACCTTATTTCTCTTGGACCACTCTTCAGAAAAGTGAGAGTAGTGCTAATGCAAAAGTACTAAATGCAATCACTTGCGCACTATCACCGGATGAATTCAAAAGAATTATATCCTATGATACTGCAAAGCAAGCCTGGGATATTTTAGAAATGACACACGAGGGAACAACAATTATGAAGAAATCTAAAGTCCAAATCCTCACAACTAAATTTGAGGAAATACGTATGGAGGAAAGTGAAACTTTCATGGACTTTTATACTATATTGAATGACATTGTCAACTCTATGTGGGGTCTTGGTGATAAAATCCCAGAAAGTAAAGTCTGTGCAAAGATACTACGCTCACTACCTGAACGGTTCAATTCAAAGGTGACTGCGATCCAGGAACTTCGTGATACGGACAATATGAGGGTAGAAGAATTAGTTGGGTCATTACAGACCTATGAGTTAAACTTTAAAGCTCCTAAAGGTAAATCCATCACCCTTAAATCTTTCAAATGTTTTTCTCAAGAAAACAGTAGTAATTCTGATTTAGAAAATTCTGAAGATGATATGGCCCTTTTAGCTAAAAAGTTTTACAAAAATTTTAAAATAAAAAGAGGGTTGATTTTCAAAAATCTAATAATAAGAAAAGATTTAAATCTAAAACTTGGAAATCATTAAAAGACAGCCAATGTTACGACTGCCATGAATATGGGCATTTAGCAAACAAATGTCCTAAAAAGGACAAACCCAAAAAGAAGGGTATGTTGGCTACTTGGGATGAATCTTCCTGCTCTGAAGCCTCTTCTGAGTCAGAAGATTCTGAAACCGAATCGGGTAATGAAGTTAAAGCCCTTATGACTCTGGCTAAGTTCACGTTTTCAGATAATGATGATTCAACTAGTGAAGAAAATCTGAATAGTGATCATGAAAATGAAGTAGATCTTCAAGATGCTCACAATGCCCTTTACAAGGAAAGTTGTAAAATTACGGTAAAACTAAAACTTCAGAAAGAAAAGTTTTTGAAACTTAAAGAAAATTTTGATACTCTTGTTTTAGAAAAATCCCACATTTCAGATTGTTTTGAAAAAACTAAATGCGATTTAGATTTCAAAACCTCCCTGATTGAAAATCTAAAATCTGAAAATGAAAAACTAAAACTTGAAGTCTCTTCACTTTTGAGTTTAAAAGATACCTGGAGGTATGCCCAAGGTGATCCTAAGTTAGAAAAACTTTTATCTGGATGCAGAAAATGTGGTGATCGATCTGGTTTGGGCTACGATAAAAATATTCCTTCCAAACATAAGAATACTCCTAAGTTTGTGAAAGGATAGTCTTAAAACTCAAAAGGGAAAAGTCTAAATCAAAATGTTCTTAAAAATACTAAAACTTTTCAATCCTTAAAACCTAAAAGCAAGAATATCAACTATAAAAATCAAATCATAATCCTTTAGCTGAGAAAATTGTTGATTTACTTAAGGAGCTCTTAAAATCTAACTCGATGGGTCGGTCTTATATCAATTACAAACACAAGAAGACCAACTATACTCCTAAACCCAAAACTGTAATGAAATGGGTTCTTAAGGTTACTTGCTTGGTTGCGCACACAGCTTTCAAAGCTTCAAGCCATTTAATGTGCTACCTAGACAGTGGATGCTCCAGGCACATGACTGGTGACCAAGGTTTGTTCACCAATCTTAATGACATGACTAATGGTTCGGTCACATTTGGTGATGGTAGCAACTGCAGAATTATTGGCCAAGGTACAGTTCAACTTTTTAACCTCCCTTTATTTGAGAATGTTTTATATGTAGAAGGTTTAAAACACAACTTATTAAGCATTTCTCATATATGCGATAAAAATCATAGCGTAAAATTTACTAACCTAGGGTGTGAAATTTTAAATAAAAATGGTTCTGTAATATTAACTGGTTGCAGAACTTCTGAAAACTGCTATATTGTAAGTGATTCTAGCTCATCTAATCTATCGTGTTACCTGGTCCATACCGATGAGACCAAGTTAAGGCATAAACGCCTTGGACATGTACACTACCGCAACTTGTATAGATTGAGCAAAAGAGAGTTAGTAAGAGGCCTACTCAAAATATAAAAAATAGATAAAATATGTGGCGAATGCCAGATTGGCAAGCAAACTAGGAGTTCTCACAAAAAAGTGGACTCCAATGCCACATCTAAACTGCTCGAACTCCTCCATATAGATCTTATTGAACCTACTAGAATGGAGAGTCGAGGTGGCAAGAAGTACATACTGGTAATTGTAGATGACTTTACCAGGTATACTTGGGTAGTCTTCTTAAGAGACAAATCAGAAACTCTCGATGAAGTAAAAAAGGATACTTAGACGTATACAAACTGAAAAATAATCTCAAGTTTGTAAGATCCGTAGCGATCATGAATCAGAATTTGAGAATAGCAGTTTTGAGAAGTTTTGCAATGATCAGGGAATATCACATGAATTTTCTGTGCCCAAAACACCACAACAAAATGGTATAGTTGAAAGAAAAAATAGAGTGCTTCAAGAAATGGCAAATGTAATGTTAAATAGTATGAAGCTCCCTAAAAATCTTTGGGCCGAAGCCGTAAATACTGCATGTTATATAATTAACCGTGTTTATACTAGAAAATCAAATAGTAAAATGGCTTACAAAATGTAGTTTAATAAGAAGCCTACTGTCAAATACTTTTGAGTTTTTGGCAACAAGTGCTACATTTTACATGGCCGAGAAAATCTGGGTAAGTTTAACACCAAAAGTGATGAAGGGGTATTTTTAGGGTATGCTCTGAATAATCGAACATATCGGGTTCTTAATAAGAGAACCAGTGTAATTCAAAAATCAATTAATGTGGTTATTGACGATCACCTGAATACACCTGCCTTAAGTTCAGAAAATGATGAAGTCCTTCTAATTGATAAACCAGATACTTCATCAAGTCAAAATAACTCTGAACTGAGGATTATTAAAGATCATCCAACTAATCAGATTCTTGGAAACCCTCTCACAGGTGTGCGCACTCGTAGACAACTTTAAGATATGTGTAATTACGTATGCTTTACATCTCAGATAGAATTGGCTAACTTAAAAGAAGCTCTTACTGACGAAAACTGGATAGTTGCGATGCAAGAAGAGCTTAATCAATTTGTTAGAAATGATGTTTGGTACTTAGTTCCTAAACCGAAAGATAAACATATTATCGATACTAAGTGGATTTTCAGAAATAAGTCTGACGAACTTGGTAATATAATTAGAAACAAGGCTAGGCTGGTTGTACAAGGGTACACTTAAATTGAAGGAATCGATTATGATGAGACCTTTGCCCCAGTAGCTCGTCTTGAATCAATCAGACTATTTATATCCATTGCGTTCTTTAGAAAGTTCAAAATATATCAAATGGATGTTAAGAGTGCTTTCTTAAATGATGATTTGCACAAGGAAGTGTATGTTGAACAACCAACGGTTTTAAAGACCCTAAGAATACTAATCATGTCTATCGCTTAAAAAAGACTCTCTATGGTTTAAAACAAGCTCCTAGGGCATGGTATGAAAAGTTGACTAAGTTTCTACTAAGTCATAACTTTATAATGGGAAGTGTTGATAAGACATTATTTGTAAAGAAACATAATGATCACATTTTAATAGTGCAAATTTATGTTGATGATATTATTTATGGATCTACTTATGCTAACATGACTGTTGAGTTTGCAGAGCTTATGAAATCTAAGTTTGAAATGAGCATGGTTGGAGAATTGAATTATTTTCTTATGCTGCAAGTTAAACAGCAACCTGATGGTTTCTTTATTTCTCAAACCAAATATGCTCTGAATTTAATTTAAAAGTTCGGATTTGAGAATGGGAAAAATTTTGATACTCCTATGAGTACTACTTTAAAACTCTCAAAGGACTCTACAGGTAAGAGTGTGGATCCTAAATTGTATCGTAGTATGATAAGTAGTTTGCTGTATTTAACTGCAAGTCGACCTGATATTGCATTTAGCGTAGGGATTTGCGCTAGATATCAATCTGACCCTAAAGAGTCACATTTAACTGTTGTCAAGCGGATTATGCGATATGTCGCAAGTTCAGCTAATCTGGGTCTTTGGTATCCACATGATACTAGTGTTCAATTAGTTGGTTACACTAATGCTGATTGGGCTGGTAATATTGATGATAGGAAATCAACAAGTGGTGGTTGTTTTTATGTTGGGAATTGTTTAGTTTCTTAGCAAAGTAAGAAACAAAGTTCTGTATCGTTCTCTACCGCTGAGGCTGAATACATTGCAGCAGGTAATGCATGCACTCAGCTTATATGGATGAAAAGAATGTTAAACGATTACAGAATTGCACAGGACTCTATGGTTTTATATTGTGATAATTCCAATGCAATTAATATATCTAAAAATCTAATCCAGCATTCACGAACCAAGCACATTGACATTAGATATCACTACATTCATGAATTAGTGGAAGAAAAGACAATTACTTCAGAATACATTCCGACCGAGACTCAACTTGCTGACATTTTCACAAAACCGCTCGACAAAAGCAGGTTTTATAAGTTGAAATTTGATCTTGGATGTACAATTTGAATTGATTATTCATGCATTTTTGTATCATAATGTATATATATTTGATATTTGATATGTTTAAAATTTTAAATTTCAAGAAAATTGCATATTTTTGGCTGTGCACCACCGGTCGAGCATGTCCTCGACTAGTCATGTAACGCCCTAAAAATCGGGGGTCGAGCATAAACTCAACTCCCGAGTTCCAACACATCACTTATGCAACAAAATGAATGATGATTGAATGTTGTCTGTATAAGTGCATTGAACATGAGTGAGATTAAGCCAAAACAACATATCATACTCCAGAGAAAGTTAAATTGCAAGCGGAAGACTGTGATAGATATATAAAATATAAAAACTGTGGTAAGTCTCCAGAGTGTGATAAGGTTACAAGGTTAAAGAATTACAAGTACAATTTCAAATTATACCAAATTGAGGAAGTGTAATGTCTTCTATCCCAAGTACCATAGCCCCGTCAATACAATACCAGGTCTTCATAAACCTGTCAGAGAGTTACATGTATGAGAACTCCTCAACATCATAGTAGTCCGGCTCTGCTTCATAAGCATCGCCATCACCTGAAACTCAACAAATCTGGTTGGTGTGTACAACACCGTCCCATAACGTGGGAGTGAGTGATCAACTCAGTGGAACAATAAAGCATAGGTTAACATGTTATCAATTCAGTCAAGCAGTAATGATAAAGCAGTAAAGTCAAACACTCCTAAATACTCTTATTAATGCAAGTATGAAAATACAGTCATGGTGTATGCCCTCACCACACACTCCCTCGTGCGACACCATCTTACGTTCACGGCATGCTTTCATCCCTCAGTGCTCCACATCTTCCAGGCACATGCAATGTGATGATGAGCATGATTACCGAGTTATTATTAGTCCATTTCAAACAGCAGGATTGGGAAACTAAGGTACCTCCCTTGTAGCATTCCCAAACATAATCCATTCTAGGGTCGTCAGTCCTAGTTAATCTCATACGATGGTGTGTTTTTAGGTCGCTGCAAAGGCTGTCAGGGCTGTTACACACAATGGTTACACCACTCCCCCATCACCTTTTTAACGGTTCATCACTAAGCTGATACAGGCCTAGTTCATACTCTATACACTGCGGCAAAACTCGTCGCCTCACCGCAAATTCAAAGTATGCTCGAGGTCACTACAAAGGGCTGCCAGGGCTGTTGCTCGCAATCGTTGCACCACTCCCCCATCACCTTATCAATGTAAGCTGACAGTACGAATATAGTATCTCATACTACCATAATCGGCTCATGAGTCTGGTTATTAACTGGTCATTACGGAGAGGCACATGGCCCCAGCGTAGGCCGACAGCTCGACCACGGTGTCCTAGACCACTATGCCCGACTCATGAGTCTTAGCGGATCGAGGTACCATGGTTAACGGGATTTCACTGGTAAGTTCGGTACCCTAGGTTCAAGCAGTAGCATCCAAACATGGTGAACATACATTAGACATATCGGGTTATTTGACGAGCTCGGCTAGCTCGAGTGCACAACAAGTTGAACGATATGAAGTGCATAAGCACTTCGTGTGGCCAACCACTATCGCCAACCGAAGTACGACTCGGGTTCGTCGAACACATCTCACGTGGCAAATGAATCTCAGCCACGAATTCAATCCCGTTACCGATTGCCGGACTATAATCATAGCCCCAAACACAATCAATCCATGACCAGAAGCATGTTGAGTAAAGCAGAATAAACAAAGTAATTCAAGCATGTTGACAAGCATGTCATAAAACATGTAATAAAGCACAATATAAACAAGAAATACGAACACCTATATTTGATAAGTAAGCAGTTAAATTAATCAAGCAATATGGAGGAAATCATATACATCTCTAAGGTAGCTGAGAATCCTATCTCAACACCCTATTAAACTTAGTTCGTCACACAATTTCTCACACAGGCATTTTAGCAAACACTTAAATTACACCACTTCAACATACATGACGTATGTTGATTTCAACATAGAATAGGACAAATCCTTATACCAAGGAGTTGTCGCATACACATCAATCATGTTCTTACATTCAATACATTTGGCAGGCATAAATCATAAATCCATATTTATTTAGTCATTTCAACAAACACTTTAAACTACATACATCGACATACATGACGTATGTTGATCACATAGGTATAAGGCCAAATCCTTTCACTAGGGAGTTGCCTCAATTATAACACGTGTCCACCCACGACGGATAGTCATGGCAAGCAGGAATCCAAGTTCCATGTTCATTCAGTCATTTCCACAAACACTTGGGCTACACGTTTTAGCATATATAGTGTATATTGGCCGTGGCGTGATTTAGGGCAAATCCTTTCATCAAAGGGGTGTCGCCTATACAACAATCATGTATCCATGACAATTAGTCATGGCAAGCACGAATGCGAATTCTATACTCATTCGGTCATTTTCACAAATACTTAGAATACACTATTTTAACATACATAATGTATGTTAGCAAAAACATGTATTAGGGCGAGTCCTTTCACCAAACAAATATTTTATCCATATATAATATATCAATACAGCAAATAATCATGACAAACACATTTCCAAAATTTATATGTATACAGTATTTTCTACAAATACCTTGAGTATGTAAAATTCCATATTCTTCATCTTTAATCGAAACGGAAAACAGACAGCACTTTGTACATGTGCAATTGCATGCAGATCATGAATCATTATTATCTGACATTGAAAGCATTGAAAATCATAACCTATACACCTAAAGTCCTCACCTTTTGTCGTAGAATCGTAACGGATCCGATAGGTTTGCTAAGCTTTCATATTCGGCAGTTTGGTAACCTATAGATTGAAATAGGTTAGCTATTTCATAACCTACAACTATCAAAACCCCAAAACAGATTAGGGTTAGGGTTTCTTACCTAGAAACGGAGCCAGAATCACCGGGAAAGCGATTAGAACGGGGTGTATAGCAGCAGGGAAGCATGGCAAGGAGATGCTCCCACTTCTCTCTCACTTTCTCTCTCTTTTCTCTCTCTTTTCCTAGGGTTTTTCTCAAATTCGTATGGCTGAAATGAGAGAGGGTTTAAGGTCCTTATATAGCCTAAAATCTCACCGAAATAAATTCCAAGCCAAGGTATACTTCGGTTATATCCAAAGTGGACCTGTTTCAGCTCAACGGAGTACTTCTGGCGGCCCCCTTGAGCCAAAGTTCGGACTTAAGCTCACTGATACTAGATATATGTTTAGTTAAGTTTTTGTTTCAGTCGGGATTCCAGACTGCAAATGGCGGACCAGTTTCAATTCAACGGTCAGTGGATCTCGATCGGAGATTCCGAGTACATGGATATGTTTGGGAAAATATCCCTGATCCGAGGGTGTAATTTGGTCTGATTCTGACGGTCTGGTTGCTTAATACTGATCCGCAAGCGAGTGTTGCCAGATTTTATAAATTTCTATTTTATTTTGAATTAATTTCACATTTCTCACACTCCCCGCTCCGAGCTTAAGCAAATAGCCTTGGAACACTATCTGGAGTTGATTTCTGAGATGGTTGTCAAGTCCAGCAAGGCGGTCCTAATTCCTTAACTTCGTGTTAATCGGACTTCCGACGTGCTGTCCAGATCTGATTCGGAGTTTCGAGATGCTCCCGAGAGCAACCGGGTAATGAGATTGATCCTAAATTTTAGGGTAACCTAGCGTCAATGATTCTACAAGTTTTGGGTCTTGCAGATTGTATTTAAAGTGATTGGTGATAATTTCACAGGTACTCTAGTTTAACACTGGCTAATTCTCGCCTAATTTCTGAAGGATTTAGTCCTGAGTAATTTCTGTCTGAGGTGATACCTGGACCTTTGTAGTTTGTATATAAAGTGATCCAAGTTATACTACTTAGCTAGTTTAAGATAGCGTCTAGGGTGAAAGTACTTAGAAAAATTGAAAGAACAAGGTGGCGAAGGGTGGGATTTGTGAAGGAAATGGGTTCAAAAGCGATTTTAGACTTTGGGATTGAGTTCTGAGAAGTTAATAAGGTGTTAGGATCGACCCATTGCCTAAGGACGTCTAATCCCAGGTTGGCAAAAATTCGGGATGTTAGAAGTCGCGTAGCGTTGGTTTGATGCTTATTTGGGAGAAAAACCCTTTTTTTCTTCATTTTGGGTTTCTTCTCCAATGGGTCTTAGCTCGACCGGTCGAACCCATCTCTCTAGTTCTTCAAGGTTAGTGCTTTATTTCTATTTTCCTCTTAGATTCAAGTTCTTATCACTCCTTTTTCATCTTTGGTGTGATTTATTTCTTGTTTCATTAAGGTTTTTGGGATTTTCTTCTTCAAAATCTGATTTTGAGAAAACCCACTCTACTTCTTTTGCAACCACTTGATTCCTTGTATTCATAGTTACAAATGGAAGGTAGAGGCAAAAAAGAAAAGTTATCGTGGTCCTTCAACATCTAGATCAACACCTATCACAAGGCGCCACCTTCAGTCACCCGAAGATGATCTCTTTTATGTGCGGGATTTAAGGTTGCGCAATGTTATAGTTAAACGACCTGTTCATGTTGAACATCTTGCTCCATTTGAAATCCTTCCTCTTCTCCAATCTGTACGATGGACTAACATTCTACATTGGGGTGGGCCAGCATACCGGTCTATTGTGCAAGCTATGTATGCATGTATTTCTAATTTTTCAACTGAAAATTTAACTTTTATTATAGCAACTAGAGAAGGTCCTTTTGAAATAGACCGACATTTGATTTCTGGCCTAATTGACATACCTGTCAATGATGAAGGTATTCCAATTAGCACTCTAGTAGCTAAACCATCTGAATCAGAAAAATGTATGCTTACTAGAGCATTTTGCAATATAGATGCGCAATGGAGTCAAAATGGGAATGCTCTTGCTTCAAAGTATTTGTTACCCAGATACAGGGTCCTTCACAGGATATTTATTTCAAATCTTTATCCACGTTCTGTAGCAAAACCGAACTCACCACTTTCATGGTTCAGATTCTGCATTCCATCATCTTTGGTACATCTGTATGTCTTCCTTCTTTAATATATCATTCCATCATACAATTTCATCTCCATCCTGGACACAGTGATATCCCTTTTGCATATCTTATGACTATGTTGGCCACCCATATGTTAGTGGTTATGCCTGTTGGAGAGGCTCCTATTCAACACCTAATCTTCAACAACTCAAATATAAACAAGATAAATTTGAGGTTGGCCGCAGGTCAAGTCAATGTAGGTGCTGGTGGAAATGATGTAGCAACTGAAGAAGAATGTGGTGATTTACCTCTAGATGACGTTAACATGGACGATATTTTTGATGAGATCGAATCAGATTCTGAGTGTGATCCTGACTATCAGCCTTCTGATTTCGCTGAGAGGTTGCATACTCTTGAGGAACAGGTGGCTCAAATTCATGTAACCCATGATTCTCAATTTGCTTATATGCATAAATATATGAGGTGCATTAATAAGGGTTTACATCAAATTGATCCATCTATTCCTGCTCCCTCTTCAGGATCTGATTAGTATTTTCTAATCTTGGTTTCTAATAACTTTAATGATACTTGGATTTATTTTGTCTTTTGAGGTAGTACTTGGCTAAACTTGGCTTATCTTGGTAGTACTTGGTTGAATTTGGTTATATATGTTTGAACATGACTTGCTTATGGATTGTCTATCTTGATCATTTATTCCTCACTACTCTTCTTATTCTCCTTTCTTTATCTACTTCCACTTCTATTTCTTAGTTTCTTCCTTTGTCATATTGTGACAAAAGGGGGGAGAATTTTGACATGCTTAATATATGGTGATTGTGGTATATTGGTATATGGCATGTGGATTATGGATGGATTGTGGATACAACTTCCTTGTGTAAGGGGGAAGAGTAAGGGGGAGTTATTGTTGGAGGAATTGATGCTTTGTTTATAACTGGTGCATGATTCTTTATTATACGTATAATGCTTATGTTATTATGAAGTGTGTTTTGTCATAAATTTGACAAAGGGGGAGATTGTAAGTGCTATGGTTTCTTGCTCCTGTAATTATCAAATTTTATAGTGCCAAAACCTCTCTTCGAGTCTGTACCTTGTATAGCTCATCTACATAATGAAGACTATGCATCACTCAAGAACAAAGATCTTTACTTCAAGAAATGCAAGTTTACATGGTCATGTTCGAGTACAACATCAAGTGTGTGTTCAATGTTTAAGATTCATAGTTCAAGCTCCAAGTCAAGACAAAGTCTTTTACTTTGAACCTCAAGCTCAAGATTCAAGATATTTCAAGTTCAAGCTTCTTAAAGTTACAAATTCAAGGTTGAATATATTTCAACTTGAAGCTTCAAAAGGTTTCAAGTTCAAGGTTCATCACGTGTAATGATCACAAGCTTTGTGAACTTCAAAGATCAACTATCAACTGAAGGAAAAGAAGTTTCAATGTTCATACATCATATATAAGGTATGAATGACCCTGGATTGACTTTAGGGTAGGTCATTTTGAATACATAATTCAATTAGATCATTTTATAGGTGAATAGACTGTTTCTCGACTAGTCTTGGACTCTGTTCGACTAGTCCTAGCATTGGCTCGACCAATCCAAGAAATTCCTCGACCAGTCCTAAGTTTGTTACAAATTTTCAAAATTTTTTGTTAAGCCTCGACCAGTCCTGGAGACTGCTCGACTGGTCATGTGAATAGTTCTCGACTCGTTCTCGACCACACTACCAAAAAATAGAGCAAAGCCGACGGATGTGTGGCCCTTTTGGCTACAGCTTTTAGCCATGGGTAATGGCGACGGTTAAAATCCGTAGCTAAAGCTAAGATTTTTAAGGGTGGACGTTCAATCGCTACTGTTTTCCTGTGGTGTTGTTCACCCGAGATTTATTTCAATATGATTTTTTGGTATCAACCTTAAAAAATTGTTTACTAATGATTTATGGTGTGGATTAAACAAAAACATCATGGTGGGGCCCATAGAGCCCTACTAGATACAAGTGCAAGCTACCATTTTCATTTGTAAGGTAAAAACTTGTTATATTTGCATTTTTTGGTAAATAGTGGTGACTCGTTCATATAAAATGTGGGTTTAATATATGTCTATCCAGACCATCCAAATGATGGGTCTTGTTGTAGATGGTTTATATGGATAATTATCTTATGTAATAGTATATTAACCATCCACTAAATGGACGCTTAATTTTATGGCTGTGAATAGTATCTATTTGATACAATATGTTAAACTCACATTTTACGGATTTGAATACTTATCCCATTTCATCAGTGAAATTTCATTTTCCCTCTTTCGACCACCCTTTTCTTCCTCTCCCTTCCCTCTTTCGAGCATCACCAGTCGATCACCCTTCTGCCTTGCAGTGGCGTGATGATTCAGACCGTTCATCTAAAAGCTCGTATACAGATTTTATGTTAAGGTGAGTCATGGAATGTAATCAGATTTTTCTTTATTAAATCATGGGAGAAGATAACACATCCCCTACTATCATCACCATCCACAGTCATCTTTGTTAATTCCAGCATTTCATCTGTCCAAACCAGCACTTTCACCATCGATCTCATCTCTGCCACAAGACCTGAAATCCACGTCTGTTAAAACAACAAACCCCAACCCCATCTTTACAAAATCAGCCAATAAGAACTCAACTGCTGCTTACAAAACCACCCATCAGCAAATACACGTAGAAACCCATCTTCAATGATGACCAGAGACACGTAGCAGAGCTGAACAGAAAATCAACCCTCTTTTACTCTTATTTCGTTCATCCACCTACGGTGTTCTACATGTGCATTGCACAGTGTGTACACACCAGATCTGTTCAGGTTAATGTTACAAAACGGGATTGACTTTTATTTTTAAAATGAGCTGGATTAATTACAAAATAATATTATAAAGGTTTTCCAAGTTCAAGATTCAGTTGTTGATCTATTGGACCAGCCAGTGAAATAGAATCATAGGTGATATCATTCATTGATTATATGCAATAGGTAGTTTTCAGATACAGAACAATGGGAAATGCTAGCTTGCCTATATATCTAATTTGGTGGCTCTTAGAGCAGTTACTCATGGTAATTTTCAGATAAGTACAACTCTCAAAGTAGTTCCAGGTGACATGTTTGACAAAATGCCGCAACAAAACAAGCTTTTGTTTCTTTCTTCAGAAAAAAATTGGGTGGTGGAAGTGATGATGACTCCGATGACTTCCTCAAGGGTAAGAAATTGAATGACTCGAGACCTAAGAAACATGGAAAATCAACCCGTTCTGTTCTGACTAAGGTCAAAAGATAAGCTAACAAGATCAGAATTCAAACCCAAACTTGCATGAATCTCGTTGACAAGTCACACTTGCATCTGAATCATGTTATCCCTATAAGCTTCAGGTCCTGGAATAGCATATTGAGTACTCTGTTGCTGCACACTATCTATTAAGTGATAAGTCAGGGAGTCATTTTGCCACGGTTGGGTTAGGTTGCCTATACTCTGACCTTGTACAAGTAACTTCTGTTGTGAAACAGATGTAGGATTTTGTGCTGAATTGTATTGCCTAGCCTAGGAATGGCTTTTATCTTGTATTTTTTGTGATTAGTTCTTTGATGACCATTTCAGCACTACATCCTATCTTGTTCTATATATATTTTTGTTTAATGAGAATGTATTTCAGCAAGTGTAGCACTTGGTTAAAGTTCTCCTTAAAAAAAAAAAAAAAAACTAAGGGTTAGGTAGCTAACCCTCCGTATCATTCCAACACATTTGGCATACATAGACTGATCCAATGTAAGTGGGAATGGGACTGTTCGGGCCCATCATGACCATTTAAATTGTCATTTGGCCTATGTACATTTGGTGCTCTTCTCAAGAACTTTGGACTCCACATTAGGTACATGCAACCATATATAGTTGCCATGTTTTGCACCAGTTAACAGCCAAAGTGTGTGAGTCTGCATGCAAGATTATCTGGGCTCTTACAACTTTAATACTTCAACCTAAGGCAGCCAAAAAAGAATCATGAACTCTCTTTTGCAATGTCAAACAAATCATATCATCATGATTAGTTCATTAAAGGGTTTCATAAGACAATGTGGTTATAAACGGGGGCAACAGTGAATTATGCACGCGCCCTATATATTTTCCTACAAAATAGCTAGGTTGAAGTATTCATACTTCAAAGGACCAAAGCTTCCTTTGAAATTAAGAACCATAATACAGAAGACACGATCTTTTGAACCATACAAAGATAAACATTCCCTTCAACACAAACATAAAAGGAAAAAATGTTTATAATTATCAATGATGTTTATAACATAACCATGTCAAGGATACAAATTTAAGAAACAATGTTATTAAATCAAATGTTGATGAACCGAACTGCAATGTACCATTTTGGGAGATATTGTAAGAAAGAGGTAAACTTTCACTACTTTTTTTCTTTTATTTTTTTAAACTTCTTTTTATCATTTTCCATCTTGTTTTGTATTTGTATGTAATGAGTCCTAGTGTATCAAAGCGTACTTTGATTTTTTTGTATAATGAACTTATTATTGAATGCCTACAGTTTAGATGTCATAACAACATATCATATCTTTATAACTTTGGGGAGTTATTTCCCATTATCTCATTCTTTTTCTTTATTCATTTCAATATTTGTTCTGTAAATGTTTATACTTATGATCCTTTGTTAAATGATGTTGTTAATTAGCATTTATGCCACCTAGTGGATTAGCAATGTACCCCCCCCCCCCCCCCCCCCCCCACAAATTAGAAATTTATATTGAACAAGTACATTCATTCTACTGAAAATGCTTGTTCTTTATGGATTCCTAAATTGTCCCATTTTGGACAGTTCGATACTATACCATGTACTTAGGTTGTCATCATTTTCAGTTTACATGTAGTTTGAAATTTGGTAGTGTCTCCTTATATTTTCTCCGGATATGTGGTTCTTTACTAATTGGTTTCCTCTATCCATGTATAATGGATTACATGTGGCAACTAATTAGTATTGAATTTTACATATATCTGGAGAATATGGGGAGGTGCTGTCGAAATTTCGGCTCGCATGTACATTTTATGGGGATAGTACATAGTATGTTACCGAATGAGATAGAGACAAATGACACCTCTAGATAGAGACAATTAACATATCTAGATATAGACAATTAGCACATTTAGATAGAAACAATTAACACATCTAGATATAGACAATTAGCACATTCAGATAGAGATAAGTATGAATAAAAATTTATTTATATGCACAAAAAGATAAGGAGAGTACAAACTTCTTGACTAGCATAAGAAGATAACATAAATATGTATTATTTTATTCAAAGCCCTTATGACTGGTATTTATTTCATGATTGTTGTTCCTTTAGCTCAAAAAAAAAAATCATCCCTAATTTGCTTCTCTTTTTAGCAAAGCGGTCAACCTTATTCAAATATATAATATGGATTCTGACAATGCAATGGATTATGTGGTGCATCAAGCGCTTCTATAGAATGCCAAATGCCTCTTTAATTCATATGAACCATATATCTGTGATGTTTTGATATAGCTTGAATTGAAAGATGATGCTTGTTTTGTTTCAGGAATATAATCCTATTTGTTAGAAGTCCACTTCTCTTGTTGCAGTTAAGAACTTGTTGAATTAGGTACAATTTATAGAAATCCAACTTGTAACTCCTCAGAACCCGCTTTGCCGTAAGATATTACGGTGTATAACGGTTCCCAGTAAGTTAAGTTGCAAGTTGTTATATAAAATTGGTTGGATATCTTTTATTTTTATTAGTGTTGTCAATAATTAGTTAGATGATGAAATAGGTATAATTGTGTGCTTACCTACAGGTTGTATCCAATGGACTCTAGGGACTGGATAACTCTACATTACCTAGACCCACAATTTATAGATGGTATGATGAGCTTTGTGAAGTTCGTAAAGGAACATCTTCTTGGTAGAGACCATTCATTGTCCATGTACCAGATGTAGATGTCTACGTTTACCTTGCCCAATCAATGATGTGGTGATAGATCTGATTAAATATGGATTTAATCCAACATATAGGGTGTAGAACATGCACGGTGAGCATACATCACCCAAGTGTACTGAATGTGCACCAACTTCTCACTAGTACCCTAGTGTTGCAGACTTAAACAACATTGTCAATGTGGTTGTTGAAGACCTCGGTGGTAATAACCTGGATAAAGTTATTCAAGATAAACCCAATGTAGCCCTCGAAGCTGAAGATGCTTCAACCAATGAGTTTGAAATAAATCTACGAGATGCGATGACTGAGCTCTATCTTGGTTGTCATAAATTCACAGTGCTGACTTTCATAGTACAACTCTTTAAATTAAAGGTGAACCTTGGATAGAGTGAACAAAGCTTTACGGCTCTCCTTCAACTACTCCAGAGTGTCTTGCCATTCGTAATAAGACTCCAATTAATACCTACCAAGCGAAGAAGATCATTACAAAGTTGAGTCTTGATTACCAGAAGATCCATGCATGTCCAAATGACTGCATGTTATACTGGAGAGAGCATGAGACGAAGATGAGTTGTCCAAACTGTGGTGCTTCTAGGTTCAAGATAGAAGTTGATTTGAAGTCGAGACGAGCTCAAGTACCCGCGAAGGTGTTAAGGTATTTTTCATTAACACCAAGGCTACAAAGAATGTAAAGTGTGCCATGGGTGGCAAAGGAGATGACCTGGCACTCAACCGAAAAAATGCAGAGTGGAAAGATGGGGCATCCAGTGGACTTTAGCATATGGAAGTTTGTTGACAACAAGTATAAAGATTTTTCAGCAGAATCTCACAATGTTCGATTAGGTCTAGCCACAGATGGGTTTAACCCCTTTGGTACTTTCAGCACGTCATACAGTTCTTGGCCTGTTATGTGTGTGACGTATAACCTTCCACCACAATTATGTATGAAATCGTAATTTACTATGCTCACTTTGCTCATTGAGGGACCACGACAGCCCGGGAAGGATATTAATGTGTATTTGGAGCCATTGATTGCTGAGTTACAAGACTTGTGGTGGAAAAAGATGACGACAGTCGATGCATACCATGGAAATATGTTCAACATGCGTGCCATCTTGTTGTGGACAATTCACGACTTTCCCGCATATGTTAATGTTTCTGGTTGTAGGACCAAGGGTAAGTATGATTGTCCTCCATGTGATCCTCACACAGATTCCTTGCGACTACACCATGGAAAGAAACATATTTATATGGGTCACAGAAGGTGGTTGCCACTAAACGACGAGGCCAGAAAGGACACAGTGCGGGCACCTTCAATAAGAAGGCGGAGCCGCGACCATAACCGATTCGTCTGACTGGGTTGAGGTCGAAAGCATCACTGCGAAACTAAATGTGCAGCGGGGGAAGATCGGAAAAAGGAAACAAATGGTTACAAAAGGAGGACGGGAATAAGCTGATGATGTTGAATCATCATGCTTCTTGAAGCAATCCATATTATATGATCTGGAGTACTGGAAGGATATTACCGTACGCCATAACCTTGATGTTATGCACATTGAGAAAAATGTATGTGAAATTCTTATTGCACTGATGTTGAACACAACTGAAAAAACCAAGGATAACGCCAATGCACGCAGAGACTTAAAGTGGCTAGGAATAAAGAAACGTCTATGGCTAGAAAATACTAATGGCAAGGTGATCTAAAAACGAGGTCCTTTCTTGCTTCGAAAAGAAGAGATTTTTTTCATCCAGACTTTATGTGAGATTCGTGTTCCAGTCAGTTTTAGTGGGAATTGGAAGAACATCGTAAATGAAGATAGTGTGGATTTAAAGGGAATGAAGTCTCATGATTACCACATGTTGATGTAACATTTGCTTCCAATTTTGATCCAACATGCATTCAAGGATAGTAAGCATATGCGCACTATAATTAGAAGCTTATGTACCTTTTTCAATGCCCTATGCTCGCGAACCATAAATATTGAAATGTTAATGGCTCTCGAGAAGGGCATGACAAGGACATTATGTGAGCTTGAGATTACATGCCCTCCTTCAATTTTTGTTGTGATGATGCATTTGCCTATCCACTTGGCTTACGAGGCTCGCGTATGTGGTCCTGTCTACTATCGATGGATGTATCCATTCGAAAGGTATGATATGATTTTAATGTGAATAAACCCACCCAACATCTATAAGTACATTTTTTTAATGTGTTGTTAACTCTTTTAGGTTCATGAAGACGTTTAAGGCGTACGTCCGCAATAGGACATGACCTGAAGGTTGTATAGCAGAACGATACATTCAAGAGGAGACACTTATATACTGCAACCAATATAGAGGCAAAAATAATACAAGCCTCTTAGAGAAATTGGAAAAGCGGTTTGACAGATCAATTTCACTCCCGCCGAAGTTGCAAGATATTGTTGATGACTTCGATGTTGACGAGGTTGGCCCAGTTGGCCTTGGTCAAAGTGTCATTTTAGAAGGTATTGAATACGAACAGGCTCGCACCTAGGTACTGAAGAGTCAACCCAACTATGATACAGGGCAAGGGTATGCACTAGACTTAGCTTGTATGTATATGTCTTCTTCATTTATTTCAAATATGATTCAACATAATTGTAACAACATTTATGAGAAATTTTTTTTTTATCAATTTTGTTACAACCTTCTTAACTTGCAGGAAATATGCTAATTTCTTGAAGTAACGCACTGTAGTTGTTGGGAAGAGGACTAAGGTGGCGAGTGATGAAGAGTTCATACCTTGGTTGAAGAAACGGCTAGAATTGGATGAATCAAGTAATGAAGTCTTCAGAGATATAGTTAGGGACCAAAGGCTTTTGTAATGCAGTACAATAAGTATTATATCAACGGTTTCCTCTTCGTCACCAAGGATTATGAAAGGAATAAAATGAACCAGAACAGTGGGGTTAGCACAGAGAGTATGACCACCTTACGATCTAGTGCTAAGGACAAGAATACAGTGGATGAATCGGTACCTTATTATGGGGTCCTTCACAAAATCATCCAACTGGAGTACCGAGAAGGGTATAAGCCAGTCCTACTAAAGTGTGATTGGGTGAAGATGACGCATCAAGGTGTTTCTTTCGATGCTGAAGGGAATTTGAGATTGGTGAATTTGTCTAATCTTCTCAGTTTAGACCAAGTGGGTGATGAGCCGTTTATTCTTGCGGAGCATGCCGTGCAGGTTTTCTATTCTAGAGATCCAAAAAATCCTGATTGGCATGTGGTCTTGGAGGTTCCAAGAAAGATTTTCGTCGAAAATGAGACGAGCCTTTTATCAGAAACACGGGTTGTAACCGATGCTAAAGTAGGACCTAATCTCACTGAAGTAGAGAAGGGTGGCGAGTTGTTATTCAATGACAATGAAGATATTTGTGTGGTTGTTGAAAAGAAAAAGAAAAGAAAGCGAGTAGGGAGAAAATTTTGATTTGTTGGTACTTTTATGTATGTAACGAAACAATTTTGATTTAGGACCTTTTTTATTTTCCCATTATTAATGTAATGGAAAATATTTACTCCTTTTTTTACTCGTCTCTTTCTTATACTTAAATTGGAACTCGATGCTGCTAATTTTACATTGTTTTAAAGTAAAGTGATGTTTTTAGCCGTCGACATTGCTACAATTCACGTACTAATGAAACAGGCATATGGATCTAGAGGTAGAGTCATTCGGCACAGAGCCGCTACGGGATGCAGCCCATGAAGATGCCATAGGTAATAAGATAACTTTTATATTTTAATTCTTTTTAACCTTAACATTTAATTTTCTTTTTATATTGGTGGTGATGAAACATGCGTGTAGCTAATTGCACATTTTATTTCCCATTTTATGCAGACGGGTTGTCATCTTCATCGTCTAAGAAGAGAGGTCCTACGCGAGGTCGAGAATTAAATGAGAAGACTTCATTGAAGAGGGTCATTACGACTAATGAATTTGGGCAACCGAATATGGGGGATATAAATCAGGTCACATTCAATTCATGTGTTGGTGTTCTCACCCGCACCCACATCCCGATCACCTACACAGACTTTCGCCAGGTGCCTTCGGAGCACCTTCAGAGGGTCATTGACAGCTTGGAGTGTACTTATGATTTTCAGAATAACCAACATGCGATGACAAATTACGTCCGTGAACTCGTGATTACCTCTTGGAGAAATTATAAGAACCAGTTGCATTTAAAGTATATTAAGGACAAGGATCCTGTAGCTGTGAAGTCATCTCCAGCCCCTATTGGTGTGCCTATAGAGGATTGGATAATCTTTGTGGATCAATGTAATACAAATGAATTCAAGGAATTAAGTGCAAGAAATGCATCCAATCGGGCCAAACAAGTTGGCCCTTCTACACTTGGGCGGTGTAGCATGGCTGTCATACGCCATTAGATGGTACATGTCTTAAAATATATATCTTACTATATTTATGATGATTATTTGAAATTATTAATCATTTAATTCCATTACTAATGTGTTTTGGCATGTATGTAATGTGGAAAAGGCAATTGAGAGGAATCTTACTAGTGATGCCAAGGTTGGTAGGGCTGATGTGTACATCAAAGCCCATACAACAAAGGATGACAAATTACAGTTTCCCGAAGCCTTTGTAAGTGCAACCCTCGTACATCCTGTCATTATCCATATGAATTTTAAATGTGACTTTCACTTGCTAATTTTTCTTTTGGATGTTGTCATAGGAAAAAATAAAGTCGATTCAGAGTAGTAATCCAGCATCTCGGATGACCAATGTAGATGATGCCCTTACACTGGTATATATGCTTGTTCTTCAAATACTTGAGTTTATTTATACTTACGCATTCTCTAATAAATCGACTTGTAATTCTGATTACAGTCAATTGAGAGTGATAGTAGAGGGCGCATGCGGGGTATAGGTGGAAATGTAGGCAAGATTGCATTGAGGAAGACAATCCCTATTATAGATAAGCTCAATATGGTGACGCAGGATTGAGATAATTTGAAGGAGGAAGTAGGTGAAATGAAGAAAAGCCTGGTAGACCTCCATATGAAGGTTAATTGTATTGTAGAGAAGCAAGGGGAACAGGGGCTTGTGATCCACTGACAATACCTCCATTTAAATCTAGTCGTGCCTTGTCGATATGTATGTCGTTTCTCTATTACAAATTTATGTTTATGATTATATGCACCTCCATTTAAAAATACTAATGACATGTTATACTTGTACATGTAGCCTGATTTTATACATATTGGCAAGAGATGCGATCTTTGCGATTGGAAGAAATGGGTAGTTGCTCATGGTGAGGTGCATGAAGTTGATCCAATTGCCCATGTCCATGAAGCAGATCTGGGTGAAGGAAATTTTAGTGTTGTCCTAATCTAGATTGAAGCTTTGCAGCAGCCTTGTGGAAGGAAGATGGTTATCATCATACACTTGGAGAGGTCGGCGTAGGAGGATTTGTTGTTTGGCCCAAGCTATTTCTAACCATCTATCCATGATGTTTATGATTAGACATTACAAAAACTGAGACAATTTACTTTTATTTTCAAACTATACGGTAACATAGACACTTATCTAAATATTATGGAATGGAATGGATTTAACTCTCACATCAGATTACACACACATATATGGGGAATGGATTTAACACTCACATCAGATTACACCCACATATATGGAATGGTATGGAATGCATTTAACACTCACATCAGATTACACCCACATATATGGAATGTAATGGATTTAGCACCCATGTTTATGCATTGATATATTTGGTTGGCATTTTAACCTCCCTTTGAGGAATTGAAAGATTTGTAATAATTTTCACTTCTTTTAGTGTTATTTGCACTTGGGGGGGGGGGGGGGGAGAGAGAGAGAGAGAGAGAGAGAGAGAGAGAGAGAGCTGTAGGGAATTATCATCATCCGTGGCAGCTATTGCAGAGAATGCGATTAGAGTGGACGAGAAGTTCCTTCATCGTTATTCCATGACTGCTGTTGGTTCTGCATGTCTACAAAAATTACACTAAAAACAGATATGTGTAAATATTTTTGTTCATTAATATTTTGGAAGTTTATATTTTGATTTAGGATTTCTCATAATTTAGATGTGTTTTTCGCAGGGTCTAAAAAACTCTCATGATTTATTCAACTATGAGTTTTGGCATCTTCAGCTTTTTCTTTGAATGAAGAGGTCGGTTTCACATTTGCGAGCATCCTGACCTTATGTACGGTTGGTGGTTCCATCATACTTTGGTAAGGAAAATCGGATGTGTTTTTTGTTTCTAATTTCATTATTTCAGTTAGACAGTTTAATCAAATGATCTGAACTATCCTTTAAGCCTATAACAGATTTCTAAGGCTAACGTACATAGATTGAATGTGCAGATAATGCAGATGTCTAAGGCTATCAAATCCTTTAAGCCTATAACAGTAAGTTTCATATGCACACAGGCAGTTGTTGATGTTGCCCTATTTTTTGGTTCTCGCTTCTCAAGTAAGTATGCTAATATGAGTGGTTTTTAACGTCAGGAGCCATGTTCTTTTCTGATTAACCATTTTCTATTTCAAATGCTCTTGATTATCAGATATACTCTATTTTGGATCTTCCTGCTAATCTTCAAGCTAGCATTCAACTACTATGTTGAGGTGATTTCATTTATTCACTAACTCTTACATGAATTTATCATCATCAAGGATTCAGATTAGTAATTGCTATGAATTAGAGATTATTAATGCATTAGATTTTCATTATATGGAATTTAATGAGCCTATTGAATTCCATCAGTGTCCTACTTTTTGCAAAGAATCTGTTCAACAGCTTCTTATGTTCTCCATTGAAGAAACCAGAAGGGTATATCAGTTTTATGTCCACTATGACCATCAGTTTTATGTCCATTATGACCGTCAGTTATGCCTCCTGATGGGAACATGTCTTGAGAGGTTTGATGGTCATGTTATGTTGTTTATGAACTCTAGATTTATCTTTATTATTATTTTTTTTCTAAATCTTCTCAATACAGGGATTGGGGCTGGATTGGAGTCTATGACAGCAAATCCAATGGCTTGGGAAGGGTCAATAAATCCCAAGATATGTTCTCGTTGAACTTTACATCTTCTTTTAAGTTTTGCATGTTTTTTACATTAAGAAAAGATGTTTCTTGCACTCAACAAAGATCTTTTATAATGTCACAGGTAAAGATTTTCCAGCAAGCTCAAGACTGTCTTCTATCCATGGGTATCACTTCTGAAAATGTTGCTCATCGTTATGGTGTAACATGCCAGGAGCAAGACCAGCTGTTGTGAGTTTTGTAGATGTAGAATTCATTCTTTGATGTTAGAATGCAGTTTCTATGTAATATCTAACGCCTTGAAATGCATCACTAGGTCACATCCCATAAGAAGGCGGACATGTTCCTGTTTATTTCAAATATTAACCCAGTTAGCTCCTAAGTTCATGAACAAACCATCTCAAGTTCATCATTTATCTTTTATTAGGACTACTTACTGGGTTGTTTCATCTGAACTCATTCTTAATTCAATCCTGCTGAGTCTTTCAACACATCCATCTCAACATCCTCATCTCTAAAACAGTTAATCTCTGTTCATGTTGCCTTTGTAACTGCACAACACTACTGACCACATAACATAGCTGGTTGAATAGATGTGCTATAAGATTTGAAATGAGAATTTTCATGATTTCTTGGCAAAATTCAATGACTCATGGCCACTCATGCTAAACTAGTTCGTGTGTGGGATGTGAGCCATGCATAAGGTGGACCCCCACCTTGTTGATGACATGACCCTTAAGTCAGCCAGTCCACTTATCAGGGGCTAAACAGATGTTAAAGCAATGGACAACTTGAAAAAAGAAAGCCAGGTATACAGTATTTATCATTAGACATGTATGGCCTCCCTGTTGAGTAGATGAGACTGTCCATCTTATGAAGTTCTTAATTGTGATGGAGTGTTGCACAAGTGTAGAGTGCTGGTTCGTTCATCCTCACAGGTGGTCTTACTATTGCTCCTGGTAAGTTGGAGCCTGATTCATGTCTCGATGGCTTTCATTTTCAGTGTAAAGGGGAACTTGGCAATGCAGCTGAGCAGAAAATCTTCTTTGAAGATGGTAGCTCTGACATGAAGAAGCACTTGCTGACTAATCTGCCCGAATGTTGCAAACTGATGAAATTGATCAAAGTTGCAAGGCATTCATGGATTAAAAATTGGGAAATCCTTCAATATGACTAACTAAAAATTGGGACTTAAGCAGAGGGAAGATTATCTGCAACAAATGGAACTTTACAAACAGAAGAAGAGTGAGGTTGTTGTAATGAGAATCTCCCTTTTTTACTCGATTGTAGGACTAAGTGAACTTCCATGCGACCAGCAGCTGTAGGCTTCCTAACCGTTTATATAATTTCCTTGCAAGCTATAAACATTATATTCCTTAATCTTTGTTCATTTTCTAAAAGTACCGCTTAAAACGATCGAAGAAAAAGAGTTCTTTATAAACTTTAGAGGGCTTAGTTATACCTTGTTGCCTGATGGTCACAACAAGTTTATTTTCACTGATGCAGCGTGAGATGATGATGATATTTTGCAGTATGTATTGATTTTGGAAGTATTATATGATACTCGATAAAAAAGAAATGCCATTTTTTGGTTAATGCCTTTGTTTTTGCATTTTTTGTTATGCCAGCAAATTCAGCTAGCAGCAAGAAGAAGGGAATGTGGGTAAATACAGGTAAATCCCTTTACTGTTGTTTTGCATTGTATGGTTTATGAAATTAGCAGACTATTAAAAAACTTCTTGTAGAAATCTAGTTTATGAGATTGTCTTTTCATTTTAAGACGACAATGTCTTTTTTTTTTTTTTTTTTTGTCAGATGGAAGTGGAAGTTTCATTCCAACAAATAGATACAGAAAGGTAATTTATTTTTTTTTAGCGCAAGTCCTCACTATAACTGATTGAAAATATAGATTGTACTCTTATTTTTTAGTAATATTATTTTTTAAAATACAAAAAATATAGACCAAGCAGGTATCCTTGACTGTCTTTCATTTTTTAGACCAAGGCAGTGATACAAAGGGAATGTGGGTAAATACAGGAAAAACACATTCTGTCCTTTCATCAATTTTGTTACCTTAAACATAGTTATATTTAACAATGATAACTTACTGCAGATAATTGTGGCTGAGATTTTCTATGAATATCAAACATTCTTGCTATGACCTTGTTAATAGTCTTGCCTGTCGTGTTAGGGCTTGGACTGGCTCATATGTATGGTCTGGTTCTCGCAACTTTATCAAAACCATTTTCTTGTTCTCTCTTCAATGTTTCTTTGTTCTTTTCATGTATCATTGTGATGATTATTTCTATCATCATCATCATTATTATTATTTTAATATGGCCCTTGATAGAGTGGAACGGTGGAACATGATTCATGTAGTTGACCCCAATTAATTCGGTTAAAGCTTATTTTAATATGGCCCTTGATAAAGTGGAACAGTGGAACATGATTCATGTAGTTGACTCCAATTAATTGGGTTAGGGCTTCGATGATGACGATGATGATGATGGCATATAAATAGGGTGCAGTTTGGCTAGTGACCCCAACACCAACTAGCTAGTTGGTGTCAACGCTCTGTGGGCCTCATCATAGTGTATGTGTTTATCATTTAACCGAAATTTGAAAATGCAGGTTTACTGGTTCATCTTGGGCATCTTTTCTATATATGGATGGGGGAACCTCATATGCATGTACTAGTAAGCTATCTCTTGTTTATAAAGCTATATCTGCAAAACACCATCACACCAGATTTTTTTGAGCTTTGGCATTGTAATGAACTCATCGACACCTTGCATTGTCCTTCCAGTTTCAACAACATTAGCAGAGAATTCTTTCTGTTGGCAACCATCAGCTTGTACACATGGACATGTTATTATTCTATTCTTATATTTCATTGCAAGTTTTTGGAAATGTCTGTGGTTATCTAGTTTTCTATAAATTTTGCATTATTACCATGGAAGCGTAGCTAGAATCTGCATCCTTAAGAAAATTGGTACACCATTATTGGAGTTTCAGATTGATGTGACAAGGGTTTGAGAAACACTTGGGTCGAGTAGGGTGGCCTGTGGGATGCGGGGGGCACATGCAGGATGTCAATTCGAGCTTTTAGAGCAAGTGGTTAGTTGTCCTGCATCAGTTTAATAAATGAGAATTTTGAAGACCTGTATAACATAAGAAATCTGTGGTGTGATATGGAGGTTCCGGGCAATTCGTCTTGGCTTGATGATTATGTTCCTGACCTTCCATTTTACTGCTAATCTCTGATGATACCAATTACAAGTCAATGGTACCCAGATACCGATGCTGATATAAATGCAATATGTGAATGAAGATACATCTCTCCACTTGTCAAAGATCAAAGATACATATATGGATATGGATATTGTACCCCATTTGTAACAATACGTTCATATTTACTTTTATGATGAAATATGTGCTCAATTATATGCTCTTTACTAAAAAAGTTTTTTCCTCCATGATTTAACATTCTTAATGTAATAAACTGTTGATGATTACAATTTTACATCACATTTGCATATATCATGACAAGGATGTAAGAATATTGACAAATTTTCAGATATAACAAATTAAATACAATAGGGTTCAGTTAAACATTTCATACTAATATCCTAGAGTATCCATTACCAATATTAGCATCCTACTGTACTGGACATGATAGGCTAAGCATATGTAAGTATTCAAGTATCATTGGCTAAGGTATGCAAAACATAAGTACTTTAAACCAGATGCTATACTAAAAGTATCCATCATATGTACCCTGGTTCATCTTATAGTTCAATTTTTTGGTACAGGCCACGAGAAATTTGAATTGGTAGTGCTCAGTTGGATATGTTTGTTTTCCTAATCTTATGACCATGCATTGGCCTTTGTTATGGTCATAGTGAAAAAGAACAAAGGAAAGAAAAACCGATTATTGTCTTACCAATTCTTAAATCAACACTTCTAGGTTGAGAGATGAGATGGGGAAGTGTCTTTGATTGTTAAAAGAAAAGTGTTGCAAGTGTCTATGATTGGCCCCACACAGTGGGACTCTCCCATAAGTAAGCCAAACAAACTGATGTTATGTGGGTGGTCCTATTGTACAGGGTCATTCTAATATGCTAGGTATGCCATTTCTACACGTGGATTAGAGCCAATCTACACATATCACCACACACAAAAAGATGCCACATGCTCTAGCTCCAAGCTGTCCATCAGGTCAGTTTCACCATGTGCATTCCTGATGTTTTGTCACAGCCAATCAACTGTACCACGGTGTTAGCCTGGGTATTATTTTAGCAACATGGTATCTAACATCTTGTATCTTGTTGTGCAGGATGTTGATGGTAGAGCTACGGACGTGGCCCTTGGATGGTCGGTTGCTCTTAGTTCTCCATTTACATTTGCCACTACATTGGAGCAAGAGTACAAGAATGACATTTTTGGAGAGCGTGGTGAGCTCATGCTTCTTCTTTCTTTTCTTTTTTTTTTTTCCTTGGAAAGGATAACAAAAATTCATTGAAAGTGCTATCTAATTTTGCCATTTTACTACAATATCAATCTAACCTGCACAAAGACGTGGGCATGGTGGCTTTTCCACGACCTTGTGTCTAATTCCGTATTTTCTTGTTAGAGAAAATATTGTTGCCCATGTCCAAAACAAGTATACATATCTGTGTCCATGTTGCATTGTTGCAACATTCTTGTTTGGTTATAGCCTACCCCTCTTTTAAGTCTGGACTGTTTAAAATGAGTAAGATCTATTCTAATGGAATGCTTTATTCTATGAGGATTGTTTTCTTTCGGTGATTTGAGTAGTCATTGAAAGATATTAGAAGATTAGTCCCTGAACAAGATAAAAAAGATATGTTTATCTTGTCTGCAAGTAGTAACATTACTCATGTATTTGTCCAATGAAATGCATTTGGAATGGTTAGGATCATCTTTCTATTGTGCTTAAGTTTATATTTTGTTGCTATTAGTACTATGTTTTTATGAATGCGTTTGGAATGCATTTAGAATGGTTAGGATCATCTAGTTTTCGATGTGTGTTGATTAGGCAATCAATTATTATTATTATTATTTTTTTAATTCATGAGAAATGCCAACGGCTTTTCACTGTCGAAAATGCCAAAGGTTTTTTCCGTCCTCCACAGCCGTCGGAAATACCAATGGTTTTAGCCGTCGAAAACGCCGATGGCTAAAACTGTTGTCCTCTGCCGTCGAAAACACCGACGATTTTAGCCGTCGTAGACGCCGACGGCTAAAACCGTCGTCCTCAGCCATCGTAGACGCCGACGACTAAAATCCGTCTACGAACAATGCCCACACCCCTTTTCTCGACGAACCATCCGACGACTAGAAGCCATCGGAGACGGTCAATGCCGACGGTTTTTAGCCGTCGGCCTTGCCCTGTTTTTTGGAATTCCTCAACCAATCTTAAGTTTGTTATAAATTTTCAGAATTTTTTGTTAAGTCTCGCCCAGTCCTGGAGACTGCTCGACCGGTCATGTGAATAGTACTCAACTCGTTCTCGACTAGTCCTACAGCCTCGACTCAAAGTCCAACAACTAAATCTGGTTCCACACGACTAGTCGTGGAGGTTCCTCGACCGGTCATGAAGGTCCTACGACCAATCGTGGAACGACTTTATCTTATCGCGCTCAAAATTTCAAAAATCTGTTGGTCCTACGACCAGTCGTGGTGTCCTCAGGAACAGTCATGAACGCAATTTCTTCACTTATAAATAGAGCACGAATTTCAGAGTTTTTCATTCAATTCAAACTAAATCAATACGCCACTCTGAGAGATAAGTTAATCATTTTTTAAAGCTATATTGTGCTCATTTAATATTCTCTTAATTTAGCTTTATTATATTTGATTTTGTATTCTTTATTCCAATCATATTTGAAGAAGGGATTGAAATTGCCCTTTTCTTGGAATCAAAATCAAATAGAGCTAGCCCAACTTGATTTAATTTAAAATCAATTTAGAACCTAGAACCATTTCATAAGTGAGTGTGGACATTGAACTTCTACATTGGACTTCTAATCCGATTTGGTTCTTCCGGGCTGCATCAAAAAGAGAATATCATGGTATTTTACATTATTGTAAATTTTTGTATTTTGGTTTCATTGAGATTGTGCCAGAAAAATCTCTCTGTTTTGGTTTGTCTGAGGTGATCCAGAAAACTCATAGTGTGGAGTTTTTGAATTATGTAAGCCCACTTGAAAGACAATTGTGAGGGTTTTAGGTAAACCTGGAAAAACCTATTTTCATAGTGAACGCTAATATCCACTGTGTGAGGATATTAGGAGTGGAGTAGTTGTGTGCCTATTTTTCTAAACAGTTGGTGTACACATAAGCGAACCACTATAATTTCTGGTCTTATGGATTGAATGTTTATTTCTTTTTGTGAATGGTTGTAATTTCCCTTTTTGCATTGTGGAGAATGTTGTAATTTCTTTTATGCGAGTGTGGAGAATGTTGTAATAGCTTAGATTTCTTTCCTTGCTATTTATTTCTTTATTCCTCTGTATCAATTTGAGTTTTTAATACACAAACCGTTCTAGTAAGGTTGTCCTGCCATAAACCTTTGGTTTTTATGGTGTAAGGTTGTCTTTAGAACAATATTTGTATCAATCTCTCAATACTCGTACATTTGAGGTTGTATTTAATTTCAGCATTGTGAGATTATTTTTGTGCTATCATTATTTAATTTGTTTAAATTTCGCTGTTAAGTTTTAAATTTGGCACAGTCCTATTCACCCCTCCCCCCTCTAAGATATATAGCTCGGCCTTTTCAGAGAAGACGCTACCTATGTATTGTGACCAACACGTATTCTAAATAGGAAGGAACAAGTGTTGTGCAGTAAGGTCATCTAACTTGTGAAAGTGTTATGGACATGCCACACCGAAGAGGAGGCTACTTGGGAAACGGAAGCTGAAGTCCGTAAGAACTACCTACAGATCCTCGAGGAATACGAAAATGTATTAATTTGGGGGATGAAATTTTTCTTTAAGAGGGGTAGATTGTAACGTCTCGAAAAAATCCGTACAAAGACCCGAGTACCACCTCAGGCAGAACCACCTAAGGACCGTATCCTGTGGTAATTTAGGCGGAAACTTAATTAAGTACTAAACTAAATAATCGGTGGATTAAGCTCGGGCCACCATTTCCACATATGAGAAGGCCTAAAACCATTAATACCACTGACTCCACATCACATAAAGACCTAGGAGAAATCCTAAAGCCTGTCGCTTTCGGGAGTACATCGAAACCCCGTATCGGACCTAGACAGCATGTCAAGGGTCCGATGACCGCGGAACTATAGGACTATGTCCGTCCTACTGGGCTTGATAACCATCGCGGGAATTAAGCCCAGATAGTGTCCAGAAACGTACAACTTGAGCCCTGAGTGAAGTGCATGAGAAACGCGAATACCTTTAGAAAATAAAATGAAACTTAAGTGAATTGGGTCATTCGTTCACACGCGAAATTGAGGATTTCAGATCGTCGGTTTCTGACCAAACTTCACCCATGGGAAAAGAAAATTTCCCTGCACATATCCGTATAACTGTGGCCCCAATTGAGTAAGTATAACCGTTGATCTGACACGGATCCTCCACAGCCGATCGGCTTATCCGATTGCACCGAAATCACGTCCTGGCATAGATCCATTGTCAGGGAATGTACCCTATGACGTAGGTGAGTAGTGGGCCTCCCTATGAGCCCTGTTTGTCGAAAATAGCTGCCCAAAGGGTATAACCTATGTATATAGTGGCCCTAGGGCCATTTGCATCACTTTTGGGCTTATAAATAGCCCTTATATCACCCCACCTCTCTCATATACGAATTTCTTCAAAACCCTAAGGGAGAGAGAGAGAGGGAGGGAGGGAGAGAGAGAGAGAGAGAGAGAGAGAGAGAGAGAGAGAGAAGAAGAAGAAGAGAAAAGAGGAAAGAGAGAAGTGAGATCTTAGGAGATCGTTGCAGGAATCCCCTCCCACGACTCCACGCACCGAATCTCCATCCCGTTACGCTACACAACCTGTTTCGGCTACGATTTTAGGTAAGAAAACCTAACCCTAATGTCGTTTTAGAGGTCCAAGTTGATTATTCGTCAAACTAGCTAACCTATTATGCCATTTAGGTGTCCAGCATTCTATTTTTAGCAACATAGAGTTTGGACCAAGTCCAAATCGTGTATTCCAATGAAAGTTACAGACTATAAACGCTTAGGTTATGGTTATCAATGCTCTCAATGTCAGCTAATGATTTATGTCTGACTTGATTGCTATCATATTGTCTTAGATACGCCGATTTCTGTATGAAATATACACATGAATTGTGATGAGTAAAAGTTGCATTCCATGTGTTTGTTGAAATATTTGAATGAGCATTTGAATATGATTTGTGCTTGCCATGATTACTGATCTAGGATTAATCATTGTCATATGCACGTTGATATCTCTGTATAAGGAATTGCTAAAATATATGTTGTAACTAACCTAGTCTATGTATTTGGTGAAGTGTAGTCTAAGTGTTTGATGAATTGTCTAAATGAGAAATTGTTGATGATTCGTATGTATTACGAGTATTAAGATAGGATTCCTTATTGCTTTATACATATGTATAGTTTCTTTCATGAAATTATATTCGCCTCTATGCAAATTATTGATAAAATGCAAGTATTTGGTAACATGATCAATGTGTTTGATGAAATGCTCGAATGAGGAATTTACTTGGATTGTTTGTTAAATGCTGAAATGATTATCACATGTGTTTTATTTGTTGTATCTGAATAAGATTGGGGCTACAACGTAGCCCAGGCCATCGGTAACAGTCCCTGTTCGGGTGGCCGAATTAGGCATGCCACATTGGGAAAATTCAATGAATCTGGGTCACACGACGATTGTCGACAGTGGTTAGGCCACGAGGGGTGCTTATGTGCTCCATGTCGATCAAGTCAGCGTGTACCCATAGCAATCGAACTTGCCTAACAAACTGATTGGCCTATTGTATGTTTACCATGTATGGACACTACTGCTTGAATCTAAGGTACCCCTTACCAGTGTAAAGGCCCACTTTAACCATGGTACCATGATCTACTAAGACTCATGAGCTGGGCATGGTGGTATGGGACACCGTGTTCGAGCTGTCGGCCTGCGCTGGGGTGACGAGCCTCCCTGTAGTGACCAGTGAGCAACTAAGACTCGTGAGCCGGGCATGGTGGTATGGGACACTGTGCTAGTGCTGTCAGCCTACGCTAAGCTAACGTGCCTCCCCATAGTGACCGCGAGTATAAACTTTTGAATTTGCCTATTGACTACTTTTCATTAGGAGTGATGACCCTACAACTTGCCTATCGTATGTACTTAACTAGGATTGACGGCCCTAGATGGATCCTTCGGTTCGGGTCAATGATATAAAGGGAGGTACCTTAGCTTCCCAAATCTACTGTATGAATAAGCTTAACTAAGTACTCGACTAACACGATCATGCATCGCATTGCATTAGTTAGGATGTGCTTTAAAGGTGATGAAGTTGTACTGTTTTGAGGGAGTGCTGTCATATGCAAAATAGATTGTCAGAGTCGCTTGTGAGGGAGCTTTGATGCGAGGGCATACATCATTACTTGCACTTCATTCCTGCATTAATAAGAGTAGTTAGGAAGTGATTGTTATGTTGCTTTATCATTACTGCTTGATTGACTTGATAACATGTTAACTTTTGCCTTATAGTACCACTGAGTTGGCCACTCATTTCCACTCTGGGACGGTGTTTTAAAACACCAACCAGACTCTGGTTTAGATGCATGTGCTGATGAAGTCTATATGATGGAGCAGGACTTTATAGATGAGGAGAAAGAGTTCTCCTACTTTCAGCTCTCGGGCGGGTCGTATCGATGCGCAGGGACTACAGGGATATTTGGCTTAGCTGGACACATCTACTTTTTCGCATTTTGTTCATTTTGAAACAATACATGTATATATTCATCCCGGTTACATACTCACACTCTGGAGATTGTGAAACACTTACATACTTAAATATATATGTTTCAGACTTCTGCTTGCTTAGTTTAATTATATCCGGAGTATGATATGTTGTTTTAGTATAATCTCATTCATGTTTAACTCATTAATATTGGTGAAATCTGAACATCATTATCCATATTGCATAAGAGATGTGCTGGATCTCGGGAGTAGAGCTTTGCTTGACCTCCGAAATTCAGGGTGTTACACATACCAACTTAAATTAAAGTAAGCATAATGGATAAAACCCTCACCTTTTATATTTGTGTCTTCTTCGAGTGGGAAGGCGCGTCGTGGGATTAGACTCTTAACCTAGCATTTAACAATTTAAATGGTTAGGTTCTTCTGTAATTTGTCTTAGATTAGTCTATATATTATCAACGTGATTGCATTAAGTTAGGAAATTCAACCTCAACTCATCTCGACTCGAGTCCATACTTGAATTTCCTGACTGAGTCAGCTCCTTTTGACTCTGTTTAGGGTGTCTTGACTCAGTCCGTTGGAAGGGAAGAAAAAGGAGAAAACCTATAAGAGAGTGGTGATGATCTACCTTGGTTTGGTGTGACTCAGTGATTCGATGGATTGCGGCGCTCAACTCAGGCCTTCTTCTTCCTTGGCTTGCGATTAGGAATTCCCTTCTTTTCTTTCTTCTCCTCTCTTTCTTTGTTTCTTTTTCTTTTCTTTTCTTTTCTTTTCTTTTCTTTCTCTTTTTTCTTTCTTTTCCTTTCTCCTTAGGCTAGAACGTCCAGCAGTACCTAGAACGTGCCTGACTCGGTAGCCACAAGGACAGCGGGCTTACTCACTCTCAACTCACTCTCTCCTTCCCATTTTCTTTTTTCCTTCTCTCTCTCTCTCTGGTTGGCTACATATTTTCCTCAGTGTTGGAGGGAGGAAGATTTTTATAGGACGTGAAGGCCTTTAGATCTTTATGCATAGTTTCTACGCTATTTTGTTTCGCAAGAGAAAAAAGGGAACAACGGATCACTATCTATACTCGACGGATCTCCTTCCAGGACTCGCCTTCTTCTCTTCGTCGATCAAATCAGATCAAGATGGTCCACCATTTGAACATCTTGGATCCTTGATTAAATCCGTGACAAACTCGCTGTCCTTGGATGGTTTTTTGGGCAAAATATTCGGGCGACAGATTCGTATCCGTGAAGAATGACAAAAACCACAACATTTGGTTTCCTTATTTCAATCGACTAGGGTTGGATCGAAACTCTACTCTCCTCAATTCGGAGTGCTTAGATTGTAGCTAGGTTCCCTGTCTCGGGCGAGCAAGGCATGAAAACTGGAAGGACTTGTGGATGGGAGTTTGTTTGGTTATTCGAATTGATTTGATGTGGAAGGTCTAGGGTTCGGTTGAATCTCTCTTCCGGATATGATGACTGGTCTGGATGAGAGAGATGGCCTAAGATGGTGGCCCACTACAACATCTATCGCAGTCGGGGTCAAATTTCCCGAACGCGGGAGCGAGAAAGGAGGGAGAAGTCGGGAGCAGTTCGGTTGTGGGAAGATTTGTGCACGTGTGGGAGCTTGTCTGTGTGCGAAACGACCTAGGGTATGGTCGAATCTGCCCCCTGGACATGATGGACAGTCCAGATCATCCGGATGGGCGATCATGGTGGCCACGAATCTCACAATCGGATGTTGTCTGTTTAAATTTTCAACAGCGGGAAACCGGGTTCGATTTGGAGATCGGGTCAAACCTTGTTTGACCCGATTTCTGGTTTAATGCAATGTCGGTGCACATGTGTTGTGCACACTCAGGGTTATTTGTGGGGTCCACAGTGATGTTTTTGAGAAATCTACTCCGTCCATTCGTTTCGTCCGCCCATATTAGGGTCCAAATGGGGTCCCTGGTCAGAGATCAGGCATGTCTAAAGCTCAAGTGGGCCACCCTAAGGTGAATATTTGTTTTAACCATTGATTTTGCTGATCCAAGGGTTGAAATTTGACATGTATGGTTTATTTATGATATATTGGCATGGTGTAAAATTTCACATCAACCGGATCGTGGGAACCATGTGATCTAGAATTCAGGGGTCTAGGTTATTGGCATTTTCATAATTATTGCTGACATGAGAGTTTTGTGAAATCTAATGGTTCTATATGGTTGTATGCGCATTTATGAACAATTCTTACAAAAGAAATTATATCTAAATCATTATGGATGAAGGATTATTAGCTGATTTAGTTAGGGGAACATACATGTATCAAACCAAATGATCAACGGTCGGAAGACCTGATTTATGGATGGAGACTGTTCTCAAGGGTCAGATTCGCATTGGGGAATAGATGTAAGGTTAGGTTAGCTAGATTGGTGTTGTACGCATGTACGTATTATGTTAAATTTCAAGGTAACAGTCGAGAACTTTTCAATACTCGGGCATTGAAAAGTTCGGGGGCTTACAATCTACCCCCCTTAAACACAATTTCATCCCCGAAATTTTTAACTTCTATTATACAACCCATTTTCCATGCCCCTAAGGATTCCCTACTTTCCCCATGAAGAATGTTTGTGTGCGAAAGTGTTCACAACTGACTACTAGGATTGGGGTTGTGACCATCTACGCACCTTAAAGAGGAACCTTGCCTGCGGAATTCGATAACACATATCCCAATTATAAATATTATTAGCATAATTATCTTACTGGTGTTCCCTATCTCAAATATATCCAAGTGTGCTATCGCAACTTAGTTTTGACAGGTTATAACTAAATTTTGCTAAAACTCTTCTTCCTCTATTCTAACAAGTCAACCTATGTTTACATGTTTCTTCAGGAATTGAAAATCCTTCTAGCTAGTATCTATCGAAACTAGGGATTTATTTATATGTCTAATGACATCACAATTTCTGATAGTGTTTACCAAGATTACAAGTTCATCTCGGTGGCTAGTAATAATATCTTAACATTCCTCCTATTTTCTTTTACCTTTAAGGGTAATTCTCTGTTATCTAAAGTATAATACAATTCCCTATTTCCTGTGTTCGAGGTAACACGAATAAATGGTTGTAGTGGGTTTAAGCCCGATACACAGATCCTTTGTCTGTGCAGTACAGAGGATTTATTGGTATCAATTCCTAATCTTGTTAAATCTCGCTCCTTTGCTTGATCAGGGCATTGGGATCATTTGAGATTTTCTAAGACTTAGAATTTGAGTCAAAACGCGTAAATTTCGCGTAAGCACGGTTCCATAAGTCCATAATCTGGATTGTTCTAAATTCATGGGAATATCATGAAATCTTTTATTCTCGTAAGAGATAATTATACGTGGCCAATTAAGCTTTCACTGTGTACTCTGATTATCTGATATACTACCTCAAATTACTTCTATCATTCTCGCTGATTCATTATGCTTAAGTTTCAATGTATTACTTGTATGGTAGGTATATATATATATATATATATAATATATATGTCTAGGTGTGCATATAATTGGCTAAATGAATCGGGACGCTACAGCCTATACTCCTTAAACAAAAATCTTGGCCCCGAGATTTGGTAATTGGATTGACCTGCTTATGCCCTACCCAATTATGGTTCCGTAAACCTATAGTTCTGATCATTCTAGATCCTTGGGGAATATCAATTTTTTTTTTTTGTCATTCTACCATAAAATTACCCTAGGTTTCATAGAGGATAGGCCTAGATTATCCATTCCTTGTTGAACCCAAGATCTAGTGTCATCATTTCTATGAGCGATTGTAAATTCCCAAAATCATTTTATATTGACAGGCCGTCACTCTCAGAATTTTAATTTCTAATCCGTGCGTACAATTTATTTTAAAATTGGAAATTAAGTCCTTGACTTATTCCTGAAGTTACAAAGAAATTTCTGAGGTAATATTCCACGGTTTGGGGGTTGTTTCACACTAGTGATATGTATAAAAGCTTGTTGTCCAACAACAATTCCTACCTATTTTTGTTATTGTCAGATTTTTATAGAATTTTGTACAGATCTGATTGGGTTAAAATTTTAGGAGGAGATTTTTGGGAACCTAAGTGAGGTAGAAAAAACTTTTCAAAATTTTCTGATAAGTATACCTACCGAGACTAGCATAAGTTTCCTAATGTGTCAGTTTTCCTCGAAATGACAACAAAAATTTAGGAAAATTGGAAGATATCCAATTCCGGTTTGGGAGACTTGTTTTTATTGCTTGGAAATTCATTTAAGGATGAATTTTAGTTCATAAAAAGTTTATTTGGGATTTTGAGAACTTTTCTAAAGGTACCTAGATTGAGAGTATCTAAATTCCATATCTAATTTAACATTCTTAATATTCTCAATGGGGGACTTGAATGTGGGTTTCTAATTCTTCAACTTCCTAGTTCCTTCGGAAATTCATTTGAGTATATCTATCTAATTCATTATATATCTTAATCGTGTAAAGATTATGGTGGTCCATTCCCTCAAGCCATGTTAATCTCATTCTTATGCTTCGATACCAACTGTAACATCTCGAATTTTCAAGGCCAGAGTTTGTACTCGTACTCGAGAAAATCGGGTGTTAATAATGTATAAATTGGATGCTTTAAAAATTGCACCTTATTTTTTTTCATTTATATCACATCCAGCTACATTTATGCAGGTAACATTCATGAGAATAAAATCGACTTATTGATTATTTTATCAGAGTAAAAGAATTCAACAAATAATCAAATGCCCTCTCAATGGGAGCTTATCACATTTTTTGAGTTCGCAACGAAAGTATAAAACTAAATCATAAAACTATCTTCTTATTCTTTCAGTATAATCTTTCATAGGAAGATGGTCCTTTAGGACTTCAATCTGTACATCACCTGCATCATCTGTACGGTTGGAGAGGGTCAACGCCCTACTCATAGTAATGATTATCCTTTAAGATTAACATTAATTCAAGAGATCCATAAAAGTAATGTAAGGGTTCTGATACGTCACGTACTCCACTACTACGAGAAGTATCAGTATGCGCAAACAACCTACATGAGATGCATGCCTAGTAAAGTGTGTGCGGTTCATCATATGTAGTGATCATCACAATGTGGAATACAATTCATAGAAAACCCAGATCACCTCGCATTCTCACACTACGAAGATTCACCGGCATGTCCGACGCTATCGTGGATTTACGTGAATACCTCACGGCAACACAACACATGAGTCGGATGAATTACGTGACACGATTTGTTCATGGAGCGAGTATTTACGACATCCAATCCCGGAAGTGATGTAACACGCATTGCGAATTACTTACTTCGGTTTGTGCACCACTACCCAAAATCGATGGAATTACGTGTCTACCAAGAGGGTCTCTACCCAAAGCACATTATGTCCATGATATAATAATTAAATCACTAGTTGTGATACCTTCAACACATCACTTGTAATTAAGAGAATGTAAACTGAATCATGGGAGTTCTGTAATATCATGACACATGCCCAAACCTTAAAGGTAAATAGCACAAGGCTAACAAGATATAAAGGAGAGTAGCAACAGTTAATTCAACAAAGAGGAGAGTGGCAATGGCCAACTCAATAATAAGGGGAGTAGCAATGGCTAACTCGATAAAAGGAGAGTGACAATGGCCAACTCAGTAATAAGGAGAGTGGCAATGGCCAACTCAACAAATAGAAGAGCAACAAGGGCTAACTCAACAAAGTTGGTAAAGGCAAGGGCAAGGCTTGTATCCATCGCCCCACATAAATTCATAAATATCACTCGTAATTAACATCACACCATAATCCCAAAGGGTAAATAATTATTGATGATGAATTAAATAATTGCAAAGAGAAAATCATGGAATAGGTAAAAGGCAAGATAATTCATACCAACTTCAATTAAAGTAAGCATATAGGATAAAACCCTCAACTTTAATATCTGTGTCTTCTTCGAGTGGGAAGGCGCGTCATAGGATTAGACTCTTAACCTAGCGTTTAAGAATTTAAATGGTTAGGTTCTTTTATAATTTATCTTAGATTAGTCTATATATTATTAATGTGATTCCATGAGGTTAGGAAATTCAACCTCAACTCATCTCAACTCGAGTCCGTACTCGAATTTCTTGACTGAGTCAACCCCTTTCGACTCCGTTTAGGGTGTCTTGACTCAGTCCGTTGGAAGGGAAGAAAAAGGAGAAAACATATAAGAGAGTGGTGATAATTTACCTTGGTTTGGTGTGACTCAATGACTCGATGGATTGCAGCGCTTAACTCAGGCCTTCTTCTTCATTGGCATGCGGTTAGGAATTCCCTTCTTTTATTTCTTCTCCTTTCTTTCTTTCTTTCTTTTTTCTTATTCTTTTCTTTCTCTTTCTTTTTTTTTTTTTTTCTTTTCCTTTCTCCTTAGGTTGGAACGTCTAGCAGTACCCGGACCGTGCCTGACTCGGGCTCTGACTCGACAACCACAAGGACAGCGAGCTGACTCACTCTCAACTCACTCTCTCCTTCCCATTTTCTTTTTCCTTCTCTCTCTCTCTCTACTCTTGGCTGCATATTTTCCTTTGTGTCGGAGGGAGGAAGATTTTTATAGGACGTGGGGGCCTTTAGATCTTCTTAAGTGGAGCACAAAGTGGCCCACTACAAAAAAAAAAAAAAAAAGGGCTGTAGGAAATACCAACGGCTAAAATCCGTAGCTAAAAGTTATATTTTTAGGGGTAGACGTTCAATTGCTACTGTTTTCTTGTGGTGTTGTTCACCCGAGATCTATTTCGAGCTGATTTTTTGATATGAACCTTAAAAGATTTTTTTACAAATGGATCTACGGTGTGGATTAAACACAAACATCATGGTGGGGCCCATAAAGCCCTACCAGATCCAAAGCACGAGCCACAGTTGTCATTTGTACGATGAATGGGTGTGAGTTTTGCAATTTATGTAAAATAGTGGTGACTCGTTCATATAAAGCGTGGGTTTGATATATGGCTATCAAGACCATCCAAATAATGGGTCTTGTTGTAGATGGTTTTATATTATACTTTTCTTATGTAATAGTATCTTAACCATCCAATAAATGGACTCTTAATTGTACGAATGTGAATAGAGTTTATTTTATAAATTATGGAAAACGCACATTTTTCCGGATTCGAACTCTTGTCCCATTTCAGCAGAGGAATTTCCAAATCCCTCTTTCGACCGCCTTTTCTTCCTCTCCGTTACTGCTTTCGAGCACTCTCTTCATCTTCCGAGCGTCCTTCTACCTTGCGGTGGCGTGATGATTCAGACCGTTCATCCAGAAGCTCGTATCTAGAAGCCGTGAATCCTTCGAGCGCCCTTCTTTCGAACGCACATTCTTAGTGATTGGAGATCATCATATTTCATACTAAGGTGAGTCATAAATTTCCAAATCCCTCTTTTAAGTTTGTGTGGATGATGAGATGTCTGACGATGGTTTGAGAAGAGGATTGCTGATGGTCCACATTCAACCTGGACGTGTGACCTCCCTGGCAAGTGGAATGGCCTGATTTTTCAGATCACGTGATGTGCAGTGCAGACTGTGGAATCCATCTGAGGCATTTCTCGGATGTCACGCTGTTTATCTGCCAGCCCACTTCGATCTATGTGGTGTACATTCACGCTGTTTATCCGCCAGCCCATTTTAGAACGTGGCCCCAAAATTGAAGCAGATCCAAATATCGGGTGGACCACTCCATATGAAACAGCTGTGATTGAACGCCTACCGTTAAAAACTTTAAGGGCTCACTGTAATGTTTATTTTACATCCAAACGGTTGATAAGATAAAAAAGACTGGGTAAATATCAGCTTGATCTAAAACTTCTGTGGCCCACAAGAAGTTTTTAATGGTTAATCACTATTGTTTCCTGTGTTGTGGTCTACCTGAGATTTGGATATGCTTCAGTTTCATGTCTCACGTCTTAAAATGATTTGGATATGCTTCAGTTTCATGTCTCACATCTTAAAATGATTTGGATATGCTTCAATTTCATTCTTCAGTTTCATGTCTCCGTATTTTAGAAACAGAATATGGAACATGTGTGTCCGAAGATTCTAGAACAATTTCTGATTCAAGAGATGACAACTTTCTAGGGATGACTAGATTAACGAACTTTGTTAAGTTCCAAGGAGCAATACTTGAGCTTCTTCAAACCAATTGTGATGGTAATCAGTCACCGATTTCAACTGCTTTGGGAACAACCTTCATTGATAGATATACTGGAAGCTCACCTTCAGGTACTACAACTCCAGTTTTGAATGGGGAAATTGGTGGGTTCTCAGGGATGCTGAAATTGAGTATACCTTGGAAAAAAGGTTCTTTGGACATTCGCAAGGTGGATGCAGATCTTACTATCAGTCCTGTGGTATCAAGGCTTCAACCCAGCACCATAAATTGGATCATAATCTCATGGGAATGTCTCAAGCATGTGGGTATTGATGGAAGAAGTGATATGCATCACCAAGCTACAGTGTCTGTCTGCCTTAATTCTGCATCTTGCTACCATTCTTTAACCTTGGATTCTGCTGTAACAGTGACATCAAGCAGTGAGAAATTGACAACAGGCATATGTTCTCTCAGTCAGGAAACAATAGTAGATGCTTCATTGTTAGGCCCACATGTGATCTCTAACTGGGTGCGGCTATTGATCAGCAAAAACCATGGAGCTGAGGCAGAAGCAGATTACTCTGCAAGGTTTGTTTCTTGTTCTATGCTTTACTTCATCAATCTATGGGACTGGGATCAGCTCCGTTTCTGTAATCACCAAGACCCTCAAGGGAGTGAAGTTCTATGGGACTCAAGTCCTGCTGGTTATTCTTGTGCAGGTTTTGATCTGCCTGAACAAATCTCACCTAGACACATAATAAGAAATAAAAATACATGCAGTTTCTATTGTAGTTGTATTATGGCTTACTTTCTTTGTACCATAGTAGATCACAACAGGTTCACGAGCTGGTCTCTCTTGTGATTCAAACCCTTGAAATATATCCCTTTCTTTAAGGAAGGGAGGATTTATCAAAAGAGAAATAGAAGAGATTGCAATAGAGGGAGGGAATTCCCAATCAACAAAGATTGGAGATGGGACCCTTGCCTTGCCAAACCATAAACTATATCATTTTCTTCCCTAGCGGAATGCATGAAAGAAGCTATTAGATACCCTTTCATTTCCCTAACCTCTTCCATCTATCTTGCCAATCTTTGGGGTTAATCATCTGTAGATTTGGCCCATTTAATACTTTAAAAGACAAGAAAACTGGATGGGAAAGAAAATAAGGAGGAAAAGAATGGATTTTTTTGCATGCCCCACACGGTTCAAAGGTTGATTTTAATGAGGTTCTCTCTCTGCAAGAGATGCTTTCTCCCAAAACTCATACACTTTATTTTTTTATTCCGATTTTCCTTGCCTTACGGCATGTACTAAGAGATATATAATATCTCAATCGTTCTAAATTAAGAAAAGAACTAGAAATGTAAGAATTAGAAATATCACGTATAGGTGGTCTTAAATCTCTCATTTCCTTTTATTCTCTCCTATTCATCTATTTCCTATCATATTTCGATCTTCCAAGATATTAATAGATCTTATTAAAGATCCACCAAGATATTAATGCATCCTATTAAAGATCATCTAAGACACAAATATCTCAGAATAGAAAACCATTTATGACATAAATCCCTTGAAAGTATCCCTTGAGAACGTTTATTAAATAAAGGCTTCAAAGAATCAAAGCTAAAATCACACAAACGATCCGTGTCTCTTGAAAATCTCTAAGAACAACTCAACATATGAGGCCCAATGGATGGGCCGTAGGACTTGCAAATTAGGCTTTTGGGGCCCAAATCTTCATAAAGTCAAACGGAGTCATAAACTCCTCATCTCGATCCTGACAAGACCTGTGAAAGCATGCCAAACCTTGCCTTGATTATCCTGAATATTTCCCTATCCCTGCCGGCCTCCAATTTTCTCTAGAACTATCACCAATATTAAGCTTCTACATACCATTAAGCCATATTCTGATTTGAAAATTGAAGTTTCTGTCGAATACTTGTATCACTTGTATCAATATCCGACATGTATGGTTTCTGCTGATTTTATTGGTCAGGCCTTGAGGAATTTAGGGTGTTCACTATTTAAATATCCTATGAAAGGAAAGAAAGCTTCAACTTTTTCTGAGAGTGATCAAAGAATGCCTATTTTTTCAAATCTTCATATTGTCAATGACTTCTCCTGAACCTGTAGAAGGTTTATGTTCAATGCATTGAACCGTTGATTTCTTTTGCAGCATCGATCAATTTTTTGAATGCTTTGATGGAATGAGGAGTTCCCAAGCAACTTTGGCCAACACTGGTATATGGAACTGGAGCTGTTCCGTTTTCAGTGCAATAACGCTGCATCCAGCTTGGCTTTTGGGTCTGTGCATATCCCGTATGGTAAGTACTTATTATTGTTGGTATTCATTCTTCCCTTATGCTGAAAGTATTACTCATTGAATTATATCAGTTGCACACATCATCAATTGCCTCTGTTGTTTTTGGCCCTTGCTGTACACATCTGCCTTTCATTTCTATACTTATGGTACCTTTGGACTACTGAATTGTGTCCCTCTACGATCAGTTAGCTCATGTATACTTTTTTCTTCATTTTTCCGAAAGATAACTGGAATTTTATTAAAAAGAAAACCAAAAACAAACTACAAACAAACCAAGCGAAGGCGCCGAGATAGCGGCCCAGCTGAATAACGAGAATCTATAAAGCCATCTCATTTGGGTGGGAACTCATTTCTAAGTTTGCAAATTGAATAACTAAAATCTAGAAAGCCATCTCCTTACATTTTGCATTAGATGCATTTTGTTCCATCCTTGTTGTCTCTGGAGTCACTTATCCCATTATATATTATTTTGTGCCTTGCTAAAAGTCAGAGTCGAGACATCTTTGGTATGTGGAACTGCAAATCTTGTCATTGTTCCCAACATTGTTTCTTTCTTTTGATCTGTTTAGCAATCTTTTGATCTTTTGTAGCAGTAGTGGGATTTGGGAGTGGATTAGGACCCTCTTTCATGCAGTTTCTTCTTTAATCCTCATCATCATCATCATCGTGCAGCTTTCTAATAATTCTTGCTTCTGTTACTGCAGCCATTTAAGTTCTTTCTTTTGCAGGCAGCTTTTTGGTTGCCCATCCATCAAAAGAACTATTTTTGCAGCTAAAAGTTTGTTCTTTTTTCTGCATTCGGGAAGCTATCGTAAGTAAATTTTCAAGTGTCTAATAATTTATTTCATAGATAAAATAAATAAATAAACAAATAAACGAAGTCTCTATTTACTTTGCCCGTTCCATCTTTTGATTATTCTTTCATTTCTCATGCATTCAGGTTTGCCAACCTTGCAAATTGAGAAGCTTGTGCAAATTTGTGAACCAGAGTAAATAAATGGTGGAACTTGGATTTAAAAGATGCATTAATGATTCTTATATTATTCAATTTTCTCATGATGATTGTTTTATACAAGACTAATGTACAAGGACAGTACAAGGGATGAAGAGATTGGGTGTGCACATGGTGTGTTTGATGAAATTCCTAAGAGGAATTTGATCATGTGGAGTGCAATGATTTGTGTGACTCAATCATTTCAATTGCTGAGTTTATATGGTAATTTATCATGCCCGAAGATTCAAAGCGTGTGGCCCATCCTGTGTTAACGTTAGATCTCAAATGTGTTCGCAAGTGGTTGGGAAGGGGATTAAAGTGTGTATGGGCTTAGAAAATTTCTTGTTTTCAGTACTGTGTTTAATTAATTCATCCTTATAGGCTTATTAAGCTGTAGGAGCATCTGTACATGTGCTGGCAACAGAGCATAGCTCAATCAATGCTTGCATGAATGAAAAGAATCAGGTGTCTGTGATATGAAAGAAGTGGAGATCAAGTTACCATGACAGAATTCAAAATGTTCAACTATTCCTTCTCCACCGCATAGTGTAAGTTGACTACCTATGCAAAGCATATTGAACTATCTTCCATTAGGATCATGTAAGTTTATTATGTTAGTCTTGTTCTAAGTTAGCCCCATTAGGATCATGTTGGTTGCTCACATAAACTACTATTCTTGCTCACATAAACCAGTGTGAGTTTAACCTTTTTTTTTGTGGAAACCATAGTCAACACACCACCATGCCCTTAGGAACACACATCCACACAAACACACAAGTATGCATGCACAATATCTTTTTTCTTTATATTTTTATTTGAAGGAAAAGAAAACCAAAATCAATGCATTGAGCAACGTGTAAAATGCAACCATAATATCAAGTTAGTGTATTGTATTGTTCAATGGGCTAATATGATGCTCAAGAGCGATATTTTGCGTCCTAGTGTGGCTATAATTTTTTAAATGGATTCTTGGTGGCAGTTTGAGTGTTACATCACATATAAGGCATTCTTAGTGTATTGTATTTGCAAATGTGAATGATAATAAATAAACAACTTTATATATATATATATATATATATATATATATATATATCAATGGAGGATACCTTGATTAGGGGGACATGAAACCTTGATTAGGTGGACATGAAATTCTTGTAGCTTATGGTATGTACCCCAATATTGGTTGTATGTTACTAGTATGTAGTAGATGATACTGGGTCAATATTTTTTGTATGTGGCTAAAATTTTTATCTCAACTACTCTACACAGATTCTGTCCCACTTCCTGCAACTAAATTCCTTTGCATATTTACTGTTAGGAATGGAAGGATTGTAGATAATATGTTTCATTAGAGGATTTATATTTAGTTTGAACTTTGAATCTATCCTCTAAAGAAATAGAGAAATTAGAAAGGAAAAATTGCCTTTGTATAGAAGGTAGGCCCAATCATGTAAATGCTCTTAACTGTCCTAAAGCCAACTCCAAAATTAGATCCAAAGACCCAATGGATACCCAAACACGATCAGATCCAGGTAATTAAGAACCAAACCCAATCAGGACCGTCCATCATCAGTTACAAGTTTTGCATGAAACAGGACCATTATTTATTTTTCATTCTTAACCGTCAGCTAACCAAATCATCTTAATTTGGGGACCATGATACTTCTAAACTGAGACCCATAATATCAACGGTTTAATTTGAACTACATGTATTCTACGTATACAATTTCTAAGAAATTATAAGTGCCTGTGTATCATCCATCATACTCCAAAGTATCAAAGTTTTTGTGTAATATTTTTCCCGCATGTAGCTGCCCTTTATTCCCAGTTCACGCAAGAAAGTCATTCCTCATAGTAGAAGGAAATAACATCCCCTGATCATTGCATATTTTACTAACTACTTTTCAGTGTGGTGGTCCACCAGATGAATAGTTTCTGATCACCATAGCTTGAATCTAAAATCTAAAGCCTGAATCTGAAATCCGAAGTAAAAAAACTTGTTTGATAATTATGGCATTCAATTCCCATTGCTTCTAGTTTGTAGCCTACTTTAGTTTTGGATCTGCCTCATTTTTTAGATCATGTCTCAACCTGAGGTGGCAAAATAGATGGACATGATGGATTTCTCAAAAACATCATGGTGATGCCAAATGTTTGGACTGTGACCCATGACCCTTAATCTCTACTTTTTCCTGCCATGTGGCCCACTTGAGTTTTGGATCTGTCTCATTTTTGGGTTCATCCCATAACATGAGTTGGCAAAACTGATAGACAATGAATTTCTTAGATACATCGCAATGGGCCCCACAAATGATTGAAGTTGAACAATCAAAGTTCAATACAAACCGTGTGGCACACTTGAATATTGAATCTGCCTCATTTTTGGGCCAACCACCTAAAATGATGCCACCCAAATGATGGATGGAGTGGAATTATTAGAAACATTACGGTGGGCCCAAGTGTTTCAAGGGCTGACATTCAATCTCCACACACACAGAGGTAGTAGTAATGCATGCATGCATGCATGCATGGGTGATGCTATTGGATAACTATTTACCAACCTTGTTGCGACTCCGTGGGGCCATGTAATGTATATGGTTTATCCATGCAGTCCATCCATTTTTTGAACTCATTTTAGGGCCACATAAGCCTAAAATGAGGTTGATCCAAAGATCAGGTGGACCACACCAACAGAAGTGAGGACCTATTGAAACCAACCCAAGGCCTATCATGATGTTTTTGAGAAATCCACCGCATCAATCCATTTTGCCCGCTCATGTTAGGGTGTAAGCACAACAATGTAGCTAGAAGAAATCTTGCACCCCACAACTTTGGCAGCAAATTCTCATCTTCCAGGCAGCTACCAGCAATGCCAACATCCCAGCCCTTCATGACCTGACCTATACCTGTAACAAACAATTCCAAAGTCTTTCAGTCGCGCCTGTAACCTTCTAAAAGAAAAGAAGAAGAAGAAGAAGATTTGCTTTGCATTATAGAGTAGGTGAACTATAACATTACCTAGACAACTTAAAAAGGCCTTTAGCCAATATTAGAGTCAAATATCAGTCCATTCTTCTTTAATCGGCCAATGTAGTAGATAGCAACCTGAAATCATGTATTTTCTTAGTGGAAAAATGAAGCAAAAGGAAAAAAAGAAATAATTGAAATGATTACGGACGTAGGGGGAAGTGTGATTCACAAGTGATTGATATTTGTGTCTTTCCTTTTATGCATTTAGAAAAAGATTTGCTTTACATTATAGAGTAGGTGAACTATACATTACCTAGACAACTTAAAAAAGCCTTTAGCCAACTCTTCTTTAAGTCGGCCAATGTATTAGATAGCAACTTGAAATCTGTATTTTCTTAGAGGCAAAAATGAAGCAAAAGGAAAAAAGATTTAATTGAAATGATTACAGACTTTGGGGGAAATGTGATTCTTTGCATGATGGAACTTACAAAAGGGAAAGCCCATAAATTGGTGAGAATTTGAGAAAACCGCAGTTCTCTGTGAATATTTTATATCAAGTATTGTTGATATTTGTGTCTTCCCTTTTATGCATTTAGAAAGGTAGTGATTGAATTCTCATAGGAAAGAGATTGAGGCAAGAGTTGCTTCTGAAAAGTTGCATGCTTCTTTGTCAGGAGAGCTTGAAAAAGCCCATCAGGAGCCATTAACCTCCAATCAACAGGGCATGCGAATGTTTAGTTTAATTAATTTGTTTATTTCATTTTATTTCAATTTTCATTTTGGATGAATCTCAATTGAAATCCCCAACTGGGTATTGTTGGATTCTGTAGATAGCATCTCTTTAGGATGTTAACAAGTGGTTGCAAGAATAGAACATTGAGTTTGCAGCAATACGACAGCAATCTTCAATCGGATGGAGCGTTGGCTGCCGAGAACATTTCCAAGTTGCAGAAGGAAAAGAACATAATATGGAAATCTAAGCAACTTGAGGGCTCATAATGGTTTGTTACAAGAATAATTGAATTCTTCCATGGTGAGTATATCTTTCATGTTACTTAATTGCTGGTGTTATTACTTCATGTTTTTTAAATAGATTGTTTGATGCCATTGGGATCTATTATAACTTGCATCTGAATGAGTTTTAAATGGCGATAAAATGGTGTTAAAATGCTAGAATAAGTTTTTGGTGGGAGAAATAACACAATCAAATTGGGATAAATTTGGTGTTGGATGTAGAAAAATAACACATACATGCTAATCTCCCAACTCTTTGTTACATTATGAGATCATATTTCCCTTTTTGATTTCTTCATGCACTCAGAAAATCAGTTGGTTAATTAATTGTTTTCACAATCGCTTAATGTGAGTTCATATTTCAAAGGACTGATCTCGTGTCGAAGAGGGTGCATCCAATAGGCAGATCATCGGCCATAGTTCTACAACTCGTCGAGTCTACCCAAAACAAGGCCATAAACTCAACAAATTGACTCGACTGAAGTCACGGGACTCATCCTAATCATTTTTTTTTATCCAATAGGTATTTTCTCTTGCTTTAGACTTTGTTCTATAGCATAGTGTTTGTAATTATCATTTTTCTCGCTATAGTGGATGGCGGAACAAGATTCATCGCAATTTTTTGAATAGGATTCTTATTAAACAATCGTGTGAATTATTTTTTTAATGACTATCAGGTGTAGGATTCGAAATTTTTAAAAAAATAAAAAATAAAAAAAATCTGGCGATATTTTTTTTATTCACAGATATTTTTAGCGTCGGACCAAATCCGTCGCTAATTTCTAAACAAGTTGGGTCGACAGATTTGCGGTCCGTCGCTCCTCTTGTTAGCAATGGACCTTTTCAAATTTTAGTAACGGATTTTTTATTTTTTACGACGAGTCTTATCCGTCGCTACTATACGACGGATTTTATCCGTCGAAAAAACAACCCAATAAACAGCGACGGACGAAATCCGTCGTAGATTCACGATTTTGGCATAGTGCCTAGCTAACCAAAATAAGGAAACCAAAGGTTGTTGTGGGATCTCGGTCTTTTGCAACATCACTCGTGTGCACACGTGTCCTAACTCGCACCGTTGGTAGACTATACACTGCACCCTAGTGCACCTAGAAAACTTACCAAAGTGATTTGTTCTGGATGACCATGAGACCTCTATCATGTGGACCGCGTTGTTGTTGTAGTCACAATGGTGAAAACCATGTGTCAATCTGATGCTCCGTTAGTAAGATATGACCCATCGAATGTAAGGCTCAAATTATGTATCCAATAACACAAGTAACCTTTATTATGCTAGGCTCATTGGACTTGAGCCCATGTGGGCCTAAAGCCCACTTTTAGAACATGGAAATTACCAATAAATAGGACAATTACTACATGACAAAATAAGAACCTAGTACATATAAGACAATTAGATTTTATCCCAAAACTTATCATTAGCCCTCTCCCCATGCCTTAAAAACTAATCATGACTCATGTCCACCTCATCCTATACATGCATCAAATGCATGTCTTGATTTGTGCCACATTACTTCAAACAACCAATTGCGATACTCCATTTTATCATCCACCATGCATCACTTATAACCTATAACCCTTATCCATCCATTAGCCAATGCATATCTAGATTTCTTCCACCTTGGCCAATGCATGCTTAGCACCATCCACCTCATCCATATAATACCCATACCATACATCACATTCCACCTCATTTTTAGCACCAATGACATCCCATGAACTTGCCACACCATTTTGCCACCTCAACCCCCAATTCCCTATACAAGAGTAGGAGCTCTCTTACACTTATTCTTTTCCTATACTTAGAAAAATTCTGAGATTTTAAGAGAGAGCGAGAGAGAGTGGGGCCAAGGTGTGGCCCACCATTGATCAAGAGGGAGTAGACCACACATCATCATCCAACCATCCATCCATTGAGGTGAGTATACACCCCTCCTTCCATCTTCCTCATCCTGCTCTTTCTTCCTCTTTTTATTTTCTTGATATGTATGGGCCCCATTGGTGTGGAGTTCTTGTGTGTATGTATTTATATCTATGGTGGTCAACAAAGTGGCCCATGTCAGTATGGTCCACCATGATGAACATCATATCTACACCCCTTCATTTGTAATCCTATTTTTGTTTCTAGATAGAAACTTCTAAAAATCATATAAAATCAACCATGCTAAGATCGGAGTTGAAACTTGGGAATATTATGAATCATAATATGAAATCACTCTGGACCAAATTTTGTAGCCATCCAATGATCCAATCATCTGTAACATAAGTTTACTTAGCTGCTGTCCAGCAGCATATGCAGGATTCCGATTTGCCCAAAATGGACCCATTTTTAATTCTTTTAATGAATGTATTAAAATATACGTTCCATTAAATTTGTAGAAAATTGAAGTAGCTTTCCAATGGTATATAATAGGCCTCAATCGGAGTTCGGACGGCTGAGATCTTGGCCTTATACGAAAGATGTATTTGGGAGCTTATTATGACCATTCTTGTTTGGGTCATATCTGTGATTCCAACGGTCGGATGTATTTGATATTTGCTCTTAACTTACTTGAGATAGTTAATAATCATATGTATGGTCCCTATGGTCAGATTCTTTCATGATATAATTTAGAAAATTCTGGACCGATAGATACTTCTGTAAGGACAAATCTTGAATTTCCATGTGTGGCTCAAATAGATCCAAGGCTCTGTATAGTTGGAAACCTATAAATAGCCTAAATGATTTGTTCCCAAACCATCCATTGGATCAGATCTTCCAACTGAGAATCTGATCATAGAGATTTCATCAATATATATTTCATGCGTTACTTGATGAATATGTTGGATCTATGTTATACATAACAATTTTCCTCGCATTGACTCACTTGGGTGTGGGATCACTTTTGATTTATGCATTTTATTAGTTCATCCAATCTGGGAACCCATGTATATTTTTGTATGTCTCTTATCTATGGTTTGCTAGTATGTGGACCTCACTTGCTATTGGATCTATTTCATTCCCTTAACACTTTCTGTTTGCGGAAAATTTTCCAAGTACTTAACTGTATTGCATGTAGGCCTCTTTGACACCTTGTAATGGCCCCAACACTTTATAGTTAAGGGTCCCACTTTAGGGGATGTTTAATCCTTATATAAGTGAGCTGGGATGTCCCACCTTTTTGTCAGGAATGATCCCTAAGTGTTTGGAAATTGGGCCTTAAGTTGTGATAGACCCCATTTCTAAAAACTGTCTGATTATTTGTGTTTTATACCAACTTTGAGCCTCTGTAGTGGACCACACACTAGAGGTTTGAGTAGGCCACCACTTGGAACCTCTAACCTACAATAATGAATAGATAAATAATATTTTAATTGGGCCAAATCAGACCCTACATGATCAGGGAGTGAATCCCAAAATGTGGTCAGGCATGGTTGTGCAGAAAATTCTGTGCAGAAAATTAAAGTACCTATGTTTGGCCCTTTACCAAATATTACATGTGCACAACCAGTTGGTACCAACTTCTAGTTTTTAAAGTACATATATAGTAAAACCAAGGGCACCTGTCAGCACACTGAAATGTTGTCCCTTGTGATCATGGGATATACTTAAAATTGAGTCAAAACTAATTCTGCACTATATTTCCTGCACAGTTTCTCCAAGTACCCATGTTTGGGCCATCACCGTAAATTGTACTCACCCAACCAATGAGGTCTGCCTTATAATTTGTAAAGCCCATACATTGAGCTACCGGGTGGTTATTCTCTTTCACCATATGTAGGCCCCACGTGATCATGAATCTGACTCTTAAATGACTCAAAACCAACATTACACAAAAATCTATTTGATGTAAAATTTATGTGGGGCCACGTCAGTGGGGTCCACCACCTTCCCAAAGCATTTAATGCAGTATCTAAAATCTGAAAAATAACTCTCAGGTGTTGTTGGGCTTAAAACCTTAAGTGGACCATCTAGTATGGGCTATCTTGTATGGGTCTTACCTTCCATGTGATGAGGCCCAATGAGATGTATGTGAGGCCCTTGTATGAGGCTCATAGTGATGTATATGAGGCCCAATGTGATGTTTGTGAGGCCCTTGTATGAGGCCCATTGCGATGTGTATAAGGCCTATGTGGTGAGGCCCATTGCGATGTATATAAGTCCCCTGTGATGAGACCCATTGTAATGTATATGAGGCCTATGGGATGAGGCCCATTATGATGTATATAAGGCCCATTGTAATGTATATGAGGCCTATGGGATGAGGCTCATTGTGACGTGATGAGGCCCATGTGATGAGACCCATTGTGATGTATGTAGGCCCATTGTGATATCTAATTATGATGTTGATCCCACCATGATGTATATGATAATGTTTATGATGCTGTAACACCCCGTACCTGTGATACTCGGGTGTTACCTTTTAAAACTATGACTATTAAAACTCAACCTAATGACTTAACACAGGACAGGATTTCCCAAGCAGCTTTGAGACGATCCGCTGTGACCTGGGAGACTCAGCTTACACCTCACACCAATCAAAGAGGTAAGTGGGATTGAAAAACTTAAGCTCAATCAGTTTCTGAAACCATATATGTTAGCAGTACTCTGGAAAGTCAACACACGGAAATCTGAAAGTAACCAATGGAACACCCCTGCACCTCAGACATACATTTAACCATAATAAGCAAATATCAGACCCGTTCAATCGATAGATCACATGGCCCACCTTGATGCCACATGTAACCTACGTTGATAGGATATGTATAACAAATACATGTGATATACACACACCAGATGCATGTGGCGTCAGATGCATGTATATCTACATACATATCAGATGCACATAACGTTGATAAAGTATTTAAATGTATGTGTCAGGTACATATGAGGGTGATATAGTATTATTTATATATGCTGGATGTGTGAGGTGGCCTCATGGGGGACCCACCTGGTACCTATGTTAGATCCAGACCGTCCAAGGTCTGGACGTGGCCCACCTCTATATATATGCTTGCTTCCACGCACGTGGTGTGGATGGGCTACATGCAGGCCATCCATCAGGGAACGTCCGGTCCTTGGGCGTTTTAATATAAATATATATACATATGTAGGGATATATTTCATAGTGTATTATGCATCTATGCATACATATGATCCATGGGACCCACTGAGAGCATGTGTTCCATCCTAGCCATCTATCCATTTGTGGAGCCAGTACTTATGGCTATGGGCCATGTATACGGACCCCACCCTGATATGGGAGATTCGTTTGAACCAACCATCTGTGTCGTGGACCCCTACTATGATATATGTAAATACCCACAACGTCCAATAGCGTTGGACAGTGGATGCGCTTGACTGACATACCTCACACCAGTTACATAACTGTCGTATGTCACCAGCAGCCTATATGACCCTATGTATGATGTTTGTGTTAGATCCAAGTTATCCACACCATCCACACGATGCCAGGCAATGCTGGACAATGCTAGGAACATTTAGACAAGTGTCAATTCACATGAACTACAACACTGGTCTACATGTGACAATGCTAATAAAGCCATGTGCCTCAATAGACGGTGGTGTACCGGGACACGTGCATTACACTTACAACCATTGAAAGAATTTCTTTGTGTGTAACCCAAAACACATCCACATGGGGTCCATATGTGAGGACTTGTCCAACCACCTTGTTAAAATACATGGTGGGCCTAACACAAGCATACAAGGCCTTGATGTTGCACTCCTTTGAACTTTTGTACAAAGCCATAGAAATTCCTGACCAATGCAAGCTATAATTTTTAGGAGAATCTTTAAGCGACCCCAGACCTCAAGAAGACTCAGGTCGAGCTCGAGAACACTACCATATAGGTGATGACTTTCCCCTTGGGCTTTCCATTTCTAAATTAGCTAAACCTAGTTTGCACTAGATTACCATAATTGTGATACCTGCTTTCAATATATGATAATCCTTGAACAATGATCACTATTCACATGATTTGGTAGTATATCCTCAGTAGTCATTAACTCATGATGTTTCCTTTACATGCTTTACTTGAAGTCATATATTGTCACATGTTAACATGATTTGCTTTTGTACACAACCTTTTGATGCTACACATGGAGGATTCCATGATTGTATGCAAGCCACACTTGGAATGTAATTAGACAAAATTGTGGGAAATAGGGACCTTGAACTGGTTTCATTTTGATCAAGGTACCCTATTAAAACATCCCAAGGTGGAAGACCTCATGAGCTGGGAATGGTGGAATGGGACACTATGCCCGAGCTGTCGGCCTACGCTAGGCTCTGAGCTCCCCCTAGTGACCATTGAGTTGCTTAAATTGGCTGATTATAATTGGATTAATAACGGCTGGCTAATCATGCATTCATAGCATATTAGCGATGACGGATGGCTAATTCTGGATGCTATAGCACATACCCCAGAGTTGTTGGGGTATCATTTCGCTAGCTCCTAGACCATCGACTATCGACCCCTGTCTGACTGGATGATTTTCCTAGGTCGATGATTACATGGGCGACGAGCCCAAGTCCGGCTGGATGTGCATCCCCAGGCCGATGTGCATCCATGCATCCATGCATCTAATAAGACTGTAGTTTTGGATTACTGCTTGTTTCTCCTTTTAACTATGTTTACTAAGGCGGAGATGTGTAATCTTGAGGGGAATTCACACTGAGCTGGCCACTCATCCATCAACTATCCAACCGTACAGGACATGCAGGGACAAATGTAGAGGGCGTCGGTGTCAACCTTGATGATGCCACCATGGAGCAAGATGAGGAGTATTATGAGGACGAGCCGCATCAGGACGCAGCGACGTATTTGGGTGTTAATCAGTAGCTAGAGATTTTAAAATTCAGTAGTTGATATCTTGGAAACTTTTGGGAATTTTGTAACTAAGACCCCCAGCTGAGCGGGTCAAATATTTGGGCTCTTATGAATATACATGCTTCTTTTGGCTATCGCACTCTGAGTTTACATTCCGCTGTTTCTCTGATTCATACACTCCCGGATTTCTGAAAACGAGTCCCGTACTCGGGTTTTAGAAATCGGGGCGTTACAAGTTGGTACCAGAGCGGAGTCTGAGATAGCCTGGCTGTGGGATAAGTATACAAAAATCCTTAGGTAAATAACCTAGGACAAACATAGAGATTTCCCTTAGAAAGTAGCTAGGGTGAACAAATGTAGAAAACAAAACACATAGGACCCCTTGAGAAACATCAAGAACTTAGAAACAGAAATCCTAGCCTCCCCTCAGAAAATTCAACCAGGGATATCCCTCTGTCGAGTAATAAGATAACTGACCTTAACACTACTTCATGGAAGGCTAAAGACATTCCCCAAACAACTGAACCACAAATTTTGACTTCTCAGGGAATCATGCCGCTAGTGCTGCGATCACATCGCGCTAATACAATCGATATCTACCCTATTCCCCCAAGCGAGCGCCAAAGAGAGCGCAATCCGAAGTATACCCCAGGCCTTCCACCTAGCATCGTAAATGTAGACAACGCGTCAAAAACGGTGGGGGATTCTCCTTCCCCACAGGACTTCACCACTGGACTTCCATCACAATTCTTCACGCAAGGGACGCCAACTGTTGAAGCATCCACAAGGGATCAGGCTGGGGCTGCGGCCTTCGCAGTCGTTGAGAAAATGGCTGCAGCTATACAGCAACAGCAAGACGTATTCATGCGCCAACAACAGGATATGCATAATCTCATGATGGAATCCTTGGGAAATAGAGACCGCAGGGAGGCATCTAGGGAAAGATATAGCCGAAGCGCGGACATTTTCAAAAGGTTCCTGAAGCTCCGCCCGTCAACGTTTGAAGGAGCACCGGATCTCGTGTAACACCCTGAAATTCGGGGGTCGAGTATGAACTCAACTCCCGAGTTCCAACGCATCACTTATGCAACATACACAATGATGGTTAAATGTTGTCTGAGTTAGGGCAATAAACATGAATGAGATTATACCAAAAGTAAATCATACTCCAGTTCAATTGTATAAAGGCAAGCGGAAGACTGAAATTTTATATTCAAAGTATGTAAAGTAACAAAATTTTATGAACTCCAGAGTATGAGTACTAACTGAGTACCAATATACATGTATTGTTTCTATGTCAAAAATCAAAATGTAACTCCGTATGTAAGCCCTGGAACCCCCGCGATGCAGTCGGCCTAAGCAAAGCCGTCAGAGTACTGCATAAAGGAGAACTCCTCCTGATCCTCATCGAAGTCGGGCTCCGGCTCCTGAACCGAGGCGCCATCTACACCTGCGATAGAGTCTGGTGGGTGTTGCAAACACCGTCCCGTAACGTGGGAGTGAGTAGCTAACTCAGTGGAACAATAAATCATAGGTTAACATGTTATCAATTCAATCAAGCAGTAATGATAAAGAAGTACAAATCAAACAAGTCTAACTACTCTTATTAAGTGCGAGAATGAAATGACATGATGCTGTATGCCCTTGCCAAACCACCCTCAAGCGACATCATCTTACGTTCGCGAATGCTTACTCCCTCAGTGCGCCACATCTACAAAGCACATGCGGTGCGATGATGCTCATGATTACCAAGTTTTTTTTATTAGTCCATTTCAAACAGCAGTATTGGGAAACTAAGATACCTCCCTTGTATCATTCCCCAAACATGATCCATTCTAGGGTCGTCAATCCTAGTTAATCTCATACGATATTATGGTTTGAGAAGCGTAGTGAAGGCATCGCAAATGGCTCGTCACCCGTCAGTGCGGATACAGGTCTCACCGTATGCGGCTCAATTGCTGGCCGTCTGCTCGAGTACAGGTCTCACCGTACTCGTCTCAATCACTAGCCGTCAGCTCGAGTATAGGTCTCACCGTACTTAGCTCAACTCATACTCTAGTTGCTGTGAAAGACTCGTCGCCAATCATAGACACTTGGAGTATACTCGAAGATACTACGGAGGACTCGTCGCCCGTCAGCACGAGCACAGGTCTCACCGTGCTCGGCTCTCGCCGTAAGTATCGACAGCTCGAATACAGTGTCCCATATCACCATATTCGGCTCACGAGTTTGGTTGCGCAATGGTCACTATGGGGAGGCACATGGCCCCAGCGTAGGCCGACAGCTCGACCACGGTGTCCCATACCACCATGCCCAGCTCATGCGTCTTAGCGGATCGAGGTACCATGGTTAACGGGATTGCCACTGGTAAGTTTGGTACCCTAGGTTTAAGCAGTAGCGACCAAACATGGTGAACACACAAACACATATCGGTTTACTTGACGAGCCTGACTAGCTCGAGCGCACCACAAGTTGGGCGATATGGAGCGCAAAAGTACTCCGTGTGGCCAACCACTATCGCCAACCGAAGTACGACTCGGGTTCGCCAGACACATCCTTTGTGGCGACATGAATCTCAGCCACAATCGCAAGTCTGGTACCGAATGTTTGGACTATAGGCATAGTCCCAAACTCAAACAGTTCTCATCAATAGCATGTGGAGTAAAGCATGATAAATAAGTAATACAAGCATGTTAGCAGGCATGTTATAAAGCATGAAGTAAAGCATGTTGTGAAGCATGTTGTAAAGCACTATACACATAGGGATACAATTACATACACATCACAAGTGAGTGGTTATAGCGAACCACCGCATGGAGGGGATCCTACATGTCTCTAAGGGAGTCAGGAATCCCATATCAGCACCTCTCTAAGGCACTAATACTTAAACATTTACACACAAGCATTTACACAAACACTTGGAATACGTTATTCCAACATACATGACGTATGTTAGCAAAATACGTATTAGGGCTATTCTTTCGCCAAGCGGTTATTTTATCCGCGTATACCATATTCATACAACAAATAATCATGACAATTACACTTCCAAAATTTACACATATGCGGTATTTCTAGAATACACAATTTCAACATACATAGTGTTTACAAGCGAACATATATTACGGCGATTCCTTTCGCCAAACTAGTATTTTATCCATATATTATATAATCATACATTAAATAAACATGTCAAACATTTTCCCGAAAAAAATACGTATACGGTATTTCTACGTATACCTAGAGTATGTGAAATTCCATATTCTACAACGTTAATCGAAACAGGAAACGGAAAGCACTTTGTACATGTGCATTTACATGCAGATCATGAATCTATCATTATCTGACATTGAAAGCATTGAAAACCGTAACTTATACACTTAAAGTCCTCACCTTTGCCCTTGGAATTACAACGAATCAGCAAGGGTCGTTGAGCTTCCGTAAACAGGAGTTTTCTAGCCTAAAGAGAGGAATCGGTTAGCCTTAACACAACTTACAACCTATATGCTTCAAATCAGACCTAGGGTTAGGGTTTCTCACCTTCAAACGGAGTGGATACCGCCGGAAAAACACCTGGAAAGGAGCGGTGTAGGCCGTGTGATGAATGAAAGCAGTAGGAGGAAGATCTCCCACAAATCCCAAGCTATTCTCTCTCTTTTCTCTCTCTCTCTAGGGTTTTTATCCCAAATTCGTATGGCTGTGAGAGGGGCTGTTCTAAGCCCCTTTTATAGCCAAAAACCTTCCCAAAATAGACTCAGGTTCAAGGGTTACTGCTAATATAGGACATTCGTCACTTTTCCAGCTCAAAAGAGAGGTTCTGGTGGCCCTCCTCGAGCCAAACGTCAGACTTAAGCTCACCACACATGGATCTATGTGGGATTACGTTTTCGACTCGATCGGATTCCCAGATCGCACGTGGCGGACCACTTTCAGTTAACAGTCAGTGGGCCACAATCCGAAATTCCAAGTACATGTAAATGTTCCTGAAATTTTTCTTAATCCGAGGGTGTAATTTGGTCTGATTCTGACGGTCAGGTTGCTTAATACTGACGCGCAAGCGAATGGTGTCAGATCACTATTCCAGATATTTATTTTGGAATGGGAATAGTGTTTTTCACACTCCCTCGCTTCAGATCGAAACGAATGGCCGTGGGACATCGGCTGGATCTGATTTTTGAGATGATTGTCAAGCCCAGTGAGGCGGTCTTAGTTCCTTAGCTTCGTGCTAATCGGACTCCCGATGTGCGATCTAGACCTAATACGAAGTTTCGTTTAATTCCCGAGAGCAGACGGGTAATGAGTTTGGTTCTAAACTTTAGGGTAACCTAGAGTCACTTGTTTTGCAAGTTTTGGGTCTTGCAGATCGTATTTAAAGCGATCCCAACGGATTTCATAGCTAATCGAGTTTAGTACTTAGTTAACTTTGTTAAATTTCTAAAGGATTTAATCCTAATTGATTTCTGGTCGAGGTGGTACTCGAGCCAACGTACGAAAATTTACGGGTCGTTACAATCAACCCCCCTTAAACAAAAAATTTCGTCCTCGAAATTTATACCTTTTCGTAATCCTCGAGAATCTGAGGGTAGTTTTTCCTGACCTCGGCCTCAGTCTCCCAGGTAGCTTCCTCCTCGGAATGATGTGTCCAAAGTACCTTCACAAGTGGGATGACTTTGCTACGTAGTACCTGCTCCTTCCTATCAAGGATACGTGTCGGGCGCAGCTCGTACGTAGCATCCTCACTCAACTGTACCTACTCCCATCTGATGATATGCGAAGGATCAGGAACGTACTTCTTCAGCATAGATACATGAAATACGTTGTGTACAGAAGCAAGTGGTATAGGGAAAGCGAGACGATACGCCACATCACCCACTCGATCCAGTATCTGAAATGGACCGATAAACCTCGGTGTGAGCTTCCCCTTCTTCCCGAACCGAAGGACTCCCTTCATAGGGGAAACTCGAAGGAACACATGATCCCCGACCTCGAACTCCAGCGGTCGCCGCCTCGTATCGGCGTAACTCTTCTGCCTGCTCTGCGCTGTGAGTAATCGACGCCTGATAATGTCTACCTTCTCTGTAGTCGTCTGTACCAACTCCGGGCCAACCAGACTACGCTCGCCAACCTCTGTCCAACAGTACGGTGCCCTACATAGTCGACCATATAGAGCCTCATATGGCGCCATGCCAATAGTCGCCTGGAAACTATTGTTGTAGGCGAACTCTGCGTACGGAAGACAGTCATCACTACCAAAAAAAGGGACAAGGCTACGGATAAAATCCGTAGCCTTAGACTTATGGCTACGGTTCTAGTCCGTAGCACGTCCGTAGTCGTAGGTACAGTAACAATAGGTCTGGAACCTATAGCTACGGATTAAATCCGTAGCTATAGGTCACAACAGCTACGGATTGAATCCGTAGCAATTATGTTCGTAGCTATAGGTTACAACAGCTACGGATATATTCACTACAGCTACGGATTAAATCCGTAGCTATATCTGACAATAGCTACGGATATAATCCGTAGCAATTATATCCGTAGCTGTAGATTACAACAGCTGCGGATTTAATCACAACAGCTACGGATTGAATCCGTAGCTATATCTGGCAATAGCTACGGATATCATCCGTAGCAATTATATCCGTAGCTCTAGATTACAACAGCTACGGATTTAATGACGACAGCTACGGATTGAATCCGTAGCTATATCTGGCAATCGCTTCGGATATAATCCGTAGCAATGATATCCGTAGCTGTAGATTACAACAGCTACGGATTTAATCACAACAGCTACGGATTGAATCCGTAGCTATAGGTTACAACGCTACGGATTATTTGTTTATTCAATTATCACCTGTATAATCATTCATTACCACCTGTATAATCATCCTATATAATCATTCAATTACCACCTGTATAATCATCCTGTATAATCATTCAATTACCACATGTATAATCATCCTGTATAATCATTCAATTACCACCTGTATAATCATTCATTCATTCCATTACAATCAATTACAATCATTCATTCATTAATTACAATCATTACAATCCTTCATTCAGACAATTACAATCCTTCATTCAATCAATTACAATTACAATCCTTCATTCAATCAATTACAATTACAAATACAATAATGCTGAAAATACAAATCTATGGCTTTATTAGGGAAATTTGCTCGACTTCACCCTGAAATTTCAAAGATAAAGAATTGAAAGAATAAATATCCTTCATTCAATGAATTACAATTACAATCCTTCATTCAATGAATTACAATTACAATTTACAATTACAATAATGCTGAAAATACAAATCTTTGGTTTAGGTTAGGTTATAGGTTAAGGTTTAGGTTTAGGAAATCGGTTTCAGGTTTGGGATCGGATTTAAGTTTGGGTTTTCAAGTTTAGGTTTAGGTTTAGGTTAGGGAGTTGAGATTCTGATTAGGTGTAGGTTTAGGTTAAGGGATTTGAGAATAGGTTAAGGTGTAGGTTTAAGAAATCGGGTTCGGGTTCGGGATCGGGTTTAAGCTTGGGTTTTCAAGTTTAGGTTTAGGTTTAGGTTAGGTAGTTAGGTTTAGGTTAGGTTGTAGGTTAAGGTTTTGGGAATTGAGAATAGGTTAAGGTTTAGGTTTAGGAAACCGGGTTCGGGTTCGGGATCGAGTTTAATTTTGGGTTTTCAAGTTTAGGTTTAGGTTTAGGTTAGGGAGTTAGGTTTAGGTTACGTTGTAGGTTAAGCTTTAGGGAATTGAGAATAGGTTAAGGTTTAGGTTTAGGAAACCAGGTTCGGGTTCGGGATCGGGTTTAAGTTTGGGTTTTCAAGTTTAGGTTTAGGTTTAGGTTATGGAGTTAGGTTTAGGTTAGGTTGTAGGTTAAGGTTTAGGGAATTGAGAATAGGTTAAGGTTTAGGTTGAGGAAACTGGGTTCGGGTTCGAGACGGGGTTTAAGTTTGGATTTTCAAGTTTAGGTTTAGGTTTAGGTTAGGGAGTTAAGTTTAGGTTAGGTTTTAGGTTAAGCTTTGGGGAATTGAGAATAGGTTAAGGTTTAGGTTGAGGAAATTGGGTTCGGGTTCGGCATCGGGTTTAAGTTTTGGTTTTCAAGTTTAGGTTTATGTTTAGGTTAGGGAGTTAGGTTAAGGTTACGTTATAGGTTAAGGTTTAAGGAATTGAAAATAGGTTAAGGTTTAGGTTGAGGAAACCGGGTTCAGGTTCGGGTTCGGGTTCGGGTTTAAGTTTGGGTTTTCAAGTTTAGGTTTAGGTTTAGGTTTAGGTTTAAGTTAGGTAGTTAGGTTTAGGTTAGTTTGTAGGTTAAGGTTTAGGTTTAGGAAACCGGTTTCGGGTTCGGGATCGGGTTTAAGTTTGGGTTTTCAAGTTTAGGTTTAGCTTTAGGTTAGGTTATAGGTTAAGGTTTAAGGAATTGAGAATAGGTTAAGGTTTAGGTTGAGGAAATTTGGTTCAGGTTCGGCATCGGGTTTAAGTTTAGGTTTTCAAGTTTAGGTTTAGGTTTAGGTTAAGGAGTTGAGATTTAGGATTAGGTGTAGGTTTAAGTTTAGGGATTTGAGAATAGGTTAAGGTTTAGGTTTAGGAAACCGGTTTCGGGTTCGGGATCGGGTTTAAGTTTGGGTTTTCAAGTTTAGGTTTAGATTTAGGTTAGGTAGTTAGGTTTAGGTTAGGTTGTAGGTTAAGGTTTAGGGAATTGAGAATAAGTTAAGGTTTAGGTTTAGAAACCGGGTTCGGGTTCGGGATCGGGTTTAAGTTTGGGTTTTCAAGTTTAGGTTTAGGTTTAGGTTAGGGAGTTAGGTTTTAGGTTCGGTTGTAGGTTAAGGTTTAGGAAATTGAGAATAGGTTAAGGTTTAGGTTGAGGAAACTGGGTTCGGGTTCGGGACCGGTTTAAGTTTGGGTTTTCAAGTTTAGGTTTAGGTTTAGGTTAAGGAGTTAGGTTTAGTTTAGGTTGTAGGTTAAGGTTTAGGGAATTGAGAATAGGTTAAGGTTTAGGTTGAGAAAATTTGGTTCGGGTTCGGCATCGGGTTTAAGTTTGGTTTTACAAGTTTAGGTTTAGGTTTAGGTTAGGGAGTTGAGATTTAGGATTAGGTGTAGGTTTAGGTTAAGGGATTTGAGAATAGGTTAAGTTTAGGTTTAAGAAATCGAGTTCGGGTTCGGGATCGTGTTTAAGTTTGGGTTTTCAAGTTTAGGTTTAGGTTTAAGTTAGGTAGTTAGGTTTAGGTTAGGTTGTAGGTTAAGGTTTTGGGAATTGAGAATAGGTGAAGGTTTAGGTTTAGGAAACCGGGTTCGGGTTCGGGATCGGGTTTAATTTTGGGTTTTCAAGTTTAGGTTTAGGTTTAGGTTAGGGAGTTAGGTTTATGTTAGGTTGTAGGTTAAGGTTTAGGGAATTGAAAATAGGTTAAGGTTTAGGTTTAGGAAACCGGGTTCGGGTTTAAGTTTGGGTTTTCAAGTTTAGGTTTAGGTTTAGGTTTAGGTTAGGGAGTTAGGTTTAGGTTAGGTTTAGGTTAAGGTTTAGGGAATTGAGAATAGGTTAAGGTTTAGGTTGAGGAAACTGGGTTCGGGTTCGGGTTTGAGATCGGGTTTAAGTTTGGGTTTTCAAGTTTAGGTTTAGGTTTAGGTTTAGGTTAGGTAGTTAGGTTTAGGTTAGTTTTTGTAGGTTAAGGTTTAGGTTTAGGAAACCGGTTTCGAGTTCGGGATCGGTTTTAAGTTTGGGTTTTCAAGTTTAGGTTTAGGTTTAGGTTAGGTTGTAGGTTAAGGTTAGGGAATTGAGAATAGGTTAAGGTTTAGGTTGAGGAATTGGGTTCGGGTTCGGCATCGGGTTTAAGTTTGGGTTTTCAAGTTTAGGTTTAGGTTTAGGTTAGGGAGTTGAGATTTAGGATTAGGTGTAGGTTTTGGTTTAGGGATTTGAGAATAGGTTGAGGTTTAGGTTTAGGAAATCGGGTTTGGGTTCGGGATTGGATTTAAGTTTGGGTTTTCAAGTTTAGGTTTAGGTTTAGGTTAGGTAGTTAGGTTGAGGTTAGGTTGTAGGTTAAGGTTTAGGGAATAGAGAATAAGTTAGGTTTAAGTTTAGGAAACCGGGTTCGGGTTCGGGATCGGGTTTAACTTTGAGTTTTCAAGTTTAAGTTTAGGTTTAGGTTAGGGAATTAGGTTAGGTTCGGTTGTAGGTAAAGGTTTAGGGAATTGAGAATTGGTTAAGGTTTAGGTTGAGGAAACTGGGTTGGGTTCAGGACCGGGTTTAAGTTTTGGTATTCAAGTTTACGTTTAGGTTTCGGTTAGGGAGTTAGGTTTAGGTTATGTTGTAGGTTAAGGTTAGGGAATTGAGAATAGGTTAAGGTTTAGGTTGAGAAAAGTGGGTTCGGGTTCGGCATCGGGTTTAAGTTTGGGTTTTCAAGTTTAGGTTTAGGTTTAGGTTAGGTAGTTAGGTTTAGGTTAGGTTGTAGGTTAAGGTTTTGGGAATTGAGAATAGGTGAAGGTTTAGGTTTAGGAAACCGGGTTCGGGTTCGGGATCGGGTTTAATTTTGCGTTTTCAAGTTTAGGTTTAGGTTTAGGTTAGGGAGTTAGGTTTATGTTAGGTTGTAGGTTAAGGTTTAGGGAATTGAGAATAGGTTAAGGTTTAGGTTAAGGAAACCGGGTTCGGGTTTAAGTTTGGGTTTTCAAGTTTAGGTTTATGTTTAGGTTAGGGAGTTAGGTTTAGGTTAGGTTGTACGTTAAGGTTTAGGGAATTGAGAATAGGTTAAGGTTTAGGTTGAGGAAACTGGGTTCGGGTTCGGGTTCGGGTTTGGGATGGTTTAAGTTTGGGTTTTAGGGAGTTAGGTTTAGGTTTAGGTTTAGGTTAGGTAGTTAGGTTTAGGTTAGTTTGTAGGTTAAGGTTTAGGTTTAGGAAATCGGTTTCGGGTCGGGATCGGGTTTAAGTTTGGGTTTTCAAGTTTAGGTTTAGGTTTAGGTTAGGTTGTAGGTTAAGGTTTAGGGAATTGAGAATAGGTAAGGTTTAGGTTGAGGAAATTGGGTTCGGGTTCGGCATCGGGTTTAAGTTTGGGTTTTCAAGTTTAGGTTTAGGTTTAGGTTAGGGAGTTGAGATTTAGGATTAGGTGTAGGTTTTGGTTTAGGGATTTGAGAATAGGTTGAGGTTTAGGTTTAGGAAATCGGGTTTGGGTTCGGGATTGGATTTAAGTTTGGGTTTTCAAGTTTAGGTTTAGGTTTAGGTTAGGTAGTTAGGTTGAGGTTAGGTTGTAGGTTAAGGTTTAGGGAATAGAGAATAAGTTAAGGTTTAAGTTTAGGAAACCGGGTTCGGGTTCGGGATCGGGTTTAACTTTGAGTTTTCAAGTTTAAGTTTAGGTTTAGGTTAGGGAATTAGGTTTAGGTTCTGTTGTAGGTAAAGGTTTAGGGAATTGAGAATTGGTTAAGGTTTAGGTTGAGGAAACTGGGTTTGGGTTCAGGACCGGGTTTAAGTTTGGGTTTTCAAGTTTACGTTTAGGTTTCGGTTAGGGAGTTAGGTTTAGGTTATGTTGTAGGTTAAGGTTAGGGAATTGAGAATAGGTTAAGGTTTAGGTTGAGAAAAGTGGGTTCGGGTTCGGCATCGGGTTTAAGTTTGGGTTTTCAAGTTTAGGTTTATGTTTAGGTTAGGGAGTTAGGTTTAGGTAGGTTGTAGGTTAAGGTTTAGGGAATTGAGAATAGGTTAAGGTTTAGGTTGAGGAAACTGGGTTCGGGTTCGGGACCGGGTATAAGTTTGGGTTTTCAAGTTTAGGTTTAGGTTTAAGCTAGGGAGTTTGGTTTAGGTTAGGTTGTAGGTTAAGCTTTAGGGAATTGAGAATAGGTTAAGGTTTAAGTTGAGGAAATTGGGTTCGGGTTCGGCATCGGGTTTACGTTTCGGTTTTCAAGTTTAGGTTTATGTTTAGGTTAGGTTGTAGGTTAAGCTTTAGGTAATTGAGAATAGGTTAAGGTGAAGGTTGAGGAAACCGGGTTCGGGTTCGGGTTTAGGTTGTTTGGTTTTAAAGTTTAGGTTTAGGTTTAGGTTAGGGAGTTAGGTTTAGGTTAGTTTGTAGGTTAAGGTTTAGTTCTAGGGAATTGAGTTTAGGTTATAGGTTTTGGTTTAGGTTATTGGTTTTGGTTTAGGTTAAGGTTTAGGTTATTGGATTTGAGAATGGGTTCGGGTTTAAGTTGTAGGTTTTGGTTTTGGTTTTGGTTTAGGTTATAGGTTTTGGTTTAGGTTATAGGTTATAGGTTTTGGGATTTGAGAATGGGTTCGGGTTTAGGCTATAGGTTTTGGTTAAGGTTTAGGTTATAGGTTTTGGGATTTGAGAATGGGCTCGGGTTTAGGTTACAGGTTTTGGTTAAGGTTTAGGTTTAGGTTTAGGTTATAGGTTTTTTGGGATTTGAGAATGGGTTATAGTTTAGGTTTAGGTTAGGTTATAGGTTTTGGCTTTGGTTTAGGTTATAGGTTATGGGATTTGAGAATGGGGGGGTTTAGGGATTTGAGTTTAGGTTATAGGTTAAGGTTTTAGGGATTTGAGTTTAGGTTATAGGTTTTGGTTTAGGTTATTGGTTTTGGTTTAGTTTAAGGTTTAGGTTATTGGATTTGAGAATGGGTTCGGGTTTAGGTTATAGGTTTTGGTTAAGGTTTAGATTTTTGGATTTGAGAATGTGTTCGGGTAGAGGTTATAGGTTTTGGTTTTAGTTTAGGTTTAGGTTATAGATTTTTGGATTTGAGAATGGGTTATGGTTTAGGTTTAGGAAATCGGGTTCAGGTTCAAGATTGGGTTTAAGTTTGGATTTTCAAGTTAAGGTTTAGGTTTAGGTTAGGGAGTTGAGATTAGGATTAGGTGTAGGTTTAGCTTTAGGGAATTGAGTTTAGGTTATAGGTTTAGGTTTTGGTTTAGGTTAGGGGTTTTGATTTAGGTTATAGGTTATAGGTTATAGGTTTTGGTTATAGGTTATAGGATTTGAGAATGGGTTCGGGTGTGGTCCCTGCAAATACAAATATAATACAAATATAAACACGGCCTGTCCGAATGGCCAGGCCCTTCCAATGCCGTCCATAGGAAATGGACAGCTTCATCATGGTCATAACAGCGGTTCCCACCTTCCAGGGACCCCCGCTCTTCCGGATAGCTCCGACGCACATCCGGGTCTGCTCCATTAATCTCGAGCAAATACATAAACACGGACTGTCCAAATGGCCAGGCCCCTCCAATGCCGTCCATAGGAAATGGACAGCTTCATCATGGTCATAACAACGGTTCCCACCTTCCAGGGACCCCCGCTCTTTCGGATAGCTCCGACGCACATCCGGGTCTGCTCCATTAATCTCGAGCAAATACATAAACACGGCCTGTCCAAATGGCCAGGCCCCTCCAATGCCGTCCATAGGAAATGGACAGCTTCATCATGGTCATAACAACGGTTCCCACCTTCCAGGGACCCCCGCTCTTCCGGATAGCTCCGACGCACATCCGGGTCTGCTCCATTAATCTCGAGCAAATACATAAACACGGCCTGTCCAAATGGCCAGGCCCCTCCAATGCCGTCCATAGGAAATGGACAGCTTCATCACGGTCATAACAGCGGTTCCCACCTTCCAAGGACCCCCGCTCAACATCCGGATAGCTCCGACGCACATCCGGATCTGCTTCATCAATTTTGAGATAATATATAAACATGGGCCTGTCCAAATGGCCAGGCCACTTCATCAATGTATCATATAGTATGAAGGAAAGAAGACTCACTAATTTAGCTAGCAAGGAGAGAAAGTGTGAGTGCTTAGAATGTCGCCTTTCTTTGAATAATGGATGCATATTCCACAATGCAATCTGAGAATGAGTAAGTTTTTTAGTTTCTTCAAAAATGCATATGGGCACAGATTTACAAATAAAGATTTTAAAGATTGTAAAACAGAGTAAATGATTATATTAACTTCCAAGTATCGATTAAGAAGAAAAATGTAAATGATGATGGGAAAGAAATCTCGATATATTAAATTATTGAAGGACAATAAGACATACCAAGACTACGGGTGCCCAGAGCAAGATAACTGCACCAATGTTGTACCTAGCTGCATTGACAGAACAAAAAAATTATACGAATGAAATGACAAAAAGCCAGGATATCATGGACCAAGAGGAAGATGAGTACCCTCAAGAAAAAACTCATGCCAAGCATATTTAATGCGACGAACTTTCATTATGTCTTTGGTTGGCTTCACCAAAGGTTTTATCTGCACTAGCAAGACATATTCAAAGAAGGTACAGTACAGACGTGATCACGTGACTTCAAAGCTTTTGGGATGTTGCTAAAATTCCCATGAAGGTTGGGATGCCCGCATTCTAATCCATGAGTGGACCTAAACATTTTCATGTTCAAGAAGCTTTAAGAGAAAATAAAAATAAAAATACAGCACATATTGAGGACAAGTTCATTCATACAATGGCAATGAAATAAAGCATGTGAATCACCTCAAAAAAAGCACGAAGGGAAGTTTTGACCGGGTCCTATAAATCATATCAATTCAAAGCTTCGGAGAAGCAATTAAATGGGAAGTTCCACCATTAAATTCGTTTAAATTGTGTTTGGGATCCATGCATGAATGAGTAGTTCCACATTAAAATTATTCAACTTGTGTATGGAATCTGCTGTATCGTACCTTCAGTACGAAGGGACCCACTGTTCTTGCTAGTATGGCCCACCTTAGAATTTATTTTTAGGAGCCATGGTGAAAATTAGCAGAACAGTCATGGACTAACTACAAAAGGCACTGCTACTACCCAATAAATTAATAATTTTGAAACTCAGGAAAGCACCTATTCAAGTGTGGATAAGTGGTAGGAACCTTATAATAATGCTACCACCAGAATTAACTTTGGTGCACTACGTCAAGAAGACAACATCTCCAAGGAGCTATTCAAGAGACTTACCCATTTTTCTGCTCATTTTTTACACTAGAGGCTTGTGCATAGTGTATAGAGTTGTGTGCAGAATTTTAGAAATGCGAACAGTAAATTTCCTTTCCCAGCTTGGGCCACACGTTACCTCTTACCTGCAAGATAAATGCCAGAAATGATAGCAACCCCAGTGACAGCGACTCCAAGGGACTTCAGGATCTTCATGGCAGAGATACCTGATTTTGCTGCAAGAATTTCGAGTAGATCCTTTACCTGCAACGCAAAGAACAAGGATCTCAGACATTAGGCTGTACTCAGCAACAACCTAATGAGAATAGAGAAGCACTTTCAAGTTATTCCAAAGAGTTTATAGAATATTCGTGCTGAGAGTCCCTATGGTAGGATTGGGTTTTTTCCACAAGTTGGTCATGCTTCAGTGATCCAAGCTGTTGGTATGATGGGTCTCACTGTGGATGGTCAATGGACAGAAGATCCTCCTTGAAGAATCTCTGGTCTGGTTTTGGTTGGATGTGGACCACTGAATATTTTCTTTCCCAACCATCTATTTGCTGCACACAATGGTCTGGCGCACAGAAGATCATATCTGGAGAATCATTGGCCTTGTTTTGGTTGAGTGTGGATAATTGCTATATTTTCTTTCTTAATCATCACTTTACGGGACACATTATACTTTTCAGACAAACTTCAGGGGATTCTGATGGGTATCCCCAAATGGATGGAAGAGACAGAAAATGGGCATTCTGATGGGTAATGCCCCAATGGGTGAAATGCTCATGATATTTAAATTTATAAAAAAAAATAAATAAATAAAATAAAATAACAATTTTGGAAATTCCAGAAATTTCGACAGATTTCCAAAAAAAAAGAAAGAAAAAACTAGAAAGTTCTAATTAGATCTGGTGTAGATTTGACGTGCACAACCCATATGTGATTAGATTCCAAAAGAAAAGAAAAAAGGAATTTCTGAAAAACCCCAATACGGACTGAAATGGGGTTGATTTTTCATATCTCGCATATCGTATTGAGCCGATACTGATTTTCATAACCATGTATTTAACTAGCCAATTTGTGGATATTTACTGGACGGTTGGGAAAAAAATTTCAGCAGTCCAAATTCAGCAAAACTGATGTCCATTAATCAGGGTTTAAGATCTCTCAACTGATAGTATCCACAATAGCTTCCATAATTTGGACAGTTTGATTTGGGCCTTTTTCTTTCCACTTTGCCAATAACTCCCCATTCACAAAAAAGGGGCATCATAAATATCTTTCAAGGGTATTACCCAATAATTTGTTTGTAAATAATGACTATAGAATATGAAAGCCAACAGAAGAAAGAATGCTAACCCAACAGGCTGCTTCCAGTGCTTCTTAATTCCTGTCAAATGACCTCTACCAACAACTGCAACGACTGAATTATGTTCACTGGCAACTTTTAGTAATGTAGATGACATATACCTGATGCATGAACGAACATAAAAGAAACGGTGAAGGAACTATATATGCTAGAAGCTTATGTCATGAGGATGAATAGATTTACTAGCTCAACACAAAGGCCCCTGTTTCAACCTCCATATGCTTGCATAAAAGCTCCAATGGCTGCTGATTTGTATTTGTCTTGCATGCATATTCCATGTGGCTGACCTTGGGCTTTCACTGCTGCAACTGTTAGGTCATCTGATGGGCCTTCAGACCCACTTCAGATACCGAAGCATAGAAACAGGGGGCAGCATCAAGTCGGCCATACTCTTGCACATGTACATAATGCATCAGTAAACTGCAAGCATATGGTGAATGTATCATCGTCACCACAGCTTTGTTGCAACCATCTGGGTGGCCTTTACAAATTATGTATTCCTCATCCTTAGATAGAGAACATTGGCTAAGATGCCCTCAAAACAATGCATATGTTTCCACAAATATAGAAAAAGCATAATGATTCTACCATCAGATTAATGGTTGCAACCACAATATCCAACATATCAATGAAACTATTGTAAGAGCAAGACTTGCCACTAAGAAAAGTGATCACAAGAGAAGAATGTGTAAATCACACTTAAATGTGTTCCTCATATACAAAATTTAATTATTTTATTGCAAATGAGTTCCAGCAACTAGCATACACATCTAGCATTTGCTTGATAATGACCTGTCATTTGATAATTTTGGAAAGGTTTCAAAGGTTGATATGTTAGAATTAACATTCTATTGATGTTGGATACACTTAAGTGACATGAGATGAGATGAGACAAACCTGGTTTGAATCATCTAACAAAACCTTCTCAAAAACTCCAAAGGGCAGGGCAACTGATGTTGGAATTCCTATCGAGGAAGGCACTTTTCCTTTTAGATATGAAAGTTTATCTGAATACCATCCCTGATTTTCCATATGCACATAGATTAACTCCAAAATGCCATACTGATGAAAGAAATAAAGAAGTGGAAGGGAAACAAATCCTCAAGAAACCATTCCATATATTTTAGAAGACTAACCATTTAACTGGTGAATTTATGAGCTGGTATATCTACCTGCTTTCTGATCAGAGTTAGGGACGATGAAGATCCATCTTCTTTCGAATTTGTTGAGCTTGCATCAGAGAGTTCACTTTCCTCAATCTCACTATTGTTAAGACAAATGGATAAGGATCCGTTCTGTATTCATGTAGCTGATAGAAGTAGCATGAACACAAAATTACACAGAAAAAATAGTAAAAGACAATTTGTCAAATTGGACCATAAGCTCATTTTATGAGGAAAATATAGGCTTATCTTGTAAATCATGAGATATATTGTCATAATCACATCATCCACAATTCAAGGGATATATTTACCTGTAAAGTATTTCTGCAGATGTAGTTTTCAGGCATAACAACTTTGGCAAGATGTGATGGTTGATATATGTGGCATACAAGTAACTCAAATTAATCTGTCAGCACCAACTTAGATGCATCGTGATCCAAAAATTACCTTGAATTGATTACCAAACTAGCCAATTGGTGGACAAGATCAGATGGTTACAAAAATAACCAAAAATTAACAGAATGTATCTGCAGGTAAAAATGATATGGGAAGTGGTATGTGAGTAGCACACTTTAATTTGATTGCTATTACAAATTACAATGGCACCATCCTGCATTAGTTTTTTCAAGTGGAAATAAAATCCAAATGACATCCTTTCACTTCCTCACAGTCCTGCATGATAGGAAATGAAGGAATAAAAGAAGAGTCCATATGCAGTTTTGCAACGAATATGTGGGAGATTACCTTCACCATTTATTCAAATGGAAATTAAAAAGAAAAAACTTTTAGTTTGGATAAATCTCTAATGGTGGAAAGACCGTCTATCTTTGGTTAAGAATATTTTGGAGTTGATTTCCAAGAGATTTCGCATCAAAGGTTCACTACATTAGCCAAAGATTCCAGTTTTGCATGGAAATTTCAGACTTCTGGGCTTTGCAAGGTTTCCCTGCAAAACAGCAGGGTGAGTATGGTTGATGTGGCAAGCATTCATCCTGCCAAATATTGATTCCTGATAATCTTTATAGTTCAGAATCCTCATCATTGAAGTGCAAAATAAAGATGCAAGAACGGTTTTATTATGAGGTACATGAGTGCAAATACAAGTGGAGGAGCCCATGAGCTTAGGGGTGAGATATTTCCATGAACATTGAACCAATCTCTAGAGTTCTGATGTATGCTCAAATGCAAGATAAACAAATACGTTTCAACCCAGCTATCTTATGACCATGCTAAATGTTTATCGATAAACATCGGATTATGAAATGCGTACTTTCGATTCTCAGATGCTCTAAATTAACATTGGATTACCGATAAACATTGGATTATGAAATGCGTACTTTCGATTCTCAGATGCTCTAAATTAATATTAGATTACCGATAAACAAATTGCTGAAATGTTCAAAGAATTTGGAGAGGATGACCTGTTTGATGTGGATAACGGACTTGTAGAGGTTGTTTGCTTTGGGATAATCTTGTAATGCTGTGCAAGGCTTGCTTGTATGTATTCTGTCAGCAACACAGAGAATATCAATCAATATTAAACAGACTGTAGACAAGTCTGACATTGTTAAATTGAAGGACCAGTAAAACACAAACATCAAACACATGGAAAAAGTTGTATCATGTGGTAAATGGCTGAAAGACAAGGCAAAATCAGTTACCTTCACAACAAGCAGGGGATAAGTCACAACAGTCGCCCCAAGTTTAGCAACAGCTCCAAGTTTTTATTTAAAAAATGCACTACAGAACTATTCCAATCACATAAGATCTTAATAGGCTATGAGCAATACATTTCCATGGTTCTTTCTAAGATCTAGGAACTCAAAGACATCTGCATGCCATGGCTCCAAATACATAGCAAATTCATACCTTTTTGATGAATGGGCTTCGAAGCCTTATTCACTAATGACTCTTGAAACAGGGCTTCAACATTGTGGGTTGCAGGCCATATGACGAATGTACCATACACCAAACTTCTTGAAAGAAATACAAATACCAAAAAGTGAAGTTAGTGTTATTTCAAACATTGATGCTAAAATAACAATCAAGATCAGACTCAAAGAAAAAGAAAAAAGCACATAGAAAATGGAACAAGCTAGTAGTTAATATCATTAAACCCACCAACACATGAAGCACAATCCCCAACACCAGGAGAACCAAGTGGACTGTCAAAATGGCCACTAACCAAAACTGATGGATCAGTATCCTTTTGACTCGGTTGATGAGATCCTGTAATTTGTAATTTAACTGCAAGTTATTCATAGCATTTTTTAGACAAATCCAACAAGAAAATTTATTAAGTGCTAGATATAGTACGTAATAAAATTGTTACATGGTATAGGTTTTATGAAATTGGAAGGGAAATTTTTGCCAAATGCAGCATATGCAAAAATATGACAGAAAAAACATGTCCATTTCAATTTTTTGTTTTTAAAAAAATCATTTTGGGTTTAGATTCGTATCCAAATGCAACTGCACCCCAATCCGATTGCCTTAGGTCTGAATATGGTTCAGGTACTTCGGGTATCCATAATCACAGTACCCATTGGCAACCCTACATAGCTTTCTCCAGACCAAACACACGAACGCAATATTTTTTGGTTTTATAAATAACACTCCAAAGGTTAACTATTTGCCCTTCTAAATTTCTAATACTCTTTAAAGGCATTCTGGATTGTATCTTTTAGCACCTTACCTCATCGATTGGTTGTGTTGATTGGTTCCTTTGAACCAGATGCTACCAAAAGATATGCATGCTCCAAAAAGCAAAATTGGACCAAGCCTTGGATCTCTCATTCGATCATACATATTGGAAGTTATGCTCTGAATCCTTTGTTTCAATCCCTTGCTTGAAGACAGGTTGCCTTGGGCACCCTTGAAAACAGAACCTGTATTGAGCGGGCTACTTTTTACCAACTTCAGCCCAAATTCCAAATTCAGAAAGAATTGTAAATCAACTAAAATTAGAAATTGAATTCCAGCAAAATAGTACTACCAAGAACCCTTTGAAGCTAGAATATTTGCCTCAACATGTCTTCAATTTTAACACATTTACGATCATAATATCTAAACCAGAACATGGATAAATTAAACTAAAAGAACAACGGGAGGTTTATTTAAAAATTTTGGTACCAACAATAATCTAATTAAAATACAACACATCAACACAGAGTACGATAATCAGGCATAGGGCATAAAAACAAAACAAAATAACGGTTTACTATAGCAACGCATCAAATCCTAAAAGCAGTTGTTGGAGATTGTCAAACCAGATAACACATTCTAATGTAAAAATACATAACAGAACCCACATTTTCATGTGCACAATCACATTTGACAGTAATCATAAAAGGATACAAGAATACCATGCAGTTTTGAAAAAAAAAAAAAAAAACGCATACCTCTCCAACTTTGACTGTTATACCACGAGGTGTAAATCCGACACCTGCGGATCCTGCAGATCTGGTCTATAAGAGAGAGAGAGAGAGAGAGAGAGAGAGAGAGAGAGAGAGAGAGAGAGAGAGAGAGAGAGAGAGAGAGAGAGAGAGAGAGCCTAGAGGAATAGAGGTGGATTGAGAAAGGGGAAACAAAGAGAGGTGGTCAATTGAGAGAGGGAAAAGGGGAAATAAAGAGAGAGGGTCGATTGAGAAAGGTATAGTAGAGGTGGATATGACGAGGGGTGCCGCTGCATCTAAAGAGAGAGAGAGAGAGAGTCGCGACGGAGAGAGCGTCGGGGGCGGTGATTGGAGAGAGTTGGGAGAGGGTGATAGAAAATGAGGGTTAGGGCTTTTGGGAGGGTATTTATACCTGATCGTTAACCGTCGTGCGATCTTAGTTAGCGCCGAGAGATCAGCGACACACAGCGTCGGCTAAGATGACTTTTGTTGTAGTGAACATCAAAGCTCTGCCTGCATCTTGGGCCTATCAAATTGAATTTCATTATATGCTTAATTGCATTGATAGGTGATCATGATCTCAGGCACTTGAAAAAAATGATTCGCAGTTTAAGTGAAAATCAAGAGACATTTATTTGAATAGCTAGCCATGTTTTCACCATGAAAACTAGAATTTTCGTGGTAAATGATGATTCAAAGGGAGATCTATATGAATCAGATTCTTCATCCTAATCTTAGCTGATCTATATGAATAAGAGGAATGTCTACTACCAAGTTGGATTATGATATGTGGTTGGACTTGGGATGATGTAGATGGGATTTAGTGATGGATCTGCTCCTAAGATTTACATGGGCTGCAACATAGGGAATGGTTTAAAATCATGCTCTAAATACTTTAAAATTCACATGATTTGGCAACATGCACTTATAAAATAGTAGAGCATGGTTTGCTATGTAAATATGAGGGGAAAAAAAAAAAAAAAAAACTAATGATATCACAGTTGTGTAAGATGAGGAGAAAGAAGATAATGATGACATTCATGAGTAACACAAACCTGAAAGTTGGAACTATCAAGGACAGGGTCAGGGGAACCAAGGTCCAAAAGCCAGTTTAGAAACAATCTGAAATATGCCCTTCGGCTGAAAGCAGCTTTCTTCTCTTCTGCAAGGAAAATTAATAAAACAGTACTCAGTTTAGGCCAGATCTTTATGGTAACTGAAGCCTAGACACCATGTACTCAGTTTTCCACCATCTTCTGTTGCAGAACATTTGCCAAAAGGATTGCAATTAGCAAATTAATAAAACAGAAATAACAAAATTGTGATTCCCTTGCTCAACATTCGTACTGAGGATATGGATCTATACTGCAGTTATATTACTTTCAGAGTTAGACATTCCCAACAAGTACATAACACCTGCTAACATGAAAATACAACAATATAAGCTACATTAGGTTGTAATCAATGCAAATAAGCTCCTAGACTAAACTACTCAAGACATTGAATTTCAACAATGAAAAAGCCATCTAAAAAAAAAAAAAAAACACCTGTCTGAAAGTTTTGAGTCCATGGTAATCTTGAAACAATGCATTTTTTTTTCTAAAACTAGAGATCCCAATCCCCCAGTTAGATGCTTCTGGATGCTATTCCAAATACTCTGTCAATCAAATGAAACTTGTTCAAAAGATAAAACACAACATTTAATCCAAGAATAAAGTGTTTGGGTGTTCATTCGAGACACACACGTTGCAAGGAAATTGAAATTAGATAAGAATAAAGTGTTTGGGTGTTCATTCGAGACACGCACACCACATTTATCCTTTGCCACTGCTAAAAGACATCCCAAAACCTGTCTGGCGATATCCAATGTCTTACATCAGTTTCCGTTTCTGGGCACTTCAGGTCCCAAGCAATTATATTATAGTGGTTGAGATACATATAAAGATAATCATTGGAAGATCTTCATTCAAGTTGCTTGATCATTAAAGGTACCTGAAATGGATTAAATTGTAATTAAGATAGCAAGAAAATGAGATTATTTAACAACTTACGATTCCAAGACCTAGCTCCATTTTTCCTGGGCCTAAACGATCTGATGTGACCTGGCCTAGAAGTGAACAAACAGAGAGGGCAACACCCATCATTCCCACCATTTCAGATGCATACTTTGCTTCTGCAGTAACATCAACAAGAGAAAGACCAGCAGCAGCTGCTTCCCCTGCTACTTTCCATTCACAAAGAAAACATTTCTAAAGGAAATTTAAAAATAAATAAATAAAATTTAAATCTGCCTTCTAAATTGTACTTACCAATAGTTGGAATTGTGGTAACAATCTCCCCCAGCTTGAGTCTGTTTTCTATTACAATTAGCGAAATCAATACGAACTTTCAACAATAGGTACCACAATACCATTGATCTGGTGGGCCACCACATCAGTGACCAATTGCCAAGAAAAAAAAAAAGTAGTGGTCGCACAATCCTGACCATTCATTCTATCACAGAGAGAGAGAGCTCAACATCCTGACCATTCATCCTGACCATTCATTCTATCACAGCGGTTCCCACCTTCAAGGGACCCCCGATCAACATCTGGATAGCTCCGACACACATCCGGATCTACTTCATCAATATAATATATAAGTTGTCCATAGGCTTGGTTTTTTTTTTTTTTGTAAATCTGGGGTCATTGCTCTATTGGGCCTCACTTGGATGGATAACATTCACAATACAGGGGCTACTTTGGTTTTCACATTCATAAACAATTTCCCAATGGTCCATGTTCACACACACAAGTAGCTCCCTGATGAGTGATCCACCTGATTTCTGGACCAAGTCATCTACATAGTCAGTCACACCTTACAGTTAGCTTAGATGTCCCACATGTGCTAGGTGCAGCCACAAGTAGTGATGTTTGTGGAGTTTTCCTATTTAGTGTGCTTCCCTTGTGATTGGGTAAGCACCTTTTATACATATTTTTCTCTAACTAAGGCAATGTGTATAGACATTGAGAAAATACTTGCAAGAGGCGTTGCAAATTCAGATGCATTTTGGAGAATCTTCTTTCATCCAACATTTGCTTCTTCAGTGCAAAACTACCTGCATTTAAGGAAATTAGTCTGATGAGTAAGATATTATTTCTTTATGATCCATCCAGGTATAGGCCAAATGGAGGAAAAAGAAAAAAGAAAAGAAAAGGAAAGAAAGAAAATCCCCACTTCATTGTTATCAAGGGTAAGCATCGACTCAAATAGCAATTTTTTATTTTTATTTTTAATATTTATCAAGGGTAAGCTAGCCTTGGATGTGCAAAACCACAAACCATTATGCTAAAACCAAAGACTAAGTCACTGAAGAGACGAGTCAGTAAACAGATACGTTGGACTTGGAAGTAAAGGGTAGGCTCTTACCAAAGAGGATCTGCTTGTCTAATCAGATGGCAACGACGGATTTCTAGCTGGAGAACTGAATATCTAGCTGACAACAACTAGATATTGCATCCCTACAGAGAAGTAACCCAGACAGTGCTTATCAAATCAACTTTCCAAACTCAATGAAAATCTAGACATCGTTTCACAAGCTGCACCAGATCGAAATTTTTTGAAGCATGGAAGTTGCTTTCACAAATTAAAAAGAAATAAAGAAATATTTACCTTCTTATTTATTTCCAGCCAAGAAAATTCACACCAATATATCTCCTAGCCACTTTAAACATAAATAAACCATTTCCTGCATTAAAACATGATGTTAGTCAGGAACTTGGAATTAGATACAACAGGAAAAGACTTGAATAATTTATACAAGTAGATGTTACTGCCCAAAGACAAAGACGCTCCCACACTAGTGGGCCAACTTGATACTTGGGATAAGGAATCTACATGGTGGACCTTTTTGATGGATGGCTTGGATACTGCACCTGCCTACCATGCAGCCCACACAGGCATATGTGGTGGCAGGTGCATTAACTGACTTGTACATGTGTTGTGGGCTTCGCAAAGATCTTGGACATGAAGGAAAATTTTAATAGAAGATATAAGTTGCTTGCATATTCAAAACTTCTTCTTATAAAACACATTCTTATACAAGGAAACTTTAATGATAATGGATATTAATTTATAACCAACACTCTCAAATTATCCATGAGAATAGCAAGGAATATGAAAATTATGTCAATAACTAACCATCAACACTGCAGTAGAAATAACATCATAAAGAATGTGTGCTTCCTCTATTGTACAAAGTACTTGGAATTCAAAACTTGGCTCAAGTATGAAAACCAACAGTCCAGAAATAATTCTTACCACAAATACCAACATTCGCTCTTGAAGAGAACAACGTTAGTGGCGTGCGGCCCACATTGCGACGGTAGAATCTTCCATCTGGGCATGCTGATGTTCCTGTAAATTGCAGAAATTTAACTACATAAGCTAAACCCTGTTCACAAGAAACAAAACGAAAACTTAATGGGTTTCTTTCTAGATTCAACAAGTAATCAGATCCCAACCCAGAAAATTATATCTTAAATAAACAAAATCCATCGACCAAAAAGTCCCATACACAATAAACATCTAAAGATGAAATAATCCAAATTGGCAAAACAACAGACTTGGTTCATCAGTGCATTCTGATTTCTGCACAATTAGCCATCATTCAACTGTTCTAAGATGATTTTTTCTTCTGCTTTACAGAATTCCATTTCCAAATAGACCCCAAAAAAATACAAATAACAAGTGTAAACTTTCTTGCAGTAGATATATGAGAAAACCAACAAGGGACACCCATGCTTTGAGTCACATGGTTCAGAAGCTTCTGCAACATAATGATCATTTACTGCCTATTCAGTAGATAGTGGCAGAACAGATATCTCAAATGCATATCCCATTTAACCAAACCACAAGGAATTGTGATTGAAGCTCTCAGAAACCATAGCCTGTAGATAGCAATATCACAAAGGCACTCATCATGCTACATGTGAGGTGCAAGAGGATGCCAACTGGGTCAATTATGAGAAGAGATTTCTACAAGTAAATGAAAAGGGTAGACTTTTTTACTCTCTGCTTCTACTGCACCTTGGATCCCCACACAGTTTTAATATGTATGTGTGTGTTAGCATACTTGCATACACATATCATCATCACCATCTTTGTCATTGTATCAGCCCTTTTCCAGATAATATGGGTTGGATTTTAAATTTCAGATTAGGGAAAGATTTATGATCTTTTGCCCACCAGTCACATGCTGCTACAGTCCCACCCAACATTGAATCCTAGCCCAACTATTACATGCACGCCCCGAAAGGCAAGTAAGCAACGTAGGTTCATGGAGGGGTGGTTCCTAGGCGAACCACTAAGGACAGAGCACCACACACCTGAAAGACTATGCTGAAATTGCTGGCTACTCAAAATAGCAACTGACCTATATGTGATCACCAACACTACTCACATGCCACATAATCGGGACCCACACCAACAGGCGCCAAGTTATACAAACTATGATCTCTCATAGTTTTTTTGTAGGGTTTAAAAATATAACCAACAATTTATACAAACTATGATCTCTCATAAGCAATTGATAACAACTAAAATGAGATGAGCACATTTCCAAGAGGAGGCAACCAAACAGGCACCAAGTTAACAATGTGAAATTTCAACATAAACCCAGGTAAGAATTCAGACCTATAAACAAACATCTAACATTAAAAAAAAAAAAATAAAAAGGTAAATGGAATTGACTTTCTCTAAGAAAACTTGAGAAAGAAATAAAGGTAAGAAAGAAAACTCACCTTCAATAAGAATGACACAGAGAACTGAGAACTCCATGCTCTACTGTTTTTCAAAGCAGTGAAAGAAGAATCCCCATACTTAGAAGAGCATCACCTTCTTTTAAATTCCCATTCACTCCTTCCTCAATTGATTTTTCATGATTTCCATTGGGCTTGAAAATCTCAGACATCACTAATAGGAAAAAAAAAAAAAAAAACAGAACAAAAAAATAGATTTGAACAGTTAGTACTATCCTCAACCCATGGATCTGGAGTCTTACCATCACGTTGAACAGTAGCACGAATGGGATCATCCTGTAGCAGCCAGAAAGTACTACAAAGAAATATTGGATAGAAAAAGGGGATTATTACCCAAATACCATAGACAAAGCATGACCCTAGAAAGGGGTTTCAAAAATCTCAAATCTAATGCTTATCTGATAGCAATTGAGCCGGCTGGCTAAGGTAGAGATCGAAGCTGATCCCTTGAAATAGAGAGATTGTTAGTGTTTGAGAACTTACCTTGTGATCATATTCGAAAGCAGATGAAGGAGCGACTGAAATGATGAGGAAAATGAGGATCCTCATTGTATGAGTTGTGGAGACTGCTGGCCGCACCAGATCTGAGTTACAGCAGGGGCAGTTTTTTGCTGGAGAGTTTGATTGGGAGGAGTGTTGTGATTTGCGACAGAGGGAGAGGGAGTGGGAAAGGGAGTGTGAGTGTGGGAGAGCGAGAGAGGGATGGAGAAGGAGAGAGAGAGGGTGAGGGAACGCGAGAGATCGAGAGAGGGCGAGGGAAATGGAGAGGCTGAGAGAAAGAGAGAGAGAGAGAGAGAGAGAGAGAGAGAGAGAGAGAGAGAGGGTGACTGCGCGGGCTAGAGAGAGAGAGAGTGAAAGAGAGCGGGCGGGCGAGAGAGAGTGAAAGAGAGGGATTTCGCTTTGGGAAATTGGGTGCGCGTGGGAGAAGAGCACAGACGGGGTGGCGGACGGGGATTTGAGTCACATGTTTTTAGGACTTGTGGGGCCCACCTTTGTGTATGTTACTTATCCACTCCGTCCATTCATTTTAACGGCTCATTTTTACGGTTTATCCAAAAAAATGAGTCAGATCAAAGATGTAGGTGGATCACACCACATATTAACGATATAAATTATTTTTCATTGTTTCTTATGGTGTGGTCCACTTAGACTTTTGATCTTTCTACTTTTTGGGTTCATGCACTGAAATGATATTTCAAAATTGATGGACGGATTAGATAAAACACATAATACAATGGGCCCCATGGAGCCCCGTAAGCATTGTCCGTCTCTAATAAAGTCATGTGGGAAGGCATGCTTTAGCTACAGATTAAGTAGGTTTTAGCTACGGATTAAATCCGTAGTAATATTGCTACGGTTTATATTCGTAGCTAAAAGTCTACATATTCCGTAGCCTTTGGTCATTTTTTTGGTAGTGCATCCCAGCTGTCCTTGAAGTCCAACACACATGCTCGCAACATATCCTCCAGAATCTGATTCACCCGCTCTGTCTGCCCATCAGTCTGAGGATGAAACGCCGTACTGAACTTCAACTTCACACCCATCGCCTCCTGGATACGAGTCCAGAAGATAGATGTGAACCGCGTGTCTCTGTCCGACACAATCTCTAAAGGAACTCCATGCAGACGGACGATCTCTCTGATGTACAGTCTAGCCAGCTCGTCTGCAGAGTTTGTAACTCTGATAGGGAGGAAATGGGCCGATTTGGTCAACAGGTCCACAATCACCCATATGGAATCGTGTCCCTTCTTTGTCTTCGGCAGCCCTGATATGAAATCCATGGAGATGAAGTCCCACTTCCACTCCGCTATGGGCATGGGCTGAAGTAGTCCAGGAGGTCGGCGATGTTCTGCCTTGACCTGCTGGCACGTCAGACATCGAGACTCATACTCAGCAATGTGGGCCTTCATGTTGTCCCACCAATACGTCCGTCTCATATCCTGGTACATCTTCGTGCTACCAGGATGCATCGCAAGCTTCGTGTTATGGGCAGACTCGAGAACTCGCGTCTCAAGTCAGGCACATCAGGAACGCATAGGCGGCCACGGAATCGTAAACCCCCATCAGAACCAACTCTCTACTCGGAGTCCCCGGCGTCGCTAGCCTGCTCTCGAAGCTCAGACAGCCGAATATCGCCCTCTTGGGCCTCAACAATCCTGTCGTCAATAAGTGGCCGCACCCGAACGTGCGCAACACACTCAAAAGGCTCCTCGACAGTGAGTCTCTGCTCGAAGTCCAGCACAAACTCCATCATGTCTCACTCGGCTATCATCAGTGGTGCCGCAAACGCAATCGTCTTCTTGCGGCTCAACGCATCTGCCACAAGGTTCGCCTTGCCAGGATAGTAGGAAACCTCGAACTTGAAGTCCTTCAAGGTCTCCATCCATCGGCGTTGTCTCATATTCAAGTCTCGCTGTGTGAATATGTACTTAAGGCTCTTGTGATCGCAGAAAAGCTCGAACTCCTCTCCATAGAGGTAATGTCTCCAGAGCTTCAATGCAAAGATGACAGCTGCCAACTCCAGGTCATGCGTAGGGTAATTCTCCTCGTGCTTCCTTAATTGTCTCGAGGCATACGAAATCACCCTATCCTTCTGCATCAGAACACAACCCAAACCAACGCGAGACGCGTCAGTATATACCATGTATTTCACCCCTTGCTCTGGCAATACTAGCACAGGGGCGGACGTCAACTTGTCCTTCAGCTCCTTAAAAGCTGCCTCTGCCTTCTCGTTCCAGGCGAACTTCAGGTCTTTCCGAGTCAACTGAGACAATGGCCTGGCAATCTTCGAGAAGTCCTGAATGAAGCGTCTGTAATACCCAGCCAGACCAAGGAAACTCCTCACCTCAGTAACCGACTCAGGCTGCTGCCAATCCTGAACCACGCTACCTTAGCAAGGTCCACTTAGCAAGGTCCACTGCTATCCCATCCTTGGACACACATGTCCCAGGAACTTGACTTCCTCCTGCCAGAAGTCGCACTTCTTGTATTGCGCAAACAACTGGTTCTTCTCCAACGTACCCAATCCGCTCGCAAGTGCTCCTCGTGCTCCTCCCGACTCGTAGAGTATATCAAAATGTCATCAATAAAGACGATGACGAATCGGTAAAGGAAGGGCCGAAATACCCGGTTCATCAGATCCATGAACACGGCTGGTGCGTTCGTCAGACCGAACGACATCACCAAGAACTCATAGTGCCCAAAGCACGTCCTGAAGGCTGTCTTCTGCACATCTCCTCTCTCACGCGCAACTGGTGGTACCCTGACTGAAGGTCAATCTTCGAGAAATACTTCGCCCCCCTCAACTGATCGAACAGATCATCAATCCTGGGCAAAGGATACTTGTTCTTCACTGTGACCTGGTTCAACCTACGGTAATCAATACACAACCGTAGAGACCCGTCCTTCTTCTTCACAAATAGCACAGGTGCTCCCCAAGGAGACACACTAGGTCGTATAAAACCTTTCTCTACGAGTTCGTCAATCTGTTTCCGCAGCTCCTCCATCTCACATGGAGGCATACGGTAAGTCGGCAACGAGATGGGCGTCGCACCAGGCGTAAGATCAATCGTAAAATCAATCTCACGCCGAGGAGGTAAGCCAGGAATAGTCTTAAAGACACCAACAAATTCCCGAACCACCGGCGTACCCTCCAATGTCGGACCATCAATCGGCATAAGTAAAACAGCATAACAATCAACGCGGCAGGGCCAACTGACCTGCACTGGAAACGTGAAAGCTGTGCCGTTAGGTCCATAGGCAGTCACGATCCGAGCATCGCAATCTATCTCCGCCCTCATCTTGGCGAGCCAATCCATGCCAAGTATAACGTCGTAGTGCCATAGTGGAGCAACAATAAGGTCGACGAGCTCTGTGCTGCTACTACCAAAAACTATCGCGCAACCCTCGCATAACCGTGTGACATCCGAGAAGGTCCCAGTGGCCGTAGTGAGTCTCGTTCCCTTAGTGGGAACAGTATGCAAAGATAGACGTTTCACACCGCCCCACAAGAATAATAGAAGTAGTGGACCCAGTGTCCACCAATAAAGAAACGGGAGTACCATGAACATGAGCCGTACCCTCAAAAGCCGTCGGTGCCGAAATCGACGTCTCTGGTGCCTCAGCAACAAGCGTGTGCACGCTAGCCTACTGCTGGCGGTTCGGCTGAGGAGACAAGGGTCGCTGTGGCGGCCTGAAGCGCGGCACAGGAGGTCGGGAAGAAGGATGTGCAGGAACAGTCTGTAGCGGTGGAGCTGATATGGCCTGTGGATAAGGGCGATCCAATCTCTGCGGTGGCGCAAATTCGCTAGCCCTCATGCGCGAGAAGCAGCTCTCAGCAGGGTGTCCTGGTTTCCCGCAAAACGTGCAGGTCACCAACGAGCGTCTCATAGGAACAACTGGCGCTGCGGCCCTGGGGGGAAATCAGCCCGAGGCCTCTTGCCTAAGATAGGCCTGCTCTGTAAATCCTCCTGCCGTGGTCTCGCAACCATAGTACCACGCGATCGGGCCAAACGGTCCACATCCTGCTCGGCCGTCATAGACATGTGGACCAACGCCGCGTATGTAGGAATACTGAGGCAGCATAGCTTCGACCGTATGTCAGGTCGCAAGCCCCCAGTGAATCGTCGCATCCTCATCTGCTCATTGACGAGGATGGTTGGGACAAAGCGGCCCAACTCAGTAAAACGGTGCTCATACTCCGTCACCGTCATGCCTCCCTGCCTGAGGCGCAGAAACTCATCCTCCCCTCATGCCGATACGTCTGCGGGTAATACTTCTCGTGGAACCGAGACTCGAAAGCCTCCCAGGTCCACACGAAATCTACTGCGACCGTGCGCAGCACACTGTCCCACCATAAGCTGGCCTCCCTCTCAAACATGAAGGTAGCCAACTCAACCTACTCTGCCTCGGAACAATGCAGCATCCGTAGCATCTTGGAGATGCGGTCTAGCCAGAACTTCGCCTCCTCGGGTCTGTGAGAACCCACAAATGAGGGAGGCCTCAAGCGCTGAAATCGCTCGAGTAAACCACGAGTACCGACATCTCCAGTAGGAGGTGCGACGGGTGTAGGCAGAGGCACATCCTCAAACCGAGCAGGAGGCTCAGAATGCTCATCAGGATGCGCAGATGTCGTAGGTGGAGTCGCACTACCACCATGGGACAAGGCCTCAGCAATAGTGGCCATGAGCTGCTGGTGCTGGTGCTGCTGTATCTGCTGCTGCTACTGCTGCATTTGCTGCTGCTGCATCTGCTGCTGATGCATCATCATCATCAGCTGCTCAAACCTATCAGGCGGCGGAGCAGCCTGAGAATCATGCTGCGCAGAAGATGATGGTCGATACTGCTCACGGACCGGGGGCGTATAAGGTGGCTGTCCACCGGTAGGACCAGCAGGAGGCTGATCAGATCCCAACCCTCGGTCCGCAGGACCGCTACTACCAGAAGGAGTCTGGTCCATAGAGCCGGTCAGAAGAAGATGTGCCGTGCTCCGTGTGTACTGCCGCGGCATGCCCTATACAACATAGGGTAGATCATTTGTGAGATAAAGCACAACACACTTCATAAAGCACTTAAGCATTCCACACATCATCAAAACAAAAGAGGCTACATGCTTTTCATTTACCCAAAATTGTCATAATACATGGAATACAGAGTTACATGAATCACGACAGAAAATCACATGATAGCCAATACATCCACTACATCAAACACCTAAAACATGCTACTACCTACTACAACATCTACATGAAAACATAAACCGCCTATCGCGGTAACCAAAGCAAACACAACACACAACAACATGGATGACTAAGCATCTGAAGCAGGCGGTGGAGGAGGAGCATTCTTGTCCTGCGCACAGCACAGAATGGCCTTCAACGTACGGGACATCTTCTTAAAACTCTTCTTCATGTAGGCTTCATTCTCTTCAAGCTTGGCTCGAACTTGACCAATCTCTTGCTGCAGGGCGGCTTGACCCTCCTCGAGACGGCCAAACGTGCATCAAAAGCATCCCGATCCACACCCTGCTCCTGAGCCGCAGGGGGTGAACTCTCCTCGGTGTCCTGAGCCTCAGGTTCTTCTTCCTGTATGTCATCACCACGCTCCTCATCACTCTCTGCCTGGAGGTCAACACTCTCCTCGCCGGCGCTATCCGACTCATCTCCAGACTCGTCGAGTCGTGCTTGTCGCTGTTGAGGGCCGATCTTCATATTCTTGAGTGTCGCCTCACTTATAACTCGGACTGGTGCAAGGTCCTCCATGTTCAATCTGTAGCCTACATCACGAGCCATCCTGCAGATCAGACGGCCAAATGGGAGCGAAAGATCGTTCCTGGCAGAACGAACAACCTGAACTATCTGGGATAGGATGAATGTGGGCAGGCATATGTCGTCCCCATGTCCCATCTTGTACAAAAAGTCCACCATCAACCGAGTACATTCCGTGCTGTTACCCGACCGTGGGTACACATTGTAGGTGAAAATGTGATGGAGTAAACGGAAATCCTCGGCCATCTTTGTCGCCGCAATGCAATTTCCTCGCTTCCAAGTAACCCGGCGACCACAGAGATATCGCGTGCGGCGATCCCTTTCCCGCGCACTTCTGGAGAAGTTGTCACTAGGATGCACCTGACCAAGCGGTAGCTTCGTGATCCGAGCCACCTCATCCACCGTAATCGTGCGCCTTATGCCCCTCACAGAAACAGTAAACTGAAGAGGCTCTACTGTTGAGTCCACGATGTGGGCATAGAAAGCGCGAACCGTGTTCTAACATGCAGGGGACTCACCGTCAAACATAGAGTTCCACCTGATGTCCACCAGGCGATCCATCAGTGGGTGTAGCCCGAACATCCTTTCATCCACATGAGCTTCAAACACAACCTTGCGGCCCGCGAAGCGCCCATATTCAATGCCTATCGGATAAGCATTTCCGACGGGATGGTCAGGATCCAGGTCTCGCTTCGACCTAAACTCCCGAACGGTGCTAGTGCCGGCCCCAACGTCGGATCTTCTTCGGGAATGGGCTGGCCTACTTGGGCCGGCGTCATCGGCCGCGGTTTTCCTCTTTCCCATGAAAGATAGGATGGAGGAAATGGAGAAAATAGTAGCCACCACACCAAGGAGGGCCATGAAAAATTGCCAAAATGGGGGAACAAGGGGCTGATCTCTTTGATCCTCCACAAACAACAATCCAATAGGTGTGGAAGGGGCACTAGAGGTAGGAAATGAAGGAGAAACAAAAAGAAAATGGAATGGGTTAGGAGATTACCCGATTTTGAGCTCCAATGAGGGGTATGAGAGCTCCAACTGAGAAAATGGGGAAAGGAGGAGGCTAGGGCTGTTGTGGAAGGTTGGGTGTGTGAGTTATGGAAGAAATGGAAGATTGCAAGGTTTGGAGGGATGGGTTTTGAGAAAAATCGAAAATGGGGTTTTGAGGTGCTTGAAAAGGGTGAAATGAGGGAGAAGGGTGCTCCAGCCCCTTAAAACCCAACCCATTTTCATTTTGCACGTGCCAGGGGGTAGAGGGGGTCAGGCCGACCAACCCAACCCCGGCCCCACTGGAAAAGTCACCGGACCGCGGTCCGCCGCCGAGCCGCGGCTCCGCCGCGGCCGGACTTGGCCGGAACCGCGCCGCCGCGGTGGGGTTTTTTCTTGGCACGTGCCCAGGGTGCCAAATGCACCCTGGTTCGATCTGGACCCTTGGTGGATTAACGTGGGGGGCCCCCGAACTCAGTTCAGCCCCAGAACGGTTAGTTCCGAGGAATTTCTGAACTAATCTGATTTTTTTCTGATTTTTAAAGACTGATTTTGGGTCGATTGTGACCTGGACATGTCAATAGACGGTCTAGGAGTGATTTAGAGTCCGTATGTGCGGTCAGGATCGAGTACAAACTCGATCAACGCGTCCGTTTTTAATGAATTTTGCCGAACGGTGAAATCGGAAGACCCTAAGACTGTTTCTAAATTTTTGCACACCTCCTAGTTGTAACACGTCAGCGTACGTAGTGGGGACATAACTCAGGTCCGGTTTTAATCAAAATCATGCTCTGATACCAACTTGTAACGCCCTGAAATTCGGGGGTCGAGTATGAACTCAACTCCCGAGTTCCAACGCATCACTTATGCAACATACACAATGATGGTTAAATGTTGTCTGAGTTAGCGCAATAAACATGAATGAGATTATACCAAAACAGTAAATCATACTCCAGTTCAATTGTATAAAGGCAAGCGGAAGACTGAAATTTTATATTCAAAGTATGTAAAGTAACAAAATTTTATGAACTCCAGAGTATGAGTACTAACTGAGTACCAATATACATGTATTGTTTCTAAGTCAAAATCAAAATACAACTCCGTAGTAAGCCCTGGAACCCCGCGATGCAGCGGCCTAAGCAAAGCCGTCAGAGTACTGCATAAAGGAGAACTCCTCCTGATCCTCATCGAAGTCGGGCTCCGGCTCCTGAACCGAGGCGCCATCTACACCTGCGACAGAGTCTAGTGGGTGTTGCAAACACCGTCCCGTAACGTGGGAGTGAGTAGCTAACTCAGTGGAACAATAAAGCATAGGTTAACATGTTATCAATTCAATCAAGCAGTAATGATAAAGCAGTACAAATCAAACAAGTCTAACTACTCTTATTAAGTGCGAGAATGAAATGACATGATGCTGTATGCCCTTGCCAAACCACCCTCAAGCGACATCATCTTACGTTCGCGAATGCTTACTCCCTCAGTGCGCCACATCTACAAAGCACATGCGGTGCGATGATGCTCATGATTACCAAGTTTTTTTTATTAGTCCATTTCAAACAGCAGTATTGGAAAACTAAGGTACCTCCCTTGTATCATTCCCCAAACATGATCCATTCTAGGGTCGTCAATCCTAGTTAATCTCATACGATATTATGGTTTGAGAAGCGTAGTGAAGGCATCGCAAAGGGCTCGTCACCCGTCAGCGCGGATACAGATCTCACCGTATGCGGCTCAATTGCTGGCCGTCAGCTCGAGTACAGGTCTCACCGTACTCGGCTCAATCACTAGCCGTCAGCTCGAGTACAGGTCTCACCGTACTCGGCTCAACTCATACTCTAGTTGCTGTGAAAGACTCGTCGCCAATCACAGACACTTGGAGTATACTCGAAGATACTACGGAGGACTCGTCGCCCGTCAGCACGAGCACAGGTCTCTCACCGTACTCGGCTCTCGCCGTAAGTATCGACAGCTCGAATACAGTGTCCCATACCACCGTATTCGGCTCACGAGTTTGGTTGCGCAATGGTCACTACGGGGAGGCACATGGCCCCAGCGTAGGCCGACAGCTCGACCACGGTGTCCCATACCACCATGCCCGGCTCATGCATCTTAGCGGATCGAGGTACCATGGTTAACGGGATCGCCACTGGTAAGTTTGGTACCCTAGGTTCAAGTAGTAGCGACCAAACATGGTGAACACACAAACACATATCGGTTTACTTGACGAGCCTGACTAGCTCGAGCGCACCACAAGTTGGGCGATATGGAGCGCAAAAGCACTCCGTGTGGCCAACCACTATCTCCAACCGAAGTACGACTCGGGTTCGCCAGACGCATCCTTTGTGGCGACATGAATCTCAGCCACAATCGCAAGTCTGGTACCGAATGTTTGGACTATAGGCATAGTCCCAAACTCAAACAGTTCTCATCAATAGCATGTGGAGTAAAGCATGATAAACAAGTAATACAAGCATGTTAGCAGGCATGTTATAAAGCATGAAATAAAGCATGAAGTAAAGCATGTTGTGAAGCATGTTGTAAAGCACTATACACATAGGGATACAATTACATACACATCACAAGTGAGTGGTTATAGCGAACCACCGCATGGAGGGGATCCTACATGTCTCTAAGGGAGTCGGGAATCCCATATCAGCACCTCTCTAAGGCACTAATACTTAAACATTTACACACACAAGCATTTACACAAACACTTGGAATACGTTATTCCAACATACATGACGTATGTTAGCAAAATACGTATTAGGGCTATTCTTTCGCCAAGCGGTTATTTTATCCGCGTATACCATATTCATACAACAAATAATCATGACAATTACACTTCCAAAATTTACACATATGCGGTATTTCTAGAATACACAATTTCAACATACATATGTTTTACAAGCGAACATATATTACGGCGATTCCTTTCGCCAAACTAGTATTTTATCCATATATTATATAATCATACATTAAATAAACATGTCAAATTTTTCCGAAAAAATACGTATACGGTATTTCTACGTATACCTAGAGTATGTGAAATTCCATATTCTACAACGTTAATCGAAACAGGAAACGGAAAGCACTTTGTACATGTGCATTTACATGCAGATCATGAATCTATCATTATCTGACATTGAAAGCGTTGAAAACCGTAACTTATACACTTAAAGTCCTCACCTTTGCCCTTGGAATTACAACGAATCAGCAAGGGTCGTTGAGCTTCCGTAAACAGGAGTTTTCTAGCCTAAAGAGCGGAATCGGTTAGCCTTAACACAACCTACAACCTATATGCTTCAAATCAGACCTAGGGTTAAGGTTTCTCACCTTTAAACGGAGTGGATACCGCCGGGAAAACACCTGGAAAGGAGCGGTGTAGGCCGTGTGATGAATGAAAGCAGTAGGAGGAAGATCTCCCACAAATCCCAAGCTATTCTCTATCTTTTCTCTCTCTCTCTCTAGGGTTTTTATCCCAAATTCATATGGCTGTGAGAGGGGCTGTTCTAAGCCCCTTTTATAGCCAAAAACCTTCCCAAAATAGACTCAGGTTCAAGGGTTACTGCTAATATAGGACATTCGTCACTTTTCCAGCTCAAAAGAGAGGTTCTGGTGGCCCTCCTCGAGCCAAACGTCAGACTTAAGCTCACCACACATGGATCTATGTGGGATTACGTTTTCGACTCGATCGGATTCCCAGATCGCACGTGGCGGACCACTTTCAGTTCAACGGTCAGTGGGCCACGATCCGAAATTCCAAGTACATGTAAATGTTCCTGAAATTTTTCTTAATCCGAGGGTGTAATTTGGTCTGATTCTGACGGTCAGGTTGCTTAATACTGACGCGCAAGCGAATGGTGCCAGATCACTATTCCAGATATTTATTTTGGAATGGGAATAGTGTTTTTCACACTCCCTCGCTCCGGATCGAAACGAATGGCCGTGGGACATCGGCTGGATCTGATTTTTGAGATGATTGTCAAGCCCAGTGAGGCGGTCCTAGTTCTTTAGCTTCGTGTTAATCGGACTCCCGATGTGCGATCTAGACCTAATACGAAGTTTCGTTTAATTCCCGAGAGCAGACGGGTAATGAGTTTGGTTCTAAACTTTAGGGTAACCTAGAGTCACTTGTTTTGCAAGTTTTGGGTCTTGCAGATCGTATTTAAAGCGATCCCAACGGATTTCATGGCTAATCGAGTTTAGTACTTAGTTAACTTTGTTAAATTTCTAAAGGATTTAATCCTAATTGATTTTTGGTCGAGGTGGTACTCGAGCCAACGTACGGAAATTTACGGGTCGTTACATCCTGTGCAAGCAGAATGATGGCTAGCAAGGATTTCTAAGATTATGCGGCCCCTGGAATGCACCGACTCTCAAATGGTAAATTTGGCCACGTACTTGTTGGAGGGTGAGGCGGAGAACTGGTGGCAGGGCTTACAACGAAGCGTCCCTCCCACATATGCATGGACATGGGTTGGGTTCAAGGTGAAGTTCCTCGAAAAATACTTCCCCCGATCGTGTAGAAATGAGAAGATAGCTCAGTTTCTGAGACTGGAGCAGGGCAACCTCATCGTAGCCCAATATGAGGCCCCGTTTGATGAACTCTCTCGATATGTTCCGAAGGCCTTAGAAGATGTGAGTACAAATTACAGAAATTCAAGGAGGGACTCAGGCAGGGAATCCAATCGCGACTGTGTGCTTGGGACTTCGAAGCCTTCTCCGAGCTAGTGGACAAGGCGATGAGAGTCAAGAAGGATTTCGAATGCGCCCTGAGGAACCGCCCCTCAGCTAGGGAAGTCCCAGTCAGGCCCAGACAGGCGCCTTCTACCCCCTCTGTACCGGAGAGAAGAACCAGGGCCATGCCTGCAGGAGCACCACCCCCTGCCTCCCGTGAGAGGCTGTGAGTACTGCCACAAGCCCGGGCACTCCGCTCGGAGCTATTTCAAAAAGATGAGAGATGAAGGCATCGCTCCATTAACAGGTCACCCCCAGTCAGGACCAGTAGCTGCCAGGCCAGCACCAAGGCTGCAGATGCAGAGACGGGACCTCCAGTCCACCAGAGGGCCCCCGCTCGCATATTCGCTGTAGCCGCCGCAGACACCGAGGAGGACCTCCATCAGACCATTCACGGTACCGCTCACATCCACGGTACCGCTGTCTTTCTCTTATTTGTTTCCGGAGCAACCTCATCTTTCATAGATTCTACTATTGTAAATAGACTAGGGCTGAACATAACACACATACATGCCCCCTTAGTTGTAGCATCCCCCATGGGTAAATTCATTGAAACAGACAAGATATGTAAAGATTGTCCCTTAACTCTCGCACACCATGAAGTGGCTGTGGATCTAATCCTCATGCCTATGAAACAATTCGACATCATCCTCGAGATGGATTGGCTTTCTCGAGCCGGGGCAGTAATGGACTGCCGCGACAGAACGGTGACCATAACCATCCCTGGGCAGGCCTCCTTCACCATAAAAGGGAAAAGTAAGCACGGTACGCTAGAAAGCTTACAAGCCCTGGAAGAATCAGAATCCGTCGAATCTGCTGTGAGCCAAATCCCAGTAGTGCGGGAATTCTCAGAGGTATTTCAAGAGATACCAGGACTACCCCCAAGGCGAGCAGTAGATTTCTGCATCAACCTTAAACCAAGAATTGCCCCTATATCGCTACCCCCGTTTCGAATGCCCCCTTGTGAGATGGAAGAGCTCAGGAAGTAGATAGATGAGTTGCTGACCCAAGGTTTCATTCATCCCAGCGTCTCCTTGGGGAGCACCGGTCCTTTTCGTGAAAAAGAAGGACCGATCGATGCGCCTCTGTATAGATTACCGGCGGTTGAATAAAGTGACGATAAAGAACAAAGACCCTCTCCCGCGTATCAACGACCTATTCGATCAGCTTAAGAGTGCCAGATATTTCTCGAAGATTGACCTGAGATCAGGATATCACCAGCTAAGAATAAGGAATGAGGATATCCCTAAAACTGCATTCAAGACTTGTTATGGGACTACGAGTTCCTAGTAATGTCCTTTGGGCTCACAAATGATCCGGCGGTATTCATGGACCTTATGAACCGAGTCTTCATGCCATACCTAGATCGGTTTGTAATCGTGTTCATCGACGACATCCTGGTTTACTCCAAAAGCCAGGAGGAACACGAGCAACATTTGCGCACAATCCTCAGTACGCTGAAGGAAAATCAGCTGTATGTCAAGTTATCAAAGTGCGAGTTCTGGGAAAAGGAAGTAAAATTCCTAGGGCACATAGTGAAGGAAGAAGGCATCGTAGTCGATCCTGCTAAAGTCGAAGTTGTATCCAAGTGGGACCAGCCTACCACGGTCACCGAGGTCCGAAGCTTCTTAGGCATGGCAGGATACTATAGGCACTTTATCAAAGAATTTTCTCGAATCGCGCGACCAATCACCCAACTGACGAAGAAGAACGCTCGATTAACATGGGACGAGAACACGGAGGCAGCCTTCCAGGAGCTGAAAATGAGGCTGACATCTGCACCAATACTCACCCTTCCACAAGAAGGAGAAAGGTTCGTGGTGTACAGTGACGCCTCAAAGATGGGCCTTGGCTGTGTTTTGATGCAGAATGACAAAGTGATCGCTTATGCCTCCTGTCAACTGAAGAAGCACGAAGAGAACTACTCGACTCATGACCTGAAGTTGGCAGCGGTAGTCTTTGCCCTAAAGATATGGAGGCACTACCTATACGGTGAGGATTTTCAGCTATTCTGCGATCACAAGAGCCTGAAATACATATTTACACAGAAAGATTTGAATATGCGCCAGCGTCGGTGGATGAAGACACTCAAAGACTTCCATTTCGACATCTCGTACCACCCTGGTAAAGCAAACTCCGTAGCTGATGCGTTGAGTAGGAAAAAGAAGCACGAGCTGGTGGCCACTCTAATGATCAAGGAGTGGGAGATGATGGAGTTCGTGCAGGACTTTGACATCTAGCTTACCCTCGACGAACTCGATGCGTATGTGGCTTTGTTGACTGTAGAGCCGATCCTGGTCTGACATGTGATCTCCGCTCAGGACCAGGATGCACGACTTGTCAAAATGAAAGGAAGATGCAAGAGCGAGGAGGTACCAGGCTGGAGGATTGGCAGCGATGGCAGCCTTCGGTATCAAGGACGGGTATGCGTACCCAACGATGCAGAATTAAGAAAGGGAGTAATGAAAGAGGCACACCACTCCAGAATGGCTATACATCTAGGGAGTACAAAGATATACAACAACATAAAGAGGCAATACTGGTGGAATAATATGAAAAAGGACATAGCCAATTTCGTGGTAAGGTGCATGGTGTGCCAAAAGATAAAGGCCGAACACCGCAAACCCGCAGGCCTTCTTCAGCCACTGCCAGTAGCAGAATGGAAATGGGACAACATCTCCATGGACTTCATTGTTGGGCTTCCAAGGACTCAGAGAAAGCATGACTCAATCTGGGTCATTGTGGATAGGGTAACTAAGTCTGCTCGATTTCTTCCTAATCGGACAACAGATTCAACTGATAATCTGGCAAGACTTTATGTCTGTGAAGTTGTCCGGTCATACGGAGTTCCTCGGGAGATCATCTCAGATCATGACTCCCGCTTTACGTCCACCTTCTGGAGAAGGTTTCAAGAGGAACTTGGCACGAAACTCAAGTTCAGCACAGCCTTCCACCTCCAGACAGATGGACAGACAGAAAGAGTAAACCAAGTTCTGGAGGATATGTTAAGAGCTTGTGCCCTCGACTTTAAGGGAAATTGGGACGACCATTTGGCCCTCGCCGAGTTTGCTTACAATAACAGCTTCCAGTCTAGCATAGGCTTGGCACCATACGAAGCTCTATATGGTCGCCCCTGTCGAGCCCCGCAGTGTTGGGTAGAAGTGGGAGAGCGAAGTTTGTTAGGGCCGAAACTCGTCCAGGTTACCACTCAAGTAATTGACATTATTCGGAAGCATTTACGCACCATACAGAGCAGATAGAAAAGTTATGCAGACAATTGACGACGCGATTTGGAATTTATAGTTGGCGATCACGTATTTTTGAAGGTCTCACCTATGAAGGGATAATGAGGTTCGGACAAAAAGGGAAGCTTGCACCTCGTTTCATCGGACCTTTCAAGATCTTGGATTGCGTGAGAGCTGTGACATATCGTCTTGTGCTACCGACTACACTGACCGGTATCCACAACGTCTTCCAAGTGTCAATGTTAAAGAAGTACACGCCAGACGAGTCACACATTGTCAGCTGGGAGCAGATTGAACTTATCGATAATGCTTCTTATACCGAAGAACCCATCCGCATCTTGGACCACAAGGAGCAAGTCCTCCGAACTAAGACAATACCATTGGTCAAGGTTCTCTGGTCACATCATGGAGAAGAAGAGGCGACGTGGGAACAAGAAGCTGAAGTTAGAGAAAAATAACCCCACCTATTCAGTAACACACTACAGGTAATTTCGAGGACGATTTTTTTTAGGGGGGTAGACTGTAACACCCCGTACCTGTGATACTCGGGTGTTACCTTTTAAAACCAACGACTATTAAAACTCAACCTAATGACTTAACTTAACACAGGACAGGATTTCCCAAGCAGCTTTGAGACGATCCGCTGTGACCTGGGAGACTTAGCCTACACCTCACACCAATCAAAGAGGTAAGTGAGATTGAAAAACTTAAGCTCAATCAGTTTCTGAAACCATATATGTTAGCAGTACTCTGGAAAGTCAACCCACAGAAATCTGAAGGTAACCAATGGAACACCCCTGCACCTCAGACATACATTTAACCGTCATAAACAAATATCAGACCCATTCGACCGATAGATCACGTGGCCCACCTTGATGCCACATGTAACCCACGTTGATAGGATATGTATAACAAATACATGTGATATACACACACCAGATGCATGTGGCGTCAAATGCATGTATATCTACATACATATCAGATGCACATAACGTTGATAAAGTATTTAAATGTTTGTGCCAGGTACATATGAGGGTGATATAGTATTATTTATATATGCTGGATGTGTGAGGTGGCCTCATGGGAGACCCACCTGGTACCTATGTTAGATCCAGACTGTCCAAGGTCTAGACGTGGCCCACCTCTATATATATGCTTGCTTCCACGCATGTGGTGTGGATGGGCTACATGCAGGCCGTCCATCAGGGAACGTAGGTTTTAATATAAATATATATACATATGTAGGGATATATTTAATAGTGTATTATGCATCTATGCATACATATGATCCATGGGACCCACTGAGAGCATGTGTTCCATCCTAGCCGTCTATCCATTTGTGGAGCCAGTACTTATGGCTATGGGCCATGTATATGGACCCCACCCTGATATGGGAGATTCGTCTGAACCAACCATCTGTGTCGTGGACCCCCACTATGATATATGTAAATACCCACAATGTCCAATAGCGTTGGACGGTGGATGCGCTTGACTGACATACCTCGCACCAGTTACATAACTGTCGTATGTCACCAGTAGCCTATAAGACCCTGTGTATGATGTTTGTGTTAGATCTAAGTTATCCACACCATCAACACGATGCCAGGCAATGCTGGACAATGCTAGGAACATTTAGACAAGTGTCAATTCACATGAACTACAACACTGGTCTACATGTGACAATGCTAATAAAGCCATGTGCCTCAATAGACGGTGGTGTACCGGGACACGCGCATTACACTTTCAACCATTGAAAGAATTTCTTTGTGTGTAACCCAAATTACACATCCACATGGGGTCCATATGTGAGGACTTGTCCAACCACCTTGTTAAAATACATGGTGGGCCTAACACAAGCATATAGGGCCTTAATGTTGCACTCCTTTGAACTTTTGTACAAAGCCATAGAAATTCCTGACAAATGTAAGCTATAATTTTTAGGAGAATCTTTAAGCGACTCCAGACCTCAAGAAGACTCAGGTCGAGCTCGAGAGCACTACCATACAGGTGATGACTTTCCCCTTGGGCTTTCCATTTCTAAATTATCTAAACCTAGTTTGCACTAGATTACCATAATTGTGATACCTGCTTTCAATATATGATAATCCTTGAACAATGATCACTATTCACATAATTTGGTAGTATATCCTCAGTAGTCATTAACTCATGATGTTTCCTTTACATGCTTTACTTGAAGTCATATATTGTCATATGTTAACATGATTTGCTTCTGTACACAACCTTTTGATGCTACACATGGAGGATTCCATGATTGTATGCAAGCCACACTTGGAATGTAATTAGACAAAATTGTGGGAAATAGGGACCTTGAACTGGTTTCATTTTGATCAAGGTACCCTATTAAAACATCCCAAGGTGGAAGACCTCATGAGCCGGGAATGGTGGAATGGGACACTATGCCCGAGCTGTCGGCCTACGCTGGGTTCTGAGCTCCCCGTAGTGACCATTGAGTTGTTTAAATTGGCTGATTATAATTGGATTAATAACGGCTAGCTAATCATGCATTCGTAGCATATTGGCGATGACGGATGGCTAATTCTGGATGCTGTAGCACATGCCCCAGAGTTGCTGGGGTATCGTTTCACTAGCTTCCAGACCATCGACTATCGACCCCTGTCCAACTGGATGATTTTCCAGGTCGATGATTGCATGGGCGACGAGCTCAAGTCCGGCTAGATGTGCATCCCCAGGCTGATGTGTATCCATGCATCCATGCATCTAATAAGATTGCAAATTGCTTGTTTTGGATTACTGCTTGTTTCTCCTTTTAACTATGTTTACTAAGGCAGAGATGTGTTATCTTGAGGGAAATTCACACTGAGCTGGCCACTCATCCATCAACTATCCAACCGTACAGAACATGCAGGGACAAATGTAGAGGGCGTCGGTGTCAACCTTGATGATGCCACCATGGAGCAAGAGGAGGAGTATTATGAGGACGAGCCGCATCAGGACGCAGCGATGTATTTAGGTGTTAATCAGTAGCTAAAGATTTTAAAATTCAGTAGTTGATATCTTGTAAACTTTTGAAAATTTTATAACTAAGACCCCTAACTAAGCGGGTTAAATATTTGGGCTCTTATGAATATACATGCTTCTTTTGTCTATCGTACTCTGAGTTTACATTCCGCTGTTTCTCTGATTCATACACTCCCGGATTTCTGAAAACGAGTCCCGTACTCGGGTTTTAGAAATCGGGGCATTACAGATGCCCATCCATTTTTCTGGCTAGTTTAAGGGCCATGGGCCCCATTGTGAGATAGTCTCTATAGCGGGCCGCATTCTAAGAGACAATGGTGGTTAAATGTCCACATTGTAAACTCCCCAGGGCCCATTACTAAGCCCATTCCCTATTGTAAGTTAGAATCTAAGGCGGGCTGCACTTTAGGAACAATGATGGTTAAATGTCTACGTTGCAAACTCTCTACAGCCCATTGTTAAGCCCATTTCTATTTTTCCCTTATTGGGCCCTCGTTGAGAATAATGCTTTCCACCATACCCTGTAGTACTACTCAAACCTTGGAACCCATCTTGTGGCCATGATATGTAGGCCCGTTGTGATATGTAGGCCCATTGTGATTATATGAGGCCCATTATAATTGTATAAGGCCCATTGTGATTATATGAGGCCCATTATGATTGTATGAGGCCCATTGTGAATGTATGAGACCCATCGTGCGAGGCCCATTGTGATTGTATGAGGCCCATTGTGATTGTATGAGTCCCATTATGATTGTAGAAGGCCCATTGTGATGGTATGAGGTCCATTGTGATTGTATGAGGCACATTGCGTGAGGCCTGTTATGATTGTACGAGGCCCATTATGATTGTAGGAGGCCTATTGTGATGGTATGAGGCTCACTGTGATTGTATAAGGCCCATTGTGCGAGGCTCGTTATGATTGTATGAGGCCCATTGTGACTGGATGAGGCCCATTGCGATGTGTGAGGCCCATTGTGATTGTGTGAGGCCGATATTGTTATGATTGACAATCATGCATGACATACACTATGTTTCATGCCCATACGCATCATTTGTATGCTTGTTATGAGGAGTGATTGACCATCTCATATGCCATTGGGCTGGTTGTTTTTGGGACTCCCTGAAGATGGAGTTGCCCCACATGAGCACGCGATACACGCAGGACTGATGCATGACTGGATTGTATGACTATGCATCTTGCATTTGTGTGATATGATTTCTGTTCACCGTAGCGACATCAGGGTTAAGGCCTCCACAAGCATATCGTGGATGGCAGAATTGGACACCGAAAATATCTTGGTTCTACATGGGACGCCATAGATGTCCCTGGGTGAAAGTCCCTAAACCCTTATGGTACTAAGAGGATACTCCAACGTCGAGACTGAGCGGATGTATGAGCACACGAGTGCCGAATACCATTAGGCCACGTCTTCCACTATGCCGTGGTCGGTTGGAAGGGGTGTAGCATTACCTGCCCGAGAGTAGGGGGAAATGCTAGGCTGAGTTTGACTAGCTCGTAAATAGGTCCGCTATTGACATGTCGGATAGGTATTGGCAGACTATTTGCCAGGTGGATAGTGAGGTCTCTTACACTCACTTGGATTGCGCGCCTGGGGGAGGGGCAATGCCATTTGGAGCGTACTAGACCGCAATGATTGTCTAGAGAGGAACTGTACTATGTGGATTCAAATGAGGACTGACATCACTTGTGATTGCACCTTGCATATGACATTGACACATAGGCCTTGCATCGCATAGCCTTGGTATGGCTGACAACATTGTACTAAACCCTGATGATGATCCTAGAGATGTACGATACTAATATGTGGACTTACTGAGCAAGAGTTGCGTACTTAGCATTTGACTCATTCATTTATTCGTTCACTATCTACTCGGGCTGGTGGTGCGCAACCAAATCATTATGTGTACCTTCGCAATGGCCAGAATTTTGGTTGGGGCGCGCAACCAACATGAGATCAGGAGTGTACCACATTAAGTCTAGCTATCCAAATTTAGGTATGGGACTGATTTGGATAGAAGTCCCTTGTTATGAACCCCACAGCTTGCGATACCACGTACTATCATCCCAACTACACACTCCAACCTTGTCATTTTTGTTTACATTATATATTGCATTACATCCTCTACATATGACATATTATGACACCCCGTCACTGTGGTCACATGTAGGCCGACACACGTAGGCGGATGTTGATGTAGGTAGGGACTAACAGGCTTGGGCGAGCTACCAGTGGTTGGCAGGCTACTGTGCACATAGTGAAGGCAGGACCTTATCCTACATATTCATGGATTTGTCAGGATTTGCATATTGCATTGCATTCTCAGCATATGACATTTGGTTTATTATGTCCTTGTACTCGAACAATTACACGTCAACCTTGCCATTGCCTTTCCATCGTATGTCATATAGTAGAAAATGAAATTTGATTATCTTGTTCATGATTATTGGCTATTTTAATGATTCATGGTCGCTTGTTGAGTGACATGCCTATTATTGATGTCATGTTCATGATAATCTGTATAGTTATACGACATGCTTAATTGATAACCTACTCACCTATGATAACATGATTGGTTGATAACATACCATGGTTGTTTTGAATTTCTTTACGGGAGCACCCTGATAAGACGTGTTTTACTCCCGGCACGCAATAGACTCACGAGCTGTGGTTTGCTCATATGTATGACTTACACTTTTCAGGATGCATACAAGAGCTATTGGAGTTTGTTATTGTTTCCTTCATTGTTGTTGAGCTAGTGCACCATATCATGTGTGACATGTCGAACAGGTTCGTCTCTTCGATATGCGTTGATATCATATACAAAATGTGTAACTGCCTAAACAGATTAATCATTCAAAAAAATTCACACTAAAAAATCCTCCTTGTAAGATCCTAGGATTGGAATCTGGCATAAGGTATCGGGAGCCGAGAATGGGATACTACGGAGGTTGTCAGCACCAGATTCGGTGATCGGGAATTTTGTGAGCCCAGTTTCTGAGTTTGGGGCGTGACAGTTGTGGTTTCTGCCATTCTTCACGGATACGAATCTGTCGCCCGAATCTTTTGCCAAGAAACCATCCAAGGACAGTGAGTTCATCGCGGATTCAATCAAGGATCCAAGACGTTTGAATGGTGGGCCATCTTGATCCGATTTGATCCACGATGAGAAGAAGGAGAGTCCTGGAAGGAGATCCATCGAGTGTAGACAGCGATCCGTTGTTCCCTTTTTTCTCCTGTGAAATAAAATTGCGTAGAAACTATGCATAATGTCTTCATATAGTTTTAGATGGTATGGCCCACCTGAGTTTCGTATACGGATGATTTTTGAAATATCTCATAACCTAAAGGGGACACATCAAATGCACGATGTTGATGTTTAACACACATCATGGTGGGCCCCACAAAACTTACTAACATTAATTCGTAGGTTCTCACGAGGTTAATAAGTTGGGTCACAATTTTGACCAGAATATTTTGCCCATTTTACATGTTTGGTCCATTCACTCTATTTTACTGATCAATACCCTCAATTTGACTAGTTACTAGCCCCGATCATACTACATATGAGAAAGATATTTGGCATACAAGATTGATCAACTATTTAAGCATAATTTGATTTAAACATTTGAAGTTACTTACTCTTCAATCTGGACTGATTAGATTGTCCAAAAATGATTAAAGGTTGTTCATAATATCAAAAAGATATGAATGAAGAGAAAACACAAACATCATCTTAATCCAAAACTTCTATGGCCTTGAAGAATTTTTCAATGGTAGAGGTTCAATCACACTATTTCCTATGGTGGTCCACTTGAGCTTTGAATATGCTTCTTTTTTGTTCTTTAGACTTCAAATTATCTGTTAACATGGATGAACGGAGTGGATAAAATAAATAAATAACGGTAGACCCCACAGAGTTTACTCTGGTAAGGGTAATGAGTAACTCACCTAAATGTAGTGGAGAGGAGTTTCCTTAAAACATTCATAATCATATATTGGGTTTGCCTAAATGTGATTCACATATCCAACCCACTCATTATGTGTGTCCCACTTGGATGAGGGGTCAGACCAAGTTTTAGCCGCATCTAAAACTCACATGGGCCCCACCAAGTGCTTTTATATTTTTTAGGATGTCTTCACACAGTTTTAGATGGTATGGCCCACCTGAGTTTCGTATATGGATGACTTTTGAGATATCTCATAACCTAAAGGGGACACATCAAATGCATGGTGTTGATGTTCGACGCACATCATGATGGGGCTCACAAAACTTACTAACATCAATTCTTAGGTTCTCGCGAGGACAATAAGTTGGGTCACAATTTTGACAATAATATTTGGCCCATTTTATATATCTGGTCCATTCACTCTATTTTACTCATCAATACCCACAATTTGACTAGTTACTCGCCCCGATCAGGCTAGCTACATATGAGAAAGATATTGGGCATACAAGATTGATCAACAATTTGAGTGAAATTTGATTTAAACATCTGAAGTTATTTACTCTTCAATCTGGACTAATTCGATCGTCCAAAAACGGTTAAATGTTCAATTAGTAGATATGCCTAATAATTTATTAAAAAATATTTTGTTTTTTCACAGATAAATTTCAATTTCCATTTAAAAATAATATTTTTTTCAAAATGTATATTTTTTCTCTTAATTTTTCTTTGAAAACTTTTAACAAAATATCATTTTTATTATAAAATATTTCAAAAAATAAATTAAAATACAAATTCTGACTTTTTATTTTCAAAATCTCTAAAATTTTCACAAAATTTTTTTAAAAAATTCCCAAAAATTCAAAAATGCCGATTTTTTTTCCTTCAAAAGCATAATTTTGTTTTCAACTTTTCAATTTTCTTTTTTAAAATGATATATATATGTATATTCAAAATCTTAGTGTTTTTTATAAATAACTTTTTCTTTTAATTTCAAATTTTGAACATTTTCAATTATTTTTCAAAATCACAAATTTTTTCAACTTCTTTATTTTTCGTTTCAAAATGTTTGTTTTTTGATAAAGTATCAATTTTTTAATATCGTTTTATTTTAAAATTTTCAATTCTTTCTAACTTCTCCATTTTTTTAAAAAAGCATTTTATTCGAACTTGTCAATTTTTATCGAACTTCTCAATTTTATTTTATTTTTCAAAATACAAACTCTCATTTTCTTTTTCAAAATATTTTTATTTTTCAACATTGTGAAAATTTTCACATTTTTAAAAAATTTTTAATTTTCTTTTTCAGGATATTATTTTTATCTCAAAATCAAATTCTTTTTTTTTTTTCAAATTTATCAACTTTATTCAATATTCTTTTTTTTCCCCACAAAATAGATTTTTATTAAATCACGATTTTTATTTTTTCAAAATCTCATTTTTTTTTCTCTAACATTGTTAAATTTTTTAAACTTCTCAATATTTTTTTTCATATGATATTACAAATCATTTAAATATTAGTTTTAAATTAAAAATAAAAATAATTTCCACTCATTTGTTATAAAAACAAAAAATATATATATTTTTTGCATTCAATCAATTGTTAAAAAATAATCTTATATACAAATATATACAATTAAATCACTGAAATTCTATTAAAAACAATTATTACACTACAAAAAATAAAAACATATATTTCCACCATATTCTAAAAAAATGAAAAAAAAATTAATGTTTAGGGCAAGAGTCCTTTTACGACAGACCATGATCTAAGCATATAGAAGCACCCACCGTTCGATCTTCTTGGTCCGATGGAACGTCAATCTTCTTGGGTCTCACTTTGATGGAAGATGATGAGAAATGAAGGGCTAGGATGGTGGATCTTAGGATAGGAAGTGGGCCACACAACTCACTCTTTTCTATCTTGGAAGTGCTTGGACATGCACTCCTTTACTTGCTTGGAAAATGTGAAGAGAAAGAAAGAGAAATGGTGGTTGTAAGGGAGAGGTGATAGATGTGAGTGATGGATGTGAGTTGATAGGTGTACTTAACATGTATGGGTGTGTAAGAGAGAGGGTGAGAGAGAGTTGACTTTGGGGTTGCTCTTATACTTGACATAAGGTGATTGATTGATTGATGGATGGGACATGTTGTAGAGATTCTCTTGGGATTGCAAACGCGCGGTGTTTTCCTCAAACTGAACGCGGGCCCACATCTCCTGGCCAGGGTATCGGATAGGTATACAAGACGCGGCGTTGAAACCACGGCGACAGCGCGGTCGCAAGGATACAAGTTTGGAGTCGAGCCGACTCTGATATACGGGACACGACTTAGGATCACGTGCAACTGCTGTCTACTCGTCGCAGGTCCCCGGAATTCGACCGAGAGGACCGTGGAAACCTACGGAACAGTACAGGCTAGGATACGGGTCTTACAGGATTTCTCCTAGGTCTTTATGTGACGTGGAGTCAGTGGTATTAATGGTTTTAGGCCTTCTCATCTATGGAAATGGTGGCCCGAGCTTAATTCACCAATTATTTAGTTTAGTACTTAACTAAGTTTCCGCCTTAATTATGACAGGATACGGTCCTTAAGTGGTTCTGCCTGAGGTGGTACTCGGGTCCTTATATGAATTTTTTCGAGATGTTACAACCAAAGCCAGAGCCAACTTTTCCAATGTGAGATACCTCGTCTCTGTAGGGACCTGGGCTTTACTGACGTAATAAACTAGGAACTGCTTCCCCTCATGCTCTTTGATTAACACTGAGCTAACTGCTGGATGGGATACAGCCAAGAATAGCAACAGAGTTTCTCCTAACTCAGGTTTAGATAGCAAGGGCGGTGACCCTAGGTATTACTCGAGCTGCTGGAAGGCTGCCTCTCATTCTTTGGTCCAATCTACTATTTGCCTTCCCTTCAATTATTTGAAGAATGAGAGACATTTGTCTGTAGCTCGAAACACGAAGCGGTTGAGAGCTGTTACTCTTTCAGTGAGCCTCTATATGTCTTTGATCGTCGTTGGTGATTGCATGTCAAGGAGGGCCTTAATTTTTTCAGGGTTTGCCTCGATCCCTCGCTAGCTGACCAAAAATCGAGGAATTTTCCCGAGATAATGCCGAAAGTGCATTTGCTCAGATTTAATTTCATTTGGTATTTTTGAAGGATGAGGAACATCTCCTCTAAGTCGGTTACGTGGTCTGTAGCTTTGATGCTCTTGACGAGTATATCGTTAATGTAAACCTCCATTATTTGCCATATTTGGTGGGCAAACATCTTGTTGACCAATGGCTGATTGGTCGCTCCTGCATTTTTCAGGCCGAAGGGCATCACATGGTAACAATAAAGACCTTTGTTAGTGACAAAGGTAGTCTTAGATTTATCGTTAAAGTGCATTACAATTTGATTATACCCTGAATATGCATCCATAAAATTGAGTAACTCACGTCCCGCTGTACTGTCGACCAACTGATCAATCCTGGGTAGGGGGAAGCTATCTTCCAAGCAGGGTTTGTTCAGGTCTGTGTAATCTACACAGACCCGCCACTTCCTATGAACTTTTTTTTACCGGTACGATGTTGGCCACCCAGTCCGGATAATAGACTTCTTTAATAAAATCAGCTTTGAGGAGTTTGCTGAGTTCTTCTTTAATCACGTCATACCTCTCAGGGCCGAGAGCACATTGCTTCTGTCGAATTGGTCGGAAAGATGGATCAATTTTTAGTCGATGCGTGATGACGGCAGGATCGATTCTGGGCATGTCTTCGTGGGACCACGTGAAAATGTCAGCATAACGTCGGAGGAGGGCTACCATCTTGTCACACAATGGTGTTGTAAAAAACAATCTAATTTGGACAGTCCTAGATGGGTCAAACTTATCCAGTGGGATCAGAATGAGGTCTTTCATGGGTTAGCCTCTCTCTTAAGATTCTTTGTGGGGATCCAGGGACTCTATGGTCATTGCTTCATGCGGGGCTCTCAATGCCATTGTGTAGCACTACTGGGCGTCATATTGATCACCTTTAACGGTCCCGATACCTTGTTCGGTCAGGAATTTCATAGCCAAGTGGTAAGTCGATACCACAACTTGCAGGAGGTACAATGATGGTCGTCCGAGGATGGCATTGTAGACAGATGGTTGGTCGAGCACGAGGAAGTCAACCATCACGGTAGTTTGACTTTGTCCATATCCAGCCGAGAGGGAGAGTTGGATGTCTCCCTCAGGCACGACCTACCCACCTGAAAAACTGATTAATGGAGTTTTGACATGTCAGAGTAGAGACTGACCAACTCCCATTTTGTCGAAGGCTTAGAGAAAGAGCACGTCCGCTGATGATCTTGTGTCGACAATGATTCGAAACACTTTCCTATTGGTGATGGTTAGAGTGATTACCAGTGCATCATCATGGGAAAAGTGGATACCTCGGGCATCTTTTTCAGTGAAGGCTAGGTTGTATTTTTCCACCTTTTACTCTTTTGAAGGTCGACCGAGGAGTAGAACTTCTTCCTCAGGATGACTAATGCTCCTAGCATGCGCTTTTCAAGCATTATTTAAGTCGCCTCCTCCACCGCAGCCTCTGAAGATGGTGTAGATTTCACCAATTGGCTGGTTATTGATCGGCTGTCCCTCAGCGGCCTTGATCTGATCTCCTCCATTGTTAACATAATCCCTGAGATGATCATCGCGAATGAGGGCCTGGATTTCTTACTTCAGGTCAAAGCAGTCGCTCGTATTGTGACCATGATCCAGGTGGAAGTAGCAGTATCTGTTCTTGCTTCTTTTGTCGAGGTTAGACTTCAACTTGTTCGGCCAACAGAGAGGATGTTTATCCTTGATTTCCATCAAGACTTGTTCCAGCATTTTGTTGAGAGGAGTGTAAGTTCTGAACTTACTGTCGGGTCGTTTGTTCAATTTTCGGTCATCCCGAGATCGATCGTCATTTCTCTTCTTATTGGTCGAACTGGGCTTGGCCTTCGTCTGCACCTTAGTGGGAGGATTTTTGTTTTGGGTGGCGTCCCACAAGAGTCGAGATTCTTCGGCGTTAGCGTACTTCTGCGATCGGTTTAGAAATTCATCCATTGTGGCAGGAGAATTCTTATCCAAAGAAAAGAGGAACGACTTGTCCCTCAGCCCGCTCATGATAGTGTTCAGGGCGGTCTCATCCGAATGCTTTTAGACTTGCAGTGCTTCTCGGTTGAAACGTTTGATGTAATTTTTCAGCAATTCACCCTTTTTCTGAATCACGTGCATAAGATGGGCAGGAACTTTGAGCCTTTTCTTCCCTCCGAGGAAGTTCGTAACGAAGGCTTAGCTAAGCTCCGAGAACGAACTGATGGACCTCGGCTTCAGCTGTTTAAACCATAGTCGAGTAGCGTCAGTCAGAGTTAAGGAGAAGGCTTGACACATGACCACATCAAAAGCGTCATAGAGTTCCATGTAGATCCGGAAGGATTCCATGTGCTCTAATGGGTCGGTATTCCCAGTGAAGGGTGTGATCTGAGGCAGTTGAAATCTGTCCGACAGTCGTGCCTGCGAGATCTCAGCAGTGAATGGCAACTCAGTTTCATCCATCGTAGTCATCATTGCGTTAGCTCGGTATGTTTGCTGCATGTTGACAATCTGGTCTTGTAAACTCTTCAACTCGGCTTTCCATGGCTCCACGCTCTCAGTCATAGCTTCGACCGGACCTTTGTCGCGCCTCTTTAGATCTAAATCATGTCGCAAGTCGGAGGCGGCCAAAGGAACTGTCCCTGAAACGTGAGACGGGATAGGCATGACCGAACTACGTTGTTGGCTCAGCTGGGGAATAGTATGCACGCAGGAAGGTTGAGAAGGACCACGGCTCGGTTGCCCGTCCTCTCCGTCAACTCTTAGTGCATGTTGAGGCTGCATCTGTTCCAGCATCCATTTCATGTAGCCCATGTCTGCCCTCATGTCTTTGAATTCTCTTTCGAGATTGTTCAGTCGACCATTCCTGACACGAGTCCGCTGGGCGTCTGCCTGAGCCAGAGGAGGAAACCTGATGGCTCTCATGCAGTTCGGACTGTCTTGGCTGCTTAATTGGTTCTGGGGCGCAACTGGTTGTAGGTAGTGTTACGATCAGGATCACCACTGGAGGGGATTGAGCTTCTTCTTTCCCCTGGACATCATAGATGTTGCTAGTAGAGCTGAGAATAGTTTAGAATATCGTTCCCTCATATGGCGACAAACTGTTGATGCAGTTTTCCGTCAGACCCTCCTAAACTTGCACAGTTGCAAAAGAGAAACAAAAGAGACCCTGACTAGTGCAGGGGACTCTCTGATGCCTAAGTCAGGGACGAGGTCTTTTTTGTAGGGTAGGGTCTCCAGAAAAGAGACATCAGTTCTGGTAAGAATAAGCGTACCTTTGATGGTTGGGGATACCTCTATATATAGGGAAGAGAGTCCAATTGTACGAGGACTCGTCCTGATATCTTGGAGATTCGTCCGGATCCGGGATCTTTACAAGATCACCGGGTTCCGAAGTTATTGGGATATGAACTTATCCCCTAAAGATCCAGGGAGAGATCTTCAGAATGATAGGAGATTTTTCGAATCTTTAACTTGGATTTAGGTCGGCTCTCATAGGCGGGTGATGACTTGGGATTAAGCGACTCCGATCTTCTTGACAGATCAGCATTCACCATCTTCAACCAATGGTTGGATCGGAGGGTCCATGTTCCCTTCAACTAAGTGCTAGTGGTCCTTGACCTTATCATGGGATGTTGCCGACCTATAACTAGATGTTGGCCGATCTACAACCTTCCCATGGCCGAGCAATGACTGAGCTATGGCCGGATAGTAACCGATCTGGGGTTAATCTAGGGTCGACCTATATCCGACCCATGACCGACCTATGATCGATCTGTAGTCGACTTAATAGATCATAACATAGTTCATACGAATGAGCTCGTAGTCGTGTTCTTTGTGTGTCCTTACAATTGCATCAACCTCCTTGAAGGTCGGCCTATTTCTAGACGTAGACGCCTTATCAGGCTCAGGTTTTATAGGCCCCGTGCTGGTTAAGTAGAATTGGTACATTCCATAATCTGACTTATTGACTTGTCAATTTACCCCCAACAGTATGGTCCACCTGATATTTTGATCTTCTTAAAGTTTGGGATAACGTGCTTAAATGAGATTTAAAAATAGATGGATAGATTGACAGCATGGATATACAACAAATACGTAAGGTGGGTCCCACATGGTTGTGGTAATACCTACTAATGTGTAACTCGATTAACAGCTAATTGCCTCCCCTGGAGCTTAAATCATGTTTGCCGAAAAAATTCATCCCTTCAGTAGGTGTTTAGCGCAAGGTATTAAATGGGATTAGGTGGGATAGAATTGCATTTGGTCCATGTAATTCCATCCAGCATTTCGAGAGGTTAGGATTAGGTGGACGTGGATTTCCTGCGAAAGGCTTTCGTAGGAAGTTCCTACGGTGGGAACCTACATGGGGCCCACTATGATGTTTTTGATAAATCCACCACGTCCATCCTTTTGTTGAGCTCATTTTAAGACAAGAGGCCAAAAATAAGTCGAATCCAGGACTTAAGAGGGCTAAGGAAAAGGTGGGTAGGGAAATTCCTACCATTGAAACCTTCCTAGGGTCGACAGTGATGCTTACATGTCATCCATACCGTTCATAACATCATTCCTATAGGGATGAACTGGAAAAAAAAAAAAAAACCAGCGTGATTCAAAACTTATGTGAGCCCACGAATATTTCAACTATGGATGTTCAATTCTCCCCTTTTCGGCCCACTTGAGTCTTAGATGTGAATCATTTTTGTCCTTTTGTCTTAAAATGAGCTCACAAAATAGATGGACGTGGTGGATTTATCAAAAACATTATGATGGGCCTTACGTAGGTTCCCAGCGTAGGAACTTCGCAAGAAATTCGTGTCTGGATTAGGTGGGATGGAATTGCTTTTGGTCCCACGCACGGTTGCCTACACATGTGAGCCACACATTGATGCATGTGTTTGCCCATACCATCCATCTATATGCACGATTTACACCTGAAATTCTAATTATATATGTGTAGAAGTGAAGGACATCCATTGTGAATTTAGTCCGTTAATTACAATTCCTACAATACCATGTTATTTCTAGAGATGCAATTATTGTGCAATGATGATGTCCCATGTTAACTACAATTCCTACATTACCATGTTATTTCTAGGGATGCAATTATTGTGCAATGATGATGTCCCATATAATGGGATTCAATACCATTCGATTCCACCGACCTAGCATGCCCTCATATTTACAAGTTGTTATATCAAATCCTCTCCAGCCATTAAATACAAGACTAAAACTTAGGCTTGGGGCCCAAATATCAGGCCTACGCATTTATTTAGTTGGACTATATGAAGGGAAATAGTTTGGACTGTAAATGTTCCCCTGTACACTATTTCTAATTGTACGGTCCACCTGAAATATTGGCTGACTTTATCTTTTTATCTTCTTTTTTTTTTCTCATTACTGCTGTCATGAGGTGCCACACCTGGGTATATTTAACATAAAATCATCGTGGGCCCCACCCTATTTGTACGCAAAAAATTTCTGGCTGAGATTCCGTACCGTGAATAGTGGTTTTAAATGCTAGAATGACAAACATGCCCTTGCCTAAGTGATGAGTGGTGGAGATGTTTCTATATCTTCTGTCGCCCACATAATATTTGGATTGGAATGATCTTAACACTCCAGAGAGAAGCACGGTGGAGAGAAGTGATGAACTGATTTGATGTGAGCCGCGTGGATCCACTTGTAGGATAAGTTTATACTACAAGCATTTGTAGTAGATCCGGCCTCTTGTTTTCTTGCTTAAAAAGGCCTCTGGCGTTGGAAGTCCCATCGGCTCATCCGGGGCCTCTATCTTTTTACTTTTTCTATGGAACGCGCCGTCTATGGTGGACCGCACAAATGGGATGACCACCATAGTCCTGTCAACGAGATATTTAAGACAGAATCAATCTGTGGAGCAATGGTCTAGATTTATGGAAACGATGGGTCCCACTCGTCAGAATTGATAATCGTCGTAGGCTATGAAAACAGGATGGTGGCGTGTATTATATAATAAGGAAATCAGCGTAATATTTAGTCCTAAAGAGCCGGGACCCACAAAAAAAAAAAAAAAAAAAAAAAAAACATGGCTATGGAATGAGAGGAGTCTCTTTAAGCGGGGCATGCCATGCGGCCAGCCTCTTTCCTGGGTTCGTCGTTGACTATTGACTTCGATGCATACATGTCTCCTCTATAATCTCTTCCCAGATTCCTTCCAAAAAATCTCTACCACACAATTCCATGTATTTAATTAAGATCACAAGCTCAAAATAGCAATCAACATTGAGACTACTCTTCTACTTTTCTTTTCTTTTTTTTTTCTTTTTTTTTTTTTTTTTTTTTTTTCCTTTCTTTCTTTTCAATTTGTAGAAGAATTTAGGAAGTGTGAGGCTCACCTTCTTCGTTTCCTTCTTTCGGGCTTGTTATTGGTTTTGGAACGCCAAGGAAATTGATATTCCTCATTGCTTCTGAAACTAGGTACGCTGACATGTATGTTTCTTTTTTCTTTTCTTTTTTTCTTTCTTTTTCAATGAAAGATTGGCATGATGAAGCTAGTCAGAAGGGGCTTGCCTACAACTTTTGTGTATGAGATCCTCACTGTCCATCAGGTGTGCCACCTATAGTTTGTCAATGGCCCGGCCGAACATCATAATGATTCAAAACTCAGATAAAAGAATGTTAAATCATTCCTAAAACCTCTAAATTCACTTGTACCCATTTACGTTTCAGAACAGCGTGAGATCCACACCCCACTAATGGTAGGCGTCCCATGGCAACTCTTTTGCACCATAAGATGACCAGGATAACTTTTAGGTTCCTTAGGTTCCGGGTGAACATGAGGTTAGGCACCTGATGGATGGAGTGAATCGCATGCACTTTGTTCTCCACAAGGTTGCTAAGGTGGTGTCCAGCCTCTCACCAACACATTTCATGGTCATTCATGTCTCTCTTTCTCTCTCTCATCCGACTTATTTACTTATGTATGGTGAAGTCTAGTTTTACTAGGTTTCTTGCTATACTTCTTCTTGTGGTGGGGTCGGTATATATGGACCACATGGCCTACAAAAGGACTTACTCACGAGTTTGGATCACAAATTCTAGACTAGTTCTAGAGAAGAGCTAGACACGTACACACCGGTTAGTGGCCCACACAGGGTCTTACATTTTGAGTTTGAGTGTCAAACTCGAAACCCAAATGTTCACAGGATGTGAGTTTCATAATAGACCCAAAATAAACTCTTATTAGATAGAAGAGCCCCTTTGAGAGCACATGTTCTTAACATGCTTCTCCGGACTTGAATTAGCTTCTATATTCGGCTCCCTTAATAAGTAACCTTGAATAAATTTTCTATTATAGAGTGTCAAGGTATTTAGAGTACAAGGATGGTGGTGAATCTCCTAAAATTTAGGGCTTTGTATGAAACAATGGAGCATTCACCTAATCAAGCATTCTAGGTTGTTAGACAAATATGGTTTACCTATAAAATTAGTGTCTAAGCCTTAAAGAATGCTAGAGTTCATGTTCATCTTCAATGGGAGCTTTGAATGCTCATTTAGGGTGATTAAACCCTAAGAAGATGGTATGAACTCAATGGGATTTGAGTCTTAAGAAAAGAGATTATAGAGTGATACACTTAGACTCAATTTCTATGAAATTCCCATAAGTTTACAAAGCCCTAAGTGATGCAACGATCTAAAATGGCTAGAAAATGGTTAGTTATCGATCAAATCGATTGGTCTGTCAATTGATCGACTCGAATTGACACTATTGAACGGACCGTCAATTCGATCGACAGTACCCTGAATTTTACAGTTTATCTTGCTGGACATTTTTTGGCTTTATCAATCAAATCGATGGATCTATCGATTCTATTAACAGTTCACTGGATTCTTCAGTTTGCTTGTTGGACATTTTTTACCAATGTCGATCAAATCAATAAGTACTATCAATTCGATCGACTCCAATCAATAATTCTGTCGATTTAATCGATAGTTCACTATTTTGTATTGATTTTGGTTTCTAACCTTTAGAAGCTCTAAACCTCTTACAAGCCAAGCTACACTTGTTCAATTTTTAGTTCAAAGGCTTGTGATGATGACTTAAGGTTTTCTTATTGAATTATATCATCTAGAGGTATGTGTTTTGAGTTTAAATGGGTGCTACGTATAGGGATACCAAGGCATTTCATATGTATACCTATGTCTTCATGCCTTGATTATCGTAAGTCTTCAAGTCTTCGGATGTCTTCATCTACCAATAGGGCTCACCCGACTCGATGACCCATGGACTCATGTTATTGACAAATACTTGCACTTACAATCTCCTCACAAACATGTTACCAAGTTGTGAACTTCCTCTGACCCATTCTCATGACCCAACCTTGACTTACAACTTTCCCAATGTGCTTCTAATACACTTGAATTTTAACACATAATCTAGGGAATGCATATATTGCCACCTCACTAAGTTTGTTCACATTACACATTGATAAGGGTACTTAGAATCACTTACAGGATTACTATACTTGCATAATGACAATACTAGAATGAATCCATTGGTTCTAGGTAACTGGTATTTTACCAGATGTCATTCATTGCTTTTGAATCCCTTGCATATATTCGACCCATTGTGTTTAGGTAAGGACACTTAGAATAAATCACAGGACTCCCATACCTGCATAGTAACAATAAGGGAATCGACCCATTGCTTCTATGCAAGTGGTCTTTTAACACATCTGGTAGAAGTCCCATGCCATGATTGAGCTAGCGATCATTATGATCGTAATCATTTCAGGGATGTCCTTCAATTTGATCATCTATTGTAGAGTACTAAGAACTCTATGAATCAGTTATGAGACTAGAATATTTGCAATGATGGAATCGATTCATTGCTTCTAGGCAAATGTCTTTCAGCATATGTGGTATGAATCACATGCCATGACTAATCTAGTAATGTTGTTGTGGTGATGACCACATGGGATCTCCATCACCTAATAATTTTATCTCTATTGAGATAGATATCATGCATGACCTAGCAGGAGATGTTGATGAGATATTATATTGATGTTCGCGTAGAATATAGGTGTACATCTTATACACATGTATCTCATTATGTACTACTTATCACTTATAAAGCAAACAATGGTATAAGTTATATGAGAAGCAAACCAAGCCTTTAATTAATAATGATGGAAGCACTCTCATAGTATCCACCTTCTAGCAATAAGCTTGTACACTGTCATAAGTTGTAAATGAATTTAATTACAACCATACATGTCAACCTTCATTGGGTAAGCAAATTGTTTACATGCATTTTAGTTGGTTGGGGATTCCATTAACATTCGCAAATCATTCTAAGACATTGTAAGAGGTATACATAAAAGGCGTCGTATAAGACTGAAGAGTTTTTATTGATATTTGGTTTCTTGTTACATCCCAGGTCGTGGTATAGCATGGACCTGTAATTACCCCATTGATTCTGAGACAAAGCATATAAAAATAGTTACACGAAGCATGCACCACTTTATCTTGAATAAGAAGAGTGATAGAGAATCTTTGGAGGGATACATGTTCATTTAAGTGGAACAGACTCACCACTTGAGGGGATTACAAAGATTGATGATGCATTGATGATCTACAACAAGGTTTGATTGTGGGCTCTTGATAGGTGAATCCTCTAAGACAATGAGCCAAGGACACCTGTTACCAAGTGAGAGCTCAGGCATCCGAGGTCACTAGTTAAGGAGGGCGCAAACCTTTAAGAGCCATTTGCCAATGAGTACCTTGTAGTCAGGTGAGGGCTCAAGTGTCTCAAACAATGGGCCAAAAGGGGATAGAGGGACTTAATGACAACTAGCCAAGGAGTACCTTATTACTAGGTGAGGGCTCAAGCATATCGAATGGTTGGCCACAAGGGGACGTGGGGCACTACTGTAAAGGGTGTGGTCCTTTGGGGGCATAGGCCACAGACCTTAGGGAGCATGCCATAAGACGGCGCAGACCTCTTGAGCAGCGGGCCAAGGAATCTAGGGATGTTGTGGTTCCATGATGATGGTGCTTGTCACGTTAATGGTTCGGATGACTAATCATGGCCTCATTTGTAAAAATTATAAACTTGAGATACCGTGAATACCGTTGGGTCACGAATTTCATCAAAAATAGAAAGATAAAGAGGAAAGTATGATTCTTAGACTAAGTATGTGTATTGTATCTTGCCTTTAAGGTTGTACCTTAGTTCATAAATCAAAAAACTTCACTCCACTTCATCCAGCTAAGTCTAGTCAACTTAAGGACTTAATCGATGATTTTAATAAGAATTTAGTACGATAGAAAACATTTAAAATTATTAGAAATGCATACGGTTGCATTTGGTTGCACTAAATTTTCATGATATATCATGAAACTTTGCAGCAAATTAGATCGATTAATCATGAAATATGGTGCAACCAAACTTGGCATAAAATAAATCAAATACCCAAAGTTAAAACATAGCTATAGAGCATGGAGTTTGGTCTCACTCGAAGTCTTACAAATCAACTTAAATCAGTTGACTGGGTTTCAAGCCAAGCACTAGTTTTTAATTCGTAGTTTATAGTTTTTTTTTTTTTTTGTTTTAAAGGCTTGATGACCCATGGTCTAACTAAAGGTATGGCCCTTGTTGTAGTGGGATGGTGGAACATAATTCATATAGCTGACCCCAATTAATTCAAATAAGGCTTAAATGACGATGATGATTTTTAAAAGTGGGAGCATGGTATCTATAAAAATCAATAATATATGTTCAATGGTAAAACAACAATGATTTGAGAGGATTTCGGAGCATCTCATCCATGTTAGGGCCCATAATATGGGCAATCTAGATCCACACCACAACATTGGGTTTACAATGAGTACTGAATGCAAATTTTCAATGCCTTGTAGTCTTGAATTTCACTGGGATCCTTAAATAAGAAACTCTATCACTAAGGGTCATTAACGGGTGCTTAGTGGGTAGATCTCTGAAGTGATAGGCAAGACAGACATGTACCTTGAGTATGGATTATTTATCATTTTGTTTTCATTTGTACATTTTCTTGTGGAAATGTGGCACATCAATAAGCAAATTTGATTTTGGGTCCAAGGTAAGCTCACAACACACCCAATCAATGAATTGCTTATGGCTTGGATCTTGCCCACGTATAACATGTTAGTACATGTGGTGCAAAGCCTCCTACGGGCCATCTCACATAAGCAAACAAAAGTTAGCACATGTGGCCACGGTAAGCTCACAACACACCCAATCAATGAGTTGCTTATGGCTTGGACTTGCCCATGTATAACATGTTAGCACATGTAGTGCAAAGCCTCCTATGGGCCATCTCACATAAGCAAACAAAAGTAACATTCCTCATCGTATCAATGCTAAATATGACCCCACATTCATCCATGTAGTTGAATTTGAGCAATCCTGATTTTATTCTTTCCACATCCATCCATGTGAATCTATGGTTGAGATCATTACTTTCAAGTTGGTTTCTTACTATTGCCCATCATATGGATGTTCGACATGTGAAACTAAATGGGGAAAACACATGTTGTGATCCTAAGATTTAACATAGAAAAAAAAAAAAAAAACATAGATACAAATGATCAATCTATGTTATTCATTCTCAATTCATTTATGTTTTTTTGTTACTTTATTACAGCATGAAGAAAGTTTGCTCGCCTTACTTTGATCCTGAATTTGAGACCCTCATCGAGAGGATCCATGGACCCAGGTCAGTTAGTGCATGTATGTGTGTACGTATATATGTATGTAATGGTAAGAGTGGCAATGGGCCAGATGGCTTGCCCGACCCAACAAGCCCAACCTTGATTTAGGTCAGGTTTGGACCTACTAGCTTGGCTCGTGGGCTGGGTTTGGGCTAAATTCATTTTAGACTGACCCAACCCAACCCAACCCAGCCTTTTGGACCTGACTTTATATGCACATGTTATATCCTACAAATATGACATATTAATCCTCTGCTATGCAACCCATTTGTCTTGGTTGTAGACTGTTGATATCATTCCTTTGAAATGTCTATTTTTTGTGCTTATGGAGCTCACTTGATTAATGCACAAATTAGGAAAATTCAAGTGGTAAATAGGAATTCTATCAAATTTTTTGTCCGGCCGAGTTGGGCATTGGCCAAATCAATTTTTCTGGGCTTGGGCTTGGGCTTAGGGCTTCTGTTCTAGGTATGATTTTGAAGAGATGGATATATCATCTACTTTCTTTGTTTGTGGCAGTTGTAGAGTTTGCATTGACAATGAGCGTTGTGAACAATGTACAGTGGTGAAGGTAAGAAAGAGTAGCACCTCTCATTTTCTTTCTATGTCTCTTTGTAATGGGTTTGTTATTTCTCAAATGAGAAATTGTCCAATAATCTTATAACACTATAGGTTATAGTGCTCCTAGTTGCAACGATTCACTCGAATAGTTGAATTGGGTGATCTGAACTATCTATTAAGCTTAAAACATATTTCATAGGCTACCATTATAAAATCGAACTAATCGAATGATCTAATCCATCCTTGATTTAGCCTTATTTACTATAGCCATCCTTTTTTCAAGCTAGGGATATGATGGTGGTTTTGCATAATAAAAGTGATTCTTTAGAATAATAAGCAGGCACATGGTGGCCCCTGAAATAAATAGATCAAATTACTGATTACACCTATTTTTTTGTAAATGGTATTGATCGTCCATATTAGAGTCCATTGATTAAATGGTTAATATCGGTTAGATTCCTCCGATGTTTTCATTTTAGCCTATGAAATATGCATTGGACCTAATGAACAGTCTAGATCAATGAAGCAGACTTAAGTGTCCCAATACATTTAGGAGCACTATTGATTTATAGTGTTCTAAAAGCACTTGAGAATTTCTCTTTTATCAAGCAATCTATCTCCTTGCACATAATTACGCTGGGTCACTCATCTAGTAGTCCTTGCAGTAGATGAGCCTTGCTCAGATCATAATAGTTGGATGATGTGGAGATGGAGGATCTTTTCTCATTAACTATTCACCTCGTATTTATTAATAACTAGTCTACTATACATGAATGAGATTTTTATGAAATAATACTTGTTTTTTGGCCTAATTAGAAAAAAAAATCATAAACAATTTTTCTTTAGATGTAATCATCCACATTTTGAGGAGTCTCTTTATTTCACTGCTTTGGTCAAATCCAAGTACCAGCCATTAGCCTATTTATGAAAATGATATAAATATTCAAAGAAGTGGTAATTGTGGACATTAATCTAGACTACTCATAAGTATGTGGATAACGACCTAAGCCATTCTAAAACCGGTGGACAACGACTTAGACAGTTTAACACCACGTAATTTGGATCATTCAAAAGTATATAGATAGCTATCTAAACCATTCAAAAGTATATGGAGAGTGATATAAACCATTCCGGTAGACATGATTGAGACCATTTAAGAGTAGGTGGATAACAATCTCAACCATTCCAAGATGGTGGACATTAATCTCAACTAATCTTTCCATTAACATGTGAAAGATATGAACACTTATTATGATTATTTTTCATCATTTTAAAAAATAGGATAATGATGACTTAGATTTGACAGAAAGTGGTAAAATAAAGAAACCCCTCAAAATGTGGGTAGTGACATAAAAAAGAAATTTTTGTTTGAATGGTTCTGTCTAACTGGGCCAAAAAAGGGGTGGCATTTCATAAAATCCTTATATGAAATTATTAACTAGAAGGGACAAATTCTTTGTAAGACACTTAAAATACATGTAAGATTTGGAGGAAAGAGAGAGGAGAGAGAATAGAGGGTGTTAGGCGTTAGGGTAAAAAGAGAGGAGATGAGAGATAAGAGGAAAGAAGGGGGTTAGGGCTTGAGGAAAAGAGAGGAGAGACAGTGCTAGGTTTTTGAGGAAAGAGAGAGACGTGAGGAGATGAGGAGAAATAGGGCATCAGTATTTAGCTAAAGAGAAAGGAGAGAGTAGATAAAGAAATGATAGATGGAGCATTAGGGTTTGTGGATTCTTATATAAGTAGGGTAAAAACATCATTAAAAAATGCACTAACCTACCATTGAAAAAATTAACAATAAGATATTTTATGACCGTAGGCAAAAAAGGGATGGGGTTGTTTGGGAATTTTGTAAATGGATTGATTTATATGTAATTGAGGAAAAATAGAGCAGGTTAATTCCCTTCTTTATTAGATAATGCATAAAACATTTTGGTTTTTATATGTTCTTTGTTTAAAGTACAATATATTAAGCTAAGCATAAAAAGCTCTTCTTTCATATTACATTATCTTATCTTCTTAAGTTTTTTTCATTTAAAAAAAAAAACTAAAACAAAGCTTCACCAAATATCTTGATCTGTCATTTTTCTCAATTTTAATTCATTGTTTGAAGGTAATAAATATCATCTAGTTCTAACTCTTATATCTCCTCAAAACTTGCAAATCCTTCGAATAGGGTGGAATGTTGAAAAATAAAAGAAAACAGAAAAGAATTGTGCAGAAAGAATTGGGACCAAGACTTTACTATAGGTTAGAGAGTATATTTGAACCCATGACTACTCTTCTCTATCGAGGTCTTCACACAAGGATAAATACTACACCCTCTAGGACTATACACACTCGATGGATGTAGAAGTGTTCCCCTCCCTAATTACCATGTTCAACATTTATCCTTAGTGGGGCTAGGGACATGCTTATATTCTTGAGATCCACCAACTAATCTTATTCGATTTTATCATAATCATTGATATTTGATAGCCAACAAAGTAAGAGAACTCTTACATGCTATCATTTAGGTCACATTGATCGACGCTAAATTAAAAATAATAATTAAAAAAAAATGAGAATAGTTCTTTTTAAAAGTAAATTTATTAATTAATTTTATTTAAAATCACCTAATGAGCACCTTGAATATTGAAATTCATTGTTAGTAGAAATGTTAGAGATACCACTTTGATCTAGTCCACTAAAACTAATATTACAAAATCATCGTACATTTATTGAATAGGATAGATAATGGTCAAACTACAAGCATTTCTAACGATAAAGACCTCAAATTTTCAGTCTAGTAGGAAATTACATGTTAAACATGATCTTATATACCTATTTTCAAGTGGTCCAATTATCTATGCCAAGAGAAACCTTGTGTCTCATATTGATATACTAAGTATTCTACTTAATCATATGTACGCTCAATTAAAAAGTAAAAAAATAATGATATGACAAAATCATCAATAAATAAGTGTTCATACACAAAATATTAAAAACAAAATACCACCGATTAAATATATTACAATGGTTAACAATTCCCATATAAGTCACATGCTCTTTAAATGACTTTAGAAGAAAGCTCTTCATAAGTGGATGTGTGATCATCAACTTGATGCTAATATACTTTACAGACACATGACGTTTGTACTTGTTTCTTTACAATAAGAGATTTTATGTTTGTATGCTTAGACTTGAATGAGCTTATGTTATTTTTGGAGAGGTATATTGCTTTAAAATTATCACAATAAATCATCGGTATCTTCAAGAACAACTCCATAATTTAAAGTCTAAATATAAAGTTCTATAGCCATATTGCTTATTAGTGATTTTTTGAAAGACACCGAAGCGTAATTTTTTTTTTTAATCAGATTATAAAAATTCTAATTAAAATTTTTTTCTAAATATTATCAAGTTCTAAAAAGCATAAATTCAAATGTTAAGATATTATCTTAAATTTAAGTCATGTAATCGTTATAGTAGTCTCATATTGATCTTCCAATGTAAAAAATCTCTTCGAATTTATCTCAAAGAAGAAAAAGAGAGACAGAGACAGAAGAGATATTATCACACTCAAGGTAGGGTTGGGCATGAACACGTGAGAGCCTCTCATAAGCTAGGGCCCACACATGCGGACATGTGATAAAGGAGGTCGTCTTCTTCTTTTTTTTTGTTCTCTCACACAATGGTTCTCCCTATGGATGGGGACGTTCAAGGATCTATTATGCATTATCCCCCTAGGAAAATTTCTATTTACAAGAAGAGTCGGGATTTCAAATGGAATGCCAGTTACGGTGCTCCTCACTCTTACAAACTTTAATTTGCCTTGTACTATCAAGTTTGCATACCTACCTTATCCATGCACCTATATTAACCAAATCCCTCTATTATATATTCGCATATACGCTTGATTAAAATCTCATACTAGCCTAAGAAGTGGGCCACAATATCTTAACCATCAAAATCTATCAAGCATAATAAATCATTTTTAATGGTTTAAAAAGATCAACAATTTAAATCTTCTAATTAAACATATAAAAACTTTTAAGCATTAGGCTTAACAAAAAAAACTACTTAATGGATGGTCCAATCACTAAATCCTTACTCATAAATACGTTCTTGTACTCCCCCATACAACCTAAGTGTAAGGATTAGTCAAGCTAGTGCATGATCAAGTCAATCCAATCTGGACATGATGGGTCTCTTCGGCTAGAGACAATGCAATATTCTAATGCAAGTTGTCATGCTCCAAACTCGGGAACCGGACTCACTAAATTTTTGGCTGCCGAATTTGGTGCCGACAACCTTGGTAGCCAAAAATGTCCAGCAAGTTCTCTGGCCAAAATTCGAGGAAGTTTGATTGATTGACAACCCTCGGTCGATCGATCGAGGATGTCATTAATCTACCCGTTTTATAACCGTTGCAAATCGAAATCTATATAAAGAGCATTCGAGCATTGGGCATTTGGATGAGTTTTTTGTGCTATTAGCGTTTAGGTGATTCCCACTCATATCTCTCATCCTAAGCCTCTAAACCTAAGATATTTAAATCATCTTCTTAAATTTACCAGTCTGGTAAGGATTCTAACCTCCATTGTTAAAATGATCTTGATTTCTACTATTTTCTACATATTAGACACTAAGCCTATATCCTTGTTTATATCCTTTAGAAGACCCATCTAGGTGAAACCCCTTTGAAAATCAACTATCCATTAGTTGTAGGAGATTCCACAACTCTCCCATCACCTTGGTCACCTCATTGTAGTATCGCATGTAAGGTGTTTGTTCGTGAATTTGAACCATCAACATCAATGAACATGGGAGCAATTGAGAAGTCGATTCAAGCATGGGAGAGCATTGAAGAAGCATCTTAAGCAAGGCACTACAAAGGGGCTCAATCTGATTAGGGTCGTACATCAAGCCGAGTCGAGTCAAGGTGGGATAAGCTTGACTTGACTCGTTCATGTTGTACTCGAGTTCGATCTCGCCCTCGAGCTCAACATTAGAGCTTGGCTTGTTTTCCAAAGCTTTCGATTCGAGCTCGAATTGAGCAAGTAGATCAAGTCGAGCTTACCTCAAGTCGAGTCGACCCAACCCAGCACCTAACCCACACCCAACTCAAGCCAACACCCAACCCGACCCAACCTAGCACCCAATCTAACCCAGGACCCAACCCAAATCAAACAAAAAATAGAAATTAAATAAATAAAATAAATCAATTAAATATTCATTGATAGAGGAAGGTAACCTACCTTTGTGGTGGGTGCTGACTACTGAGAGAGGGTGACAGAGTTGGAGTGAGTGGTCGATTGCTAAGTTGGGCAGATGTCGGATGAGTGGTCGAGTGAGGATCAGGCAGGAGGGGAGAGAGAGAGAGAGAGAGAGAGAGAGAGAGAGAGAGAGAGAGAGAGAGAGAGAGAGAGAGAGAGAGAGAGAGAGAGATTTTGATTTTTAATTGCTCGCTCGGGCGACACGGGTTGTGGCAAGTTGGGTTGGGTAAGGAAAATGGAGGAAAAGAAAGAGAGGATAGGGTTGGGCCGGGTAAGGTTTTGTTTTAAAATTTTTAAGTTATATATATATATATCAAGTCGAGCTCGAGCTTTGAGTCGAGTTGAGCTGCACTATGCTCAAACTCAGCTTGTTTTCAAATCGAGTTGGGTAGTATGGATCTTGACTTACCCCGAGTCATCCTTCAAGTCGAGTCAATCAGATCTAACTCAAGTTGAGTCGAGTGAGCTTTTTCAAGCCAACTCGACTCATGTATAGCCGTAACTTTGAAAAATAAGGTTGTCATTTGTCAGAGTCCATTTCACACCCCTTTCTTATGTAGGATTGAGTGTAGAGTTTGTGACCCAAACTCAAATAGATTCTTGTGTAGGACCTATGCTCTTGTGTATGGCTGAATTCACCGGACACGAGTGTGTATGTGTTAGTCTTCATGGAAGCCTCTAGTGGAGTGTATGTAAAGCTTTAGATTAGGACCAAATTCACCAAGCATGGGTGCATACATGTTAGTATACATGGGAGCCTTTGATGAGAGTGTATGTAGGGCCTTAGATTAGGCTTACATTCACCAAACACCGGTACCTACGTGTCAGTCTCCATAGGGAGCCTCTAGCGAGAGTGTATGTAGAGCCTTAAATTAGGACCACTAGTGGTTGTTGGTTAGGCAATAGAAAACCAACTGAGTCTCCGTGAGATCCACCGACACGAGTGGAAATGTGTTCCTTCGACACGGGAGTGTACGTGTAAGTTAGTGGGTAGCCATAGAGAAACCATTGTGAAGGTTAGAAGTGAACATGATTTAAAACCTTCTACAGTAAAATTCCAGTACACTTGAGGAGAATGTGTCCATCGGGAGTGGATCGTAGGAAAGTAGTTAAACCATTATATATTCTTGTATTTATGATTGTCATATGATCATAATTCTATTCATGCTTATGTGTTTGATTAATTATATGAATGCTTGAATTGAATTGTTTACTATGTATTTAACTTGTAAACACACACAAGATCACTATCTCTAAAATAAACTATTTACTTAGATCATTGTATATATTATAGCCTATGTGATTGGATCCACTTTGGCTTGAAAGCATAAGTGTGTTTGTCTTCTTAGTTTAAATTGGTAAATTAGTTTAAGTAGGCAAGAATTTTAAGTTGTCCTATTGACCCCCACCCTCTCTCTCTCTCTCTCTCTCTCTCTCTCTCTCTCTCTCTCTCTCTCTCTCTCTCTAGGACTTAGCTGTAATTATAAGCTCCGTTAAGCTTCCGTACATATTGTGGTAGACAATCCACGCAATTTCATAACTAACATTTCACAAATTGCCCAATCACAGTACAATGGCCACGAAAACTGAAGGAATCCTTCGTTGCAACCTATAAAATCATAACTAGTAAGGGTTTCTCTCACATTAATTATGGCATCCATTTATTAACTAAACATATGTGGTCATTAATATATATGACTATGGTCAATATAGTTGGCTTTTTAAGGCACAAAATGTCAACATCGTCTACTCATGATGTCGCACCCCAAACCCGGAGATCAGATTCACAGGAATCCCGATCGCCGAATCCGATGCCGACAGCCTCCGTAGTACCCCATTCTCAGCTCCCAGCACTCTTACGCCAGATTCCGATCCTGGGATCCTACAAGGAGGATTTTCCAATGTACGTTTATCTCGTAAGAAGCATAACCAAGTTTGCCCAAATCACAAAGGCAACATCATCATCACATATCCACTAATACAAACATTTGAATACAATGCTGAAAGAGAAATACATATGTCAAAATCAAAGCTCTAGAAGACCGCTGCATGCTCCATGCTCAACGCTGCTGCAAACTAACGCCACCTGCACACATCTATCGTGCATAAGCTTACAGAAACCTTAGAGGGTGGTGTAAGTGTGTGCACAAGGTAAGTGCTAAGTAAGCAATATAAGCGAAATCAGAGTAAACGGAAATACTAACAAGAGCAGGAATTATCAGAGTATCAGAAATAATGCGAAAACATACTGATAGACCCATAAATACCATCAGCCTTATCTAGGCTATGCGATAAAAACAATATCATATACTGATGAAGCAATGTAGATCAATTATGCAATGCGGATATAACAAGCCAAATATCATATGTCGATGATGCAATGCAATACGCAAATCCTGATGAGTCCACGAATACCGTCAATTGTATCTAGGCCGTATAAATGCATAAACATAGTAACTCTAAATACCATATGTTGTGGATGTAATGCGATATGCGGTGCGAATGGAATGACCATGTTGAAGTGTGAAGTCGGGATGATAATACGTAGTATCACAGACTATGGGGTCCATCACAAGGGACTTCTATCCAAACCAGTCTCATACCTAAATTTGGATAGTCAGACTCAATGTGGTAAACTCCTGATATCAGGTTAGCCACGCGCCCCGACCGAAATCCTGGCCATGCGAAGGTACACAACATTAGTTGCGCACCACCAGCCCGAGTGGATAGTGAATGAAATGAATGCATGAGTATGCAACTCCTGCTCAATAAGTTCACATATCAATACGGTTCCTCTTGGGATCATCACCGGGGTCTAGTACACTTTACATGCAATCATCGCCCACTTGACGCGCAACCATGAAAGTGGAAGAGACCTCACTATCCGCCTAGCCAGTAGTCAGCCAATATCTACCCGGCAGTAACGGACCCATTCACTAGTTGGTCAAACTCAGCCTAGCAATGCCCCCTACCCTCGGGCGGGTAAGGCAACAACCCCTCCCAACTGACTATGACACAGTGAGAGACACGGCCTCCTGGTATTTGGCACTCGGGATCTCATGTATCCACTCGGTCTAGACGTTGGAGCATCTCCTGGTCACGGAGGTTTAGGCATTTTCACCCAGGGACATCTATGGCGCCCGTATGCTAGAACCAAACATTTCTGGTGTCCCCTCTGGCCATCCACGATATGCCTGTGGAGGCTACGGTCCTGATGTCGCTAGGGCGTATAGTAATCACAACACACAATGTAAGATGCATGAGTCATACAATCCAGTCATGCATCAATCCTGCGCATACCATGCGCTCATGTGAGATAACCTCCGCCTATCAGAGAGTCTCATAACAACACGCTCAATGACATATGCAATGATCAACCACGTCTCATAATAAACATGTAGATGATGCGTATGGGCATGTATCATGATGCTATGCTGTCACATACTCATAATCAGTATCAATAACCGTCATCGATAATCGACCTCGACAATGTGGACATTTAACCAACATTGCCTCCAAAGAATAGCCCTCATGGATCCTAATATATAGTGGACCTATGACCTCACACAAGGGCCAAATATACAACACCATGGGCCTCACTCAAGAGCTTAATACACATCACGATGGGCTTTTCACATGGTCTAACATATATCATAATGGGCTCCATCGCCTGACCCCCAAATGCATCACAATGGGCCTCATCACATAGACCTCATATTCAACACATTTAAGCCTTATACACAGGCTGCATATACATCACACAGGCCGAATACACATCACAATGGGCCTCAACTACGGGTCGCATATACATCATATAGGTCTTGACAATCGGTCTTGACAATTGAAATTGGCCTCGACAATCGGAGTTGGCCTATACAATCAGTCTCGATAAATCAGAATCGGCCTCGACAATCGGAACTGGCCTATACAATCAGCCTCGACAAATCGGAATCGGCTTCGACAATCGGGATCGATCAATAATCAGAATTGGCAATTTGGTCACGTCAATCGGAATCGGCAATCGGCCACAACAATCGGGATCGATCGATAATCAGAATCGGCAAATTGGTCACATCAATCGGAATAAGCAATCGGCCACAATAATCGGGATCGATCGATAATCAGAATTTGTAAATCGGTCACGACGATCAGATCGATCAATAATCAGAGTCGGCAAATCGGTCACACCAATCGACAATCGGCCACGACAATCGGGATCGATCGATAATCAGAATCAGCAAATCGGTCACAACAATCGGATCGATCAATAATCAGAGTCGGCAAATCGGTCACGTCAATCGACAATCGGCCACGACAATCGGGATCGATCGATAATCAGAATCGGCAAATCGGTCATGACAATCGGGATCGGCAATCTGCCACAACAATCGGGATCGATTGATAATCAGAATCAGCAAATCGGTCACGACGATCGGATCGATCAATAATCAGAGTCGGCAAATCGGTCACACCAATCGGCAATCGGCCACGACAATCGGGATCGATCGATAATCAGAATCGGCAAATCGGTCATGACATCGGGATCAGCAATCGGCCACAACAATCGGGATTGATCAATAATCAGAATCGGCAAATCGGTCACGATGATCGGATCGATCGATAATCAGAGTCTGCAAATCGGTCACACCAATCGGTAATCGGCCACGACAATCGGGATCGATCGATAATCAGAATCAGCAAATCGGTCATAACAATCGGGATCGGCAATCGGCCACAACAATCGGGATCGATCGATAATCAGAATCGGTAAATCGGTCACGACGATCGGATCGATCGATAATTAGAGTCGGCAAATCGGTCACACCAATCGGCCAGACAATCAAGATCGATCGATAATCAGAATCGGCAAATTGGTCACGTTAATCGGATCGATCAATAATCAGAGTCGGCAAATCGGTCACGTCAATCGGTAATCAGTCACGACAATCGGGATCAATCGATAATCAGAATCGGCAAATCGGATCGATCAATAATCAGAGTCGGCAAATCGGTCACACTAATTGGCAATCGGCCACGACAATCGGGATCGATCGATAATCAAAATCGGCAAATCAGTCACAACAATCAGATCGATCAATAATCAGAGTCGGCAAATCGGTCACACCAATCGGCAATTGACCACGACAATCGGGATCGATCGAACAAGGCCTAAGGGAAGGTCACGATGTGGACTTTCAACCATCATTGACCATCAATGTGGACATTCAACCAACATTGCTCCCAAGGAGTGGCCCACATAGGGTTAAACATATAGTGGGCCGGTAGCCTCACACAAAGGCCTAATATACATCATAATGAGCTTCACTCAAGGGCCACATATACACCACATCGGCCCTCGCCATATGGGCCGAAATTACATCACGATGGGTCGCAACAATGGGCCTCGAATACAACACAATGGGCCACGCCAAAAAGGGCCATAAATACACAACAGGTGGGCCCCTGCACATGGGCCTAATATATATAACAGGTGGGCCCTACACATGGGCCTCAAATACAACAAGTGGGTCTCAAATATACATTACAGGTGGGCCTCAAATATACGTTATAGCTGGGCCCTATCACATGATCGGACGGTGTGGATGAATCACATCCATCGAGGTGGGACCAGCAGAAGGACGACATGGACATAAAATACATACGTCGTGGTGGAGTCCTCATCATCGTCCAAACACGTCCAGCACCGTCCAAATCGTCTTGACGGTGTGGATGAATGAATACATCGCGGTGGGGCAGCACAACAACGTCCAAACTGCCTAGCACAGATGGGCGGAGTAAATACAACACGTACATTACATGGGGACCACGTCCCATGTGGATGGTACGAATACTACTCATCATCAAGGTGGGCCCCACCCATCCAGAAACAGATGGGCGGTGCAGCTGTAACACATACATCAATGGTGGGGTCCACGTGACCTGGATGGTCTGGATGGCCCACATCCTCAAGCAGGCCCCACTGTCCGACGTGGACGGTGGGTGAAATACATACATCAAGTGGCTGCTCAAAGCTCCTACCCATCCCATCTAAATGGATGGATGGTGTGGATGAGACCATACATCACAGTGGTGGTCCCCACCGTCGAGACCCACTGGACGGTGTGGATGCAAAACGTACACATCATGTGGGGTCCAGTCCACGTCCAGGGACTGGACGGCCCTGGATAAAACACATCCATCATGGTGGGTCCACGTCTCACCTCACGGTGGAGTCCACACGTGTGTGTGGATCCCACGCTGCTGGGCAGAAGGATAAAACATATATATAAGTTATATTATATATTATATAATATAATATTGTATGTAATATATTACATTTAATACATGCCAGCACCGTCCAGGCCCTGGACGGCCTGGATGCAATGCATGCTCTAGATGGGACCCATCGTCCTTATTGCTGGACGATGTGATGTGCCACACGTATAGGTCAAGTTGGGCCCACACCATCTGAATGGTCCGGATCTCACACATTCTATCACGTGGGCTCCAAGTGGCAGCTGCCAAAATAGATGGACAGCATGGAGGAACATACACATCAGGGCCCCACTGCAGCAACCTTGCTGCTGGACGGTTTTGATGAACAGATTAACAACGTGGGTATAAAACATATACATCATTGGTGGGTCCCACGCCCCCTTCAAACGTACCGACGGTGAGGATGTACCCCACACCTGATGAGTCCTACGGATGATGCGTATAAAACACATACATCACAGCAGACCACAGGCATGCTGACGTAATCCAGCAGCTATACAGCTGGTTGAGGTATACCAGCCAACCCGCTTCCAGGAAAGTGGGTCCCACGTGTGGGGCCCACCAGCTCGAGATGGAGCTGATATTTGTGTTCTCTGCGTCCAGGGACGCTGGACGTCCAGGGATAGACGGCCCTGGGTGGGGCGTGCCTTCAAGGTGGGTCTAGCGTGATGGCCCACAAAGGGTTGGATCAAACTGATCTTTGTGCTATCCCCTTCACCCAGGCTAGCTGGATCAGGTAGGCCACATACCCCACCATCCTTATCACCATACAAATAGGAGAAGAGGAGGGGAGAGGAAGAGAGAGAGAGAGAGAGAAAGATAGACGGCGTAGATGGAGGGACCCCGCCACTATGGGCCCCTCACTACAATGCATACATCAAGATGGGTCCTACTACAAGTGGGCTCTCAAGTCATAAAATCACCCACAAACAATGAAGATTCACCCACCTTTGGATCTCCTCTTCCTTCTTCCGCCAATGCATGCTAGAGCTCCAAGGAAGAATTTCAACGGTCGAGATGGGCTTTGGATGGTGGAGATGGGAGGTAGGAAAGTGGGCCACACCTAGCTCTCTCATGGAGCATGGGAAGCTTGGACGTTGGGTTCTTCTCATGGGATTTGCTTGAAATGAGAAAATGAGAAAGAGAGAGGAGATGTAAGGGAGATGGGATGGGAGGTATGGGCTCTTTTGACTTGTTGGTAAGAAAGGGAAGGCTAAGCATGGGTTGCTTTGACTTTGGGTAAGGAGAGGTAAGGGTGAGTGATGGCTTGTGATGGGATGTACTTGACTTATGATTGATGTGATTGTGGAACATATCGTAGATATTCCCTTGAAATTTATAGCCCGCGGCATTTTTCTCGAACTGAACGCGGGCCCACATCTCCTAGCCTAGGTATCGCCTCAGCCCACGAGACGCGACATCGGAACCGCGGTGACGGCGCGGTCGCAAGGGTACAAGTCTTGGGTCGATCTAACTCTAAAATATGGAATACGTCTCAGGATCGTGCGCAAATGCCAGTTATAAATCGCGGGTTGCCGGAATTTGACTGAGAGGACCGCGGAATTATACAGAACCGTACGGGCTAGGATACGGGTATCACACATGACCTCGTGGTGTGCAATGAACTCTATTTCCATGGTTGTTAAAGTTGTAAACGTCAGTTCGATTTTCAACAACACAACTCCCTTAACCATCATGGAAAAAAACTCTGAAGTGGATTTTTTTATGTCGAGGCAATTAGTGTAATGTAAATACGAATACCTAGTTTACTTTAAATGGTCCATCATAAATACCACATCACTAATTTCAAGCTCTTTAATGACACATACTTATATTACTAAGATATCTTCCTAGCATCCATATGATATATGTGGAGGAGGGCATACCTGCGCATACACAAAATTCTTCACATCGATACATTAGGGCTTGTTTGGATGACTGTAAGTTGGGTTAGTGGTAAGTGACTTACGGGTGGTGTTTGGGGGTAAAAATTCACCTGTAAGTAACTTACAACCTGTATGTCACTTACACACAAATCTGCCAAAAAACTACAGGAGGATGGGGGTGAGAAGTCACTTCCCTATAAGCACTTACTAGCTCAACGGTTGGATGTTTAAAAAGAGGGGAAGAGGGAGAAACGCACCAACCCACCAACCACCATTAACAGCCATGAAGCTCTAGCTAATGAAGAAGAAGCACCGGCCATTGAAGGAACTCCAGCAGGCTTTACAGCAGTGCAACCAATCCATATTCTACAACACTATTATCGCAACAGAGCTTCATTTACTGCAACAACTACTGCCATTTACCACATCAGCAACCACCATTGGTAAGCTTCTATAAAGAGGGGATTGAAGGTTTCGTCTCTCTCTCTCTCTCTCTCTCTCTCTCTCTCTCTCTCTCTCTCGCAACTACCGCCCTCCCTCTCTCCTCCTCCCTAAAATGGTAGGGTCTGATCACAAGCTCCCATTTTTCTGCTTTGAAAATGGGAGTGGATTAAGTGTTACTCATATAGAGGCATGCTCACCTGCGCACGTGCGCACCTTTGCACACGTGTCATGGGCCTCTAATCCGAACGGTTCATGTGATGCGGCATCCCATGAAACCCCCAGGGACCAATTTTCACCTTGATCTAAAACTTTGGTGGGCCATAGAAAAGAGATGCAAATCAAGGGAGGAAGCTGTAAGTCCTATCCAAAGGAATGAATGGTTAGAGAGGATGATTCCCAAGTGAAAAGTTTTAAATGTACTTTCTATAGTTAAAGAAGACATTATTAATATATTTTATTATTAGGTTTTTTAATTAATATTTTTAAGTTTATTCCCAATGCTTAAATTGAGTCATTGCCCCATATTATAAATATTATGAATTTGTGGGCCCACTTTTATGGCCCACTTGATTATTAGTTTGGCCTAAGAATTAGCTTAAATATTCATCTTGATGGGCTTAACAAAATGACATATTTGATCTCATGCATTTTAATATAATCATAACATTTTGGAACAATTCCCTAATCTATGATCTGCTCGGTGTGAATATATAGCTTTTTACCTGTAAGTAACTTACAGGTCACTCAAACAGAAAAACTTACATGTAAGTAACTTACAACTTACATCCAAATAAGTTACCTGTAAGTGACTTACAAGCATCCAAATAGACTCTTAGGGATGTCTTTCATTTGTCTTGTTTTTAAGATACTAGAATTGGTAACATTTCATACCCTTAATAACGGGCACTTCACCGAGAGCACATTTTTGCATGGAAAATCTCGCAAGCACTCTATCAACAAAAACCTTCAATTAAAGGTAGTGCAAGTCGTGAAATTTATACCTTTATCACGGTTAATCTCAATTCTAATATTAAAAAATTAAAAAATTAAAAAGGCATCATTAAAATCTTTTATCTCAATGTTTTGTAATATAAATTTCTTAGTTTCACACATTATCTTTAAGTCATTACTTGCTAAAATGATATTAGCGACATACAAGACTTTTTTTTTTTTTTTTTACACACACCCACACACTCACGCCACACGCACACACACCCCCTCACACGCACAACGTGGGATTTCACCACTGTGGGTACTCGAACCCTTGACCCGGTGTTGAAACTCCAGGGAGTCTACCACCCGGGTAAGAGTAAAATAAAAACTTTTCGAACTGATCTAAATATAAATTCATTAATTAATAGTGTTATCTTCGAAACCAAATAAGAAAAATCACCTTATCAAAATTAGGTACCACTGACATAATGCCTTATAAATGAACTCAGACATTTGAAAACAAATGTTCTAATTCATTAGTAACAAAAAATTTTAGTTGTAACACACACACACACACACACACACACACTTACATACATATGTTCTCAACAAGATTCTTGTTGAGTGAAACTCTTAATAATTATTATTTTCTTATATATTTTTTTTATAACCATTAGGACTCACTTAGTTTTAAATATCCATTTATAATCAACCGGCCTAATCTTCTTAAGTAATTTAACGAGGTCTTAGACATCATTGTCTTTTATGGACTTGAAATCAGACTATGTGGCATAAATTATTGAGAATAGTGAGCACATTGTTGGGCACATACAAAGGATATAAAGTCCCCTTCCACACCTATATAGCTTGTGCTCTTACAAATAGACAAAGTAATTATTTGTTGTTACAAATTTTCTCTCTTCGAGATATCCTTAATGACATATTGTTTTGCAATGAGTCAGTGTTCTTTTACAATGGGCTTTAACTGAGGATATTCATGATGATTCGTATCAATTTACAGCTGTATCAATTTCCAACTCAATAGCAGGAAGAGTCATCATGTTACTAGACATTATTATTGTTGGCATAATAGTTTGTTCATCCTCAAGCACAACATTGTTGGGACTCGCACTCCCAATTTGTCGTCTATATCATTCTAATCGCATTCGAAGAAACCCTTCTAGCTATAATATTAAGAAATAATTTACCATCTTAAGATCAAGCTTTTTTCTTATGGGTTATAAATCCCAAATATGGAAGTATTGTAAATTGCACTTCTCCTAATAAAGAATTGGTTTTATTTATAGCCTTACTTAGGATTTAATTAGGATGTGAATTGTAGTCCTAATTTCATCACCCCATATAGATTCTAATAAGGTCAAGTTATTAACCATGCTTTGTATCATATCCATTAAAATGTCACCCTGATCCATAGCTCAAGTGGTAAATTGAGTGAAAGATACCTCATTTCAACACTTGAGGTCTTGGTATCGATCCCTAGTGGGGGTGGCTAATAGTGAAGTGTCAACTGACAGTGGGGTGTACTAACAACCTAACAATATATATATATATATATATCCATTAAAATGTCATTGTGTTTTTCATCTAAATGATTTTATTTTCATTTTTTAAATACGGTATATACGACAATGATGCCAGAATCTTGCAGTTGTTGCATGAAAGGCCCTTTGATTTTTTTTTTTTCTTGGTTCATCATGTCTTCTTTAGCATTCATCACCATGGCTATATCTGATGACCCTAAATTTTCTATTGAGCTAATTTTCTACTTCAGCCTTATAAAACACATCCAACGCATTAGATTTCTCGTTAATAAGGTACAAGCACTCATAACGAAAATGATTTTCAATGAAGATGATATACTTATACCTGCTCCAAGACAAATGTAGGGAATAGCCCACATGCATTTATCACATTTGAGAGTATTATGCTTCTCGTGCTACATGTCTTTCTTACATTAATTTGTTTCTCCTTTATATAGTTCATATAAACGTACCTAAAATTATGGATAAACTGCTACTAGTGAAGTGCAGAGTTATGTTCAAGTGTCCTAGAGGGGGATGAATAGGACTTTTCTAAACTTTAATCTTACTTAAAGCAAATACTAACAATTAAGCTTTAATCAAACAAGATTAAAAGAAAACCATTAACAAAAAAAATAGGATAGTGAAATATATGAAAGCTACATTTTATCAATCATCTTCTGTGCAAAAATTAAACATAGCATAAATTATCGCAAACACAAGTAAGATCAAGCATCACAAACACAATGATATATAGTGGTTTGGCTACACACCTACTCCACTCCCGGTGGATGGACTCAACCCATGAGTGTACCGGATTTCACTATCTAATGGTTTTAAATCAGGTTGACCATAAACCTTTACAATCTACACAAGGCTATCTAAGGTGCCTACACAAGACAACCTAAGGTGCCTACACAAGGCAACCAATCAGTGCCTACACAAGGCAATTAATCAATGCCTACACAAGGCAATAGGTCCTACATAAGGACATTATACGTATTCTCCTGTCGGGGGCCTACGAAAGGTCTTAGCAAGTTTATAGAACCAAACTTTGAATCTCAATCCTACATAGGGAAAGGGCTTCAGACACAATAGACTCCAGTACTTACTTGTAAGTGACTGAGCCCTGTTTTAGCACATGTTAATGAAGATCTTTCTATTGATGAAGAGTTTTCAGCTCCCTTGAACCGCAATTGCTTGTAGATGCTCCAATCGAGGGTACCAAGGTTGTTGGGTTAGGGTTTGGTTCGATCTACTCTAGTTAATAATTAATCTTTAAGAGCTAGAAAAGATTTTCAAAAGTTAAGCATTCAAGAATCCCAGCATAATGATTTACCACTAAAGAGTGTTGTCGGATGATCAATGAAGGCTGGAGTTCATGGTTCAATCCAGGCTATGAATGTTCTAATAAATGCCTTTAAGCCATGATTGAATGATGAACTCATAAGGGAAAGAGGGCTTGAGAGTAAGGGTATTAATTATAACAATCTCTCTCTCAAAGCTCTCTTCAACGCTCGCTCTAAAAGCTAAGAAGCAACCCCAAGTGATATAAAAAAATAAATCCCAATGGTCTGAAAACGGGCATAAATCTATCATTATCGATGCCATGAAAGGGTCTTTGATGCCATCGAAGTTTCCTTTAATGTCATCGAACCTTCTTCGATGCCATCGACTCCCGCACCAAGATTTTCAAATAGGTGTAGGACAGATTCTATTCGATGTCATCAAAGGGGCCTTCAATGTTATCTAAAGATGGCTCGATGCCATCGAGATTTTCCTTGAAAAATATACTTTGGTTGCTGGACAGTTTGAGCATTATTTCGATGCCATTGAACAGCCTTTCAATGTCATTTAAGATGTCATCGATTGCAGTTTGAAGTTATCAAGAATAACTTGATTTTCCTGTGAAACCTCTCTGGAAAGATTTGTCCATATCTCGATGTCATCGATTAGAATTTCGATGCCATCAAAATTTGAATTTTGATGTCATCAAAAGGTCTTCAATGCCATCAAGAATTATAGGATTTTTCCTAGAAAGTTTGCTAGAGAAATTGGTCCAAATATCGATGCCATGGAAAGTTTTCAATTGCATCGAAAACATTAGAGTTTTTTCAAAGCTTGCTAGAGATAAATGACCATATATCGATGTCATCAAAGTGGGTTCGATGCCATCGAAAATCAAGTTTCGATGTCATCGAACTTCCTTCGATTCCATCGGATATATCCATGATTTTCACAATTTACTTGTTGGACTGTTTGGCCATTGTTTCGATGCCATCGAACAGATGTCTGATGTCATCGATTATGTCTCGATTGTACTTCGATGTAATCGATAGAATATGAATTTTTGCCTATTGATTCATTCTCCACAAACTTTAAACTAACCCTCAATCTAAGCTTACCAAGGGTTTTGCAAACATGGTTTTGGGCAAGTTTAGATCATTTTAAGTGGGGCTTTTACCTGATAGAGTTTGGTTAGGGAAGTGAGGCTTAATATACCTATGTAGCGCACTTGAACTTCTTTAACTTGGTCAATCTTTGGTCTTGTATTCTTCATATGGGGCTCACTTGACTCTAGGACTCAACTTTCACATATATTAACAAACAGTGGTACTTTCAATCTCCCCTTTGTTAATTACGTGACAAAACACCTAACAAACCCTAAAGGTATGTACAACTCATGATTTACACAGTATTACAACTCAAATACCGACATATACAAAAAAAAAAAAAAAATGATCTTGGTGCTTGAGTTGCCTTAAGTTGTTACTCCCCCTATCTCCTACATCACCATTAAGTCACAAACATTCACACCTAATTGTGGGAGTATGGTTCTCCCCCTTTTTTGTCAGTTATTGGCAAAGGGTTAGCAATAATTAACATGTCATACATTACTGACGTTGGAGAATCAATCACATAATATTCTGGAAAATAGTTCAAACATTCACATAATTAAAAAGATAGGACTAAAATACAGGGAAGCAAGTCATCATCAATATATATCATAAATGCCCAAAGATGGCATAAATATCTAAAAAACGACATAATCATCTAAAACCAATAACAAGCCCAAGTAGGGCAATAATATCCATAACACACAACCATACATCTGATCAAAACATATACAAATAACCATAAATCAGATGGTCATGGGCATCCAAAAAGATAACAACACCCAAGACATAGACCCTAAATGTGCAAGTTGGACTAGACTCTAAGCTGATGGACCACCCTAGCGCGAAGCTATGTGTCGTCGCGGAGGCAAGTGATCGCAGTAAATCTCCTAAGTAGTCTGCTCTACTCTCTTCATAGTGTGTTGTAGGGCCTCGACGACTCTCTAGTTTCGTATGTCACTCATCCTGATGATCGAGAAGCTGGATGGACTCTCGATGATCGCGAAATCGCATATGTCGCCTGGTGCAAGTGTCAAGTGTCCGTGGTAGATCACGAGCTAGGCGTCTCTCATCCTCAATAGGGTAGTCGGTCTATGTAGCCTCTGCCTCCGTCTCTCCCAGAGCGTCATCCTCCGGGGGTGCCGATGCTGAGGCTAATGTGGTCGTGGTCTTCCCCTGGAGGTTCATCCTCTTAATGTTCACTTGAGTGAATTTTGGAAGAGTGCGCAGACGGCTGGTAGTGGGCAACAACCCCACTTCCCTTGATAGAAGACAAATGATATGAGGAAATGGAATCAGAGTGTCTCTAGTGCCCTGAATGACATAGGCCAGCTGATGAAGGATGATAGTCGGAAGACACAAGCGGACCCCTATACAAACACTATAGAGAATATCTAGCATAAACGGTATCAAGTCTGCCTTGTTCGTCCCACGGGGATAAACATTCGAGCTAAAGATTTCGTGAAGGATATGAAACTTATGCGACATGTGCGATGAACGTAAAGCATTCCCGTCATACCAAAGAACATTCACCCCATTGCATATATAACGTGTCAACTCAGCCCTAACCTCTAAAGAGTCAAAATCGTGGTCTACTAGGCCCTGTGGAGAGGTCAACACACCAGTGATATGAGTTATAATCCCGGTGGCGATATGAGTCGTGGTCTACCCTATGGTGACCTCAAGCGATGGGGGGTCAAAAACAGGGGAATGACAATACGCAAGGAACTGGTACACCTATTCATTTAGTGATACGCCGCCAAAGTTGAGCACATTGCTCCAACCCACGGTCTCCAAGATGGGCTCAACCCCATATGGCCGTATGCATTCTTGTCCACTGGGTATTCCAAAACCATTTACCTCCCCTTAAAATTTTCATATACGGCTTTTGGGGGAGGTGGAACTATTGGGATTTGATTTTGGGTTCAAGAGTACCTTGACACGGTGTCTCTTGCCACGAGGTCGGAGACGTAGGTGTAGAGGGCTCCGCTGGACTGGGGGCCTCTCGTAACATCACTGAGCACATATTTTGGACCTTTTTGCTTGTGACGTTTCCCCTTGAACTATGATTTTTCCCTTGTTCTTTGGCATTTGTGCAAATCAAGAAATGAAATAAGATTTACCAAGAAAGACACTAAATATATGCATGAATGCAAGGAAAACCCCAAATAAAGCCTAACAACCCTAAGACAGCAACCCAAAGATGATGAAAACAAAAATGTCAAATGTTATGGGATGCCTTACCACACTAGAGCACCAATGGAGGAAGAAAAAAAAATCAGAGAAAATCGACCACTAGAGCTCCAAGGAAGATGAGGAGATGAACAGACGTGTGAAGGTAAGAAAGAGAAGTAAAATCCAAAATTTTTGCCCGCGCCCTCTTATATAGGCCACGATTCTTCGATGCCATCAAAAAGTGTCTAGATAGGTCAAAGATGCGTAAAGGATTTCGATGCCATCGAAACACCTTCGATGCCATCGAAGACCTCTTTGATGCCATCAAAGCAGTTTGTCAGTTCAGATTTACCAGCTCGGCTTGCACTAACCTATACAATGAGATGTACACACATATTTACCAATAAATCATCATTTGTATACTCAATCAAAATTCACAAAAATAATAAATTAAAAAAATAAACATGCATATTCAAAAAGAATAATTAGGCAAAAATCCTCAAATATAGCAATTAAATCATTTGGGTCAATTATGAAATTAGACCGCACATATTCCATTAGATTTTTTGAGATCTCCAAATCTATTGGCATCCAGCAGCTTTGTTAGAATATCGGCCAGTTGTCGCTTGGTAGGCACATAATCCAACACAATTACATTTTTCTCTACAAGCTCACGAATAAAATTGTGTCGAATGTTAATGTACTTTGTTCTAGAATGTTGGACTAGATTTTTTGAAATGTTAATGACATTAGTATTATCGCAAAATAGTGCCATTATAGCATCATTATTGATTGATTAATTCCATAATCCAGTAAAATTTGTTTCATCCAAAGAAGTTGTGTGCAACAACTACTATCTGCAATGTATTCGGCCTTGGCAGTACATAAAGATATAGAGTTTTGTTTCTTACTATGCCAAGACTCAAGACAATTGCCGATGTAAAAATAATCACCATTGGTTGATTTGTGATCATCGATATTAGCAGCCTAATCGGCATTTGAATACCCGACAATAATAGTCGATATGTCAAACGGGTACCATAGGCCAAAATCGGTTGTCATAGCCACATATCTTATGATTCTCTTAACAACGGTCAAACGGGTACCATAGGACAAAATCGATTGTCATTATTCTCCCGTTGGAGGCCTACGAAAGGTCTTGGTGAGTTTGTAGAACCAAACTCTAAATTCCAATCTTACACAAGGAAAGGCTTCAGACACAATAGACTCTAGTACTTACTTGTAAGTGATTAAGCCCCGCTTTATCACATGTTGAAGAATATCTTCCTATTGATGAAGACTTTTCAGCTCCCTTGAACCGCAACCGCTTGTAGATGCTCCAATCAAGATTACTGAGGTTGGTGGGTTAGGGTTTGGTTTGATCTATTCTAGTAAATGATTAATCTTTAAGAGCTAGAGAAGATTCCCAAAAGCTAAGCATTCAAGGATCCCAGCATAATAATTTTCCATTAAAGAGTGTTGGCTGGAGTTCATGGTTCAACCAGGCTATGAATGTTTCAATAAATGCCTTTAAGTCATGGATTGAATGATAAACTCATATGAAAAAGAGGGCTTGAGAGTAAGGGTATTAACTATAGAAATCACTCTTTCAAAGCTCTCTTCAATGCTCACTCTAAAAGCCAAGAAACAACCCCAAGTGATATATAAAGTAAAATCCCAACGGTTTGAAAACGATCAGAAATCTGTCATTATCAATGCTATCGAAGGGTCTTCGATGCCATCAAAGTTTCTTTAATGTCATCAAACTTTCTTCGATGCCATCAACTCCTGCACCAAGATTTTCAAATAGCTATTGGACAGATTATGTCCGATGTCATCGATCATCCTTCGATGCCATTGAAGGGGCCTTCGATGTTATCGAAAAATGGCTCGATGCCATTGAGATTTTTCTTAAAAAATACGCTTTGGTTGCTCGACAGTTTGAGCACTATTTCGATGCCACTGAACATACTTTTGATGTCATCGATTGCAGTTCGATGTTATCGAGAATAACTTGGTTTTCTTGTGAAAACTCTCTGGACAGATTTGTTCATATCTCGATCAAACTTTTGATGCCATTGAAATTTGAATTTCGATGTCATCGAAAGGTCTTCGATGCCATCAAGAATTATAGGATTTTCCTTGAAAGCTTGCTACAAAAGTGTTCCAAATATCAATGTTATTGAACCTTCTTCAATGTCATCGATAACTTACTTCGATGTCATCGAAAGTAGTTCGATTGCATCGAAAACATTAGAGTTTTTTCAAAGCTTGTTGGAGATAAATGGCCATATATTAGTGTCATCGAAGTGGGTTCGATTCCATTGAAAATTAAGTTTCGAGTCATCGAACTTCCTTTGATTCCATCGAATATATCCAGAATTTTCACAGTTTACTTGTTGGACTGTTTGGTCATTATTTCAATGTCATCAAACAGGTGTTCGATGCCATCGAATATGTCTCGATTGCACTTCGATGTAATCGACAGAACATGATTTTTTGCCAATTGATTCATTCTCCACAAACTTTAAACTAACCCTAAATCTAAGCTTACTAAGGGTTTTGTAAACATGGTTTTGGACAAGTTTAGACCATTTTAAGTGGGGCTTTTACCTGATAGGGTTGGTTAGGGAAGTGAGGCTTAATATACCTATGTAGCACACTCAAACTTCTTCACTTGGTGAGTCTTCGGTCTTGTATTCTTCATATGAGGCTCACTTGACTTTAGGACTCAACTTTCACATATATTGACAAACAAGCGTACTTTCAGTACCAAGTTGAGAAAGCCTAAAATTCCTTAAACAAGCTTCTCCACTCTCTCATGAGAGATACAACCTAACCACATGTCCCATGACATAAAGGAATTTTATTTTTCCAAATTATCCTTAATACTACAAGATAGGGAACTAATAGAATTGACACACGGGGCATCAAAGTCTAATTGATATATGTTATCAATTAAAAATTTATTACTAATAATATCTAAGTCATTAAGAATACTAAGTATTTCATCGTAAATGAAAAGTTATAACCAATTTGTCCAAATAAGAAATAAAAACCATATTACAACTAATCAAGGGAACATAAAAAGTACCTACATCACCAAATAAAATCCTAACTCTAACCTAAGGCTAAAGAATCCAACAACCTTGACATTGACCTTTATGTTAGTTAAGCCCTAACTCTACTACATATCATACATGGAGTTTTAAATATGAACTATAGACCCAACTTAATCCATCAAGAATATGATGGCACATCAATTAAGTTTGATTTAAATTAAACAACACAAGATTCTTACGCTTCTTAATGAGTGACTGCTTGAACTTCTTCAATCATTGATATGACTCTTCTTATTTTTGATGTGACACTTCTTATGTAAAAGAACCAACCATCCTTACCCTGATTATTCTTCAATTATAATGCAATTGAGACTTTTTACTAGTAGCATTTTATTTAGGCTTCTTACTAATATTGATTTGTCTAGAGTAGGCAAATTGAGTGTTTTTTTTTTTTTCATAATTTGAGAGATCTCTTCCTTTAAAACATACAAAGATATTAGCTTGTCTAGGGTTTATTTATCCCTATGAGTGTTGTACTTTATTTTAAATAAACCAAAAGTAGGGCGAAAATTCATAGCAAGGTGGACCATAGAGTTATTTTGGTAAGTTTATTTAGACACCTTCTTCAACTTTATCAAATTTTATAATTCAGTTATTAATTTCATCTATAAAAAAAAGCTTTGGATTCCCCTTTTAAAGTATCGCACCACAAATACTCTCAAAGTATTGGTGCTTCAAAGGTGTTAAAAACACTTCTATCATCTTAATGCCGAGCTATTTTTCCATGAGACCTCCCCTACATATTATCACTACAATAGAGTTTAACCACGAAGTTTGGGATGGAATTGTGTGGTTCCTCTATGCCAAGGACATAAGAATATTAAACCATGAATGAAGAAGGGTATGAGAGAAAAGAATATTGGCTAGTGATATGCCAATGCTTGATATAAGTTACACCAAAAGGCTTATAGCCTTCCATCCCTTAGATAGAGAATGAACGTAGAGCTTTTGTGTTTTTTCATTCTGTTAAACAATTGAACAATGAAAAGAAGTGTTGAGCATGTGATTGAATTAATGGAGTTATGTAGGAATACATTCAAATATCTTGGTTAGTTAAAATGCCTTGCTTTTCATATTTAGTCATTTTCAAGTCCAAACTAGAATCAGAGCACTTCACAAGCTCATCATCTTAAAATGCCGTCCAAATCTATGCTTCCTAATATGATCCCAAAAGATTCTTCCTACTTTTGGTAGTTTGAACCTCAGTATAAGAATATTATTTACTTTAGTTAGCACAATAGAAAAATCAATAACTTTAATTTATAATAAATTACTCACATATCAATCAACATCTATCATCTAAATTAAACATAAGAAGAAAACTAAGTATCATATTATTCTATCATCCTCGTCAGCTTTAACGCACATAGTTGCATTCTGTCTTTAGGCCAAGATCACAATATGCAACTGGTTCTTATGAACTTGGAGCCAATTGATGTTGATTTCATAAAATTTAAGAGATTTAACACCTTTAGGCTAAATGAATTCTCTAACCCATGTCAGTGACGCTAACCACTTCACACCACCTAGGTCATACTAAATAGTGACTTTTTTAGAGGGCGATCTATTAGAGTTTTGTAAATAACGGAGTATAAAACTTAGATTTATAGATTAATCCTTAAAGATCATCATTTAGATATTATCAAGTTTCTACCAAAAACTAAAATCAAAAGATCCAGGTTTAGGATTACCTCTTGATCACCGCTACCAAAATGTGTTGAATGCTAATGTAGTGCTTTCAATGTAGAAAGTTCTCTACCAAATCAAATCCCATATGAGGAGAGGAACTGAGCCAACACAAACCCTAGAGCGGGGCACAAAAAACACACTGAGAGACGCACGCATAGTAGAGCCCACAAGTGTGAACTTGTGACTGTGGGAAGGAGAGGAAGTATAAGAGAGGAGAAACAATCTCTCTCCTCTCTCTCTCTCTCTCTCTCTCTCTCATCATCTCTCTCTCTATAGGTGACGCCCAAGGGATGGGCTCCAAGGCTCTTTCTTTATTCCCTCTGAGATAGAATCTTATTTATAAAGAGGAGCTAAGGTTTCAAGGAGAACACCAATATAAGTATTTGCTAGCTCATAGTCTTTGGTATGCCCCACTATATTTAAAGTATGTAATCATGCCTAACCATTTAACCAAATTAATTCTATCTCTCCATTAAAAATGGTCATCCATCCTTGATCTAATTCCATCCAAATAAGGTGACAAACCACAATATCTCAACCATTGGAATATGATTCAAGCATTTTAATAGCTAAAACAAAATAAAAATTAATGGTTAGAAACATTGATAAAAACATTTGAAGCATTTTGAGGTACCAATACAACTGAAAAACCACTTAATGAATGGTCTAGTAAAGCCATAAGAATGTCCTTAAGATACTAGTGGAACCCTTGTTGGATCATATGGGCCGCAACCGTATCCTATTGCATGAACATGACAAACACTTTTATATGAATCACTACAATTGACTCCGTGAGGCAGGCAAAGCACATTATATCAAGAACTTAAAATCCCCATATGCTCTCAGATCTAAGAATTATTCAAAGATAGTACATCCTAAGTTATCCGGACCAAGCATCATATGACTCTCAATCTATAGACTGTTAGTACATTGGTTTGTCAATGACGTGCGCTAGAGAATCTTGAGTTGCTTCAGCCTCCATTGGAGGACATTAAAGACCGAAGACTCGAAGACATGAAACATCAAGGCTTGAAGACAACAGGTAAATTGAGGTACCTTCATGATCCTAGTCCTAAACCCATGTAGTTTTAAAATGACATATCATTAGATGACTTGATCTAAATAGGAAAACCTTAAGTCATTAGGTTAGTGCTGGCTAGATCATGTGCAAAGTGTTGGGATAGAAAGAAAAAAGCATTGCATAAGTTTGATTGGTCTTCGATCCAATCGAACAACATCCGATTGGTCTCAATTGATCGAAAGCCCTTTCGCTCGATCAATCATATGTGCGCAAAAACATCCAGTAACATTTTACCCTTAAATTGAATTTAGTTCAATCGATTGAAGGATCGCTCAATCAATCGATACTAACCGTTATATGACCGTTGGAGAATTTTCTCTATAGAATTTATACTTGGTCATTTACAAAATTGACGGGTTTTTGGTAGAATTAGAGCCTAGGAGATTCCCCACTCTTTATCCCTCTACTAACTCCAAACCAAAGAGATTCATGTCCCCCCTTCTTTTGATTAATCACTGTAATGAGCATTCCAAGCTCCATTATGAAGGTTTGCTTGAACTCTTCCTTTTTTCTAAAGATTAGACACTAAACATATAGGTAAATTCTTATCTATATCCTCTAAAAAACATCCAGTAACATTTTACCCTTAAATTGAATTTAGTTCGATCGATCAAAGGATCGCTCAATCAATCGATACTAACCGTTATATGACCTTGGAGAATTTTCTCTATAGAATTTGTACTTGGTCATTTACAAAATTGATTAGTTTTTGGTAGAATTAGAGCCAAGGAGATTCCCCACTCTTTATCCCTGTACTAGACTCCAAACTAAAGAGATTCATGTCCCCTTTCTTTTGATTAATCATTCTAATAAGCATTCCAAGCTCCATTATGAAGGTTTACTTGAACTCTTCCTTTTTCTAAAGATTAGACACTAAACCTATAGGTAAATCCTTATTTATATCCTCTAGAATACGCATATAGGTGAATCCCCACTTGGAATCAACTAACATCATTAGTTATAGGAGATTCAACCAAACTTTTATTACCTCAACATCTCAATAAGTAAATCGTTGTCAATAGCTGATTCAAGAAAGCAGAAGAAGATTGACTTCAAAGATCGGGTAAGCACAAGAGAAGCGGATTCAAGATTGAAGATGCATCTCAAAGACGCTTACAAAGGGGTTCATCCAACTAAGGGTTATTGTTTAGAGTCCATTGCATACTCTTTTCCTGTATAGAATTGGGTATAGAGTTTGTAACCCAAACTCGAATTCATTGGACAAAGGTGTATACATGTTAGTCTTTGTCAGAGCCTCCAGTGGAAGTATACATAGGTTATTAAATTAGGACCGTAGAGATTATTGGTTAGCCTATAGAAAACTCTTTAAGTCTCCAAGGGAGCCACCGACACAAGTGAATATGTGTTCTACCAACACAGGTGAGTACGTGTAGGTCTTTGTGTAGGACCTAACCGACACGGGTGTGTACGTGGTTCACTGGCACAGGTGCATACCAGGTTTGTGATGAACCTATTGAAAATCGTTGTAAAGGTTTTTAGTGAACCTATGAAAAATTAATTGAGATTGTGAAATCCGGTACACTCAAGTTTAAGTGTCCGCCGAGAGTGGAGTAGGTATTTAACCGAACAACTATATATCATTGTTTTTGCAATTGGTTTGTGGATGCAATTTTATTATACTTATGTTGTGATTTGTTGAATTCATATGATTGCATGATTAGATTGTATGCTAGACGTTTAAAGCATTATTATACACACTTGACATAGCTATCTCTCATCATAGACTAGTTGCTCGATTAATTATATTTTTATAGTTTATGATATTAGACCTGATTCACCTTGTGAATTAATTTGTGTAAATTAGTAAATAATTTAGAAAGGTCATATTCCCCTCCCTCTAGGACTTAACTATAATTTTAAGCTTCATAAGCTTCTGCATACCATAGTATCGTTTAGATAATCCACACAATTTCGAATACTTGAATTAATCCTCCAATGTAAGAATCCAACAAGTCTAATACCAATATTCCATATGAATACTAACACTCTGTGTAGGGTAGGACACATGCACCACTTCTTTGTTGAACCCAATGATGGAAACCTTCCATTATAATTTGTCATTGTTCCCTCATATAGGATAATTGCATAAGAATAATAACCACAATTTTATTTTCCTACAACCTACTAGATGATTATAGAAGAACATGGTATAAGATCCATGACCCACAACTCTCCCTTAGTAAATGACCATGTAACCACTCTCAAGTTACAAGGACAATCAAAGGAACCCCTCTTGTATGATAAAGTTATACCCACAATTAGTTATGATATTAATAATATATTTAGGACTCAACGGTAATCATGAACTAATGATAAGATCATCAAATCAACCGTTAAGATCAATACCTTGGCTTTGCTGGGGCACAAAACACTAACAAACTCGCACTTGCCAAAAGATTAATCACCGTCAAACTGAGTAACTCATACCAAAAGTATATATCTAATATAACGAAATATTTACTATTCATATTATATGTTCACTACAAGAGATTTTCCAGAATATATTCCAACTGATTGTAGTTTGATACTTTAGATTTGGTTTCATCTTTCAATTATCTAAACTGATTACAAATAAGGCAATGTGAAAGTTGTTTCATTGTTAACTACTATGGTAAGCATTTGACTCGTTCGAAATGTTCAATACCTAAAACGTGCCAAGTGAGCAAGTGATCAGGATCACCAAAGTAGGTCTTATCCGTAGATATATAATACATGACTGAGAAATGCCAGTTTGATCGTCTTTAATTATCCATCATCTACTATCCATAGTCAAGAAATGTTGAGTGGACATTGTCTTTATACACCATCCCACCTGCAATGAATAAGGTTTTCAATAGATTTGTTATTGTATTTTTGCACTAAGTGATCGATGGTTGAGATTATATAGTGTATGTGCAGGTGGACTGTGACAATAAGCATGGTCTACTTCTCGATGTGGTGCAAGTACTGACAGACATGGATCTTGTCATTTGCAAGAGCTACGTCTGCTCCGACGCTGGATGGTTCATGGATGGTATATGCTACTACCATCATGGTCATCATCATCATTATCATTATTCATTTCATACCATTGTTCAAAAATCGAAAATAGGAACTCAACTAGATATCTCACTGAGTCCAGATGACTCTGCAGAGGCTCCTTGGCTCAACCTGATATTTGATAAATTATTAGATTATTAATAAAATATTAAATTTATTTTTATATTCTCAATATATATCACTTAAGAAAATTTATGAAAACAAAATCCACAAAGCAGTACACATGCAACTATGAAACAATTGTGTGAGCTTTGATTTTTCCATGAGGTTTCTTTTACTTAAAAGTCAAACAATTTCATTCTTTGTGGGCCACACAATGTACAAAACAAATTAACAGTTAGAAATATTTTCTAAAAATTCATTTATATATATATGGGCTGCTGCATCAGGTGGACTGTTCAGATTTTGGAATCACATTACGAGTGATTAGTTCTCAAAAAGTTCTCACAAGAGATAGTGGGAACTGGTGCGCTCGGCTATATATATATATGGGAAAAGGTTCTATGCAGTCGAGGGAACTTCCCATGAGGTCGAGCTGTGTGGGCCCTATTATGATGTCTGTCGAACATCAATACCGTGCATTTGATGGGTCCCCTTTAAATAACGGGATAACCCAAAAATCAGTCGTATAAGGAATTCAGGTGGGCCATTCCATCTAAAATCATGTGAATACATGGCTAAAACATATTAAAGCACTTGGTGGGGCCCACCTGAAATTTGGATGCGTCTGAAAATTGGTCTGACCCCTCAGCCAAGTGGGACACACATAATGGATGGGCTGGATTTGAGAACCAGATCTCATTGGACCCAACAAATGATTATGAATGCTTTAATGGAGGGTAACCCCTCTCAACTTTTGTATGTGGTGTGGTCCACACAAGTCACCCATTGACTTGATTTTAAAGCCCTAGGCCCCTCATGGGAAGTTCCCATGAGCTCGACCGCATAGAACCTTTTCCACATATATATATATATATATATATATAATATATATATATATATATATATATATATATATATATATATATATAATATATATATATATATATTTATGTTATGGCACATCCCAAGTGTAAAATAGCCTCTGCTAGAACATCTAAATAGTGTATTTCACTTTATCTGACCCACGAATCACAATGAGGGGGGGGGGGGGGGGGGGGACTATGGCGTAGTCATATGGGGAATGACTATTCGCTGATATGGATGAGATCTACCACGTCCATCAGGTAAGGGACCCCATTTTAGGAATTAATCTTGAACATCATACTAATCCAAAACTCAAAGTGGGGCTCACTATTGGAAATAATGTAAAATAATATTAATAATAATAAATAAATAAATAAATCCTCAGTTCACATGGTGTGGCCAAAACAAGGTGATTTTTGGTAAGTTCCTTCATCCCCGGCTATTCACGTCAGATGAAGGGATTGGGTGGCATATTAAACTAGAGTGGGCCCCCACACTAAACTAATGGTTGGGGTTCCGTCCAATGTTCTCTATGGTGTGGCCTAACTGAATTTTGGGTTCCAAGATGAACATGAGGCAGCAGACGTAATGGATGAGGTGCATCTCATATATAGGTTCTCCTCCATGGATGAGGTACATCTCATAAATAGGTTCTCCTCCATGGATGAATATCATATGACTCTACCCATATAACTTTGGCCCACGAGTATGAGGTTAGCCCTCTATATGACATTGTAGAACAAATTTATTCTGAAAGTGATGTGCGTGGGGCCCACATGGCTATTTAACACCTAGGGTGGGCCACAACGTATTAAAATAATTAAATGTTTAGAAAAAGATTTGTAACTGTTAATTTACTGTGTATGTTGTGGCCCACGTAAGGAATGAAATTGTTTAAACTTCCAAGAGAAAGATCTAAGCATTATTATTTCTAACCTCATGGAAAGCTCAGATCACACACAATGTGTTTATATTTGCACGTGTGCCCACATGTTGAGGTGTACGATTTTACACATGTGAAATTAGCGAACGTCGGCATCTCACTCCCTAGGCCACTGCTATTGGTACTTCTGCTAGATTAATACTCCCCACTCCTCTCTTTGAGGTGTACGATTTTACACCCATATGGAATTATCAAACTTTTAAGAGGAGAGTGATTTTAGCGAACCATATGTATAAAGAGGTATACCTCAGTAAAACCTTTTATGCCGTTTTTTTTTTTTTTTTTTTTTTAAGAAAATTTTTTATATTCGAGTATTTTTCCATAAAAATTAAAATAAAATTTATTTTGATATATTTCCCTATTGCTAAAAGTAATGGGCCAAAAGTAGACATTTTCCCCTCTCCCCTGAGGTCATAGATCAAATCTAATCTTCTCATTTTTAAAATAATAATAATAATAATAATTCCAGTTGAGTAACTCGGTTCAAATTGATCAATTCAACCGAGTCAAGGCCAAGTTGGTAAGTCGAAAGCCGGGTCTTGTCCATTCCAAGTCTACATAATAACTCAACCCGAAAGCTAGCCTCAGCTGAGTTATGAGTTGATTTACCGAGTTTTAGAAGTATGCTCCGCATGATCTCTTATTTTTACACGAAAATTACCAAAAGTTCCACTTGAACTCTTAGGTGCTGGGGACTTCCCTTTTGAAATTCTTGCTTAGTAAAGGTATTTGAGAAACAACCTTATGAATCACCTTACTTCTTTCATCTCCTACCTCATTAAAACACTATCAAAAGTAGGAGACCTTAGAAAACATCTTGTTCTGCTTCATTGTACAAGTGGGGCCCATGTCTAAATGATCTTGAACGTCAATCTGATAGGACTCACCATTGATGATTCAGTGTTTTACTCATGAGACGGTACAGGAATATTCACCATTGTCCATCGACAACATCTTTTAAGTTAATCTTAGGCCTTGACTTAAAGACTCCATTGATGAAACTTGAATTCGATTCTCACCATTATTTATGTTACTCAAGTTGACATTCTGGCTTGCACTTCCATGCTTACTTGTCAGTTTTTAGACCTCTAAATGGCTTGTTTTGCATGACATGATCCTTATATTTGGATAATGATTCCATCGCTATCTTACTCTATTGACAGTCTTTAATAGGTCCTTTGATATCCAGTATTTTTTATTTGAATAAAATTACTTCCTAGTCCATGAAAACCTTTAGTCTCTTCAAACTATTTCCAAATGTTTGCATTTTTATTTTATTTTTCATTGGGGAGATCATTGATACTTGAATCATTGATGGTGGGACCCATAACATCATTTTTTTTGAATTATGAACCACAGGCCCATTTATGCCAAATGAAAACATGTTATTGTACAATCCCTTGGCATTTATATCTTTAAAAAATAATAATAATAATAATAATAATAATAATAATAAATAAATAAATAAATAAATAAAAAAAACAGCTAACTGCAAGGCCCCACTTTGACTAGATGGTGAAGCATTAAAACCTTTTACAATGGGCCTACTTTTTATACAAATAGTGGCAATGAGAGATTTTCAGAGAAATGAACTGATTTCTAATTTCTAATGTTTTCAACATTCCCAAACACCCCAAAGAAAAACCAAGTGAGCCACAAAAGACATTCTCTTAAATTATTATACCAAGTGGGTGTGTTGGGCAAGTTTTTCATGTATCAAAATAGATGATTGGAAATGTTTTACAACTTGGAGTGGACGCTCACCAATTATGGTAAACGGTTTATTAGGAAGTGGTTCAATAGTAGATCCAACCAGTCCCAACCCATACTTTCCAGTTAAATAATGTAGATGATAGTTCTCATCATGAAACAAAAGCATATGTAGCAGAGTAATTGGTATACTGATACTGATAAGTAGGAGGCCAATGGTGACTTGGACTGGACCTCATCTACCTTTTTTTTTAAACGTAACGAGAATATATTAAAAAGGGGGGGAAAACTACAAGGGGACTGCTGAGATAGCAGCAGAGAAAGAAAAGAAAGGAAAAAAGAAAAAGAAGAAAAAAGCTAAGAAACTAGAAACAAAAGATCAGCGTCATCTAGACCATTGATAGTAGCCGCCCATTCAATAACCAAATTTTCAGCGTCATCTGGACTGGACCTCATCTACTTAAAAGGAAAGAAAGTGGAAAAAAAAAAAAAGAAAAAAGAAAAAAGGCCAGCATTGACCAATGCTGGACGCTCCTGGACAAATACTCTCTTTCTGAAAATGACCCCACCCGTTCTCTCTCTCAATCCAGTTTTCAGGTTTCAAGACGCTTTGTGTTGACTTCCGAACACTATAGCATTTGGCTCATGCAACGCCCCAACACTACTTGAGTTTGTCTCTTCCCACTTACACCATTAGAAATTACACGTGAAAAACTAGATGGGATTGAAGAGAACTCAAGAGAGCAAACAACAATGGAATGGGAAAGCTTGAATTGCACTAAAAGAAGATTACAACTTGAGGGAGTCCTAAATACGAATACTCCCATAAATATAAGCCAAGGAATTCTCTATAAATCTTACACCAACGGTTTGAATTATATCACTTATCACTCATCCAATGGCTAAAACTACTCTAGAACTAATCGGGATATTTACATACTCTCTTAGCAAAAACAAAAAACTCACTACAGAACTCCAGAACATTTTAAAGGTCTCTAGACAACTCTAGAAATTCTAGTTCTCTAAATAAAAATAAAAATAAAAATTTAATCTCTTATACTATGTACAAGCATCTCCATATGCACAAGTAGAGCAAACATTCAGTAATTTCCTGCATTAGCCTCCACACCATGACAATTCTCCCCCACCTCTTGCATGGACACCCTTCTTGAGCTTCCATGGATGAACCTTTGGGCTTGATCCTCATATTGCTATAGTGTCAGGCCCTACATCTAATCATGTGTGGAGAGAGTAGTTGTTGCCCCATTCTCCAGCAATGGACCATAGTTATCCTCTCCTTAAACAAATTACCCCTTGAGTCATTTCACTTCAACACATAAAGCCCATTGTTCATTTTAACCAAGAGACATGCCTCCACGATCTCTCAGCCCTTCGCTATTACCCAATCCCATGAGGTCTATAGTCACTGGGCTATGCCCCAACCATTTCCTGATCAGTCGAGAGTGCTCCTCCACTCAACTCTACTCTACGCGATGGCAACCTAGTTACCTTTACCATGCTGGTACTCTAGCACCAAGTCAGATTCCTCAGGCAGTCCTGCCAACAAGCTTGTTTCAACACATTGTCTTTGAATTCCCAAGGGCCTTCTCCTTGTAATCCTCTTAAGAAGATTTCACCACCAATGCTCCCCCTCCTCTACTTTGGTTATTTCATTCATAGTGTACCTTCCTTATAACCCCAGATTAGCCATAACGCTGAGGCCCTTTCCATAGAGGGCATGCAAGGAAGTCTCTCATCCATGATGCAAACCAACTGAGGGCATTAGAACCATGGTGCACTTAAAAAATCAGTAGTCTATGAAGACTTGGAAGTTGCCTAGAGAAGCAACAGAGAGACATCCTCAGCCATATCTTCAATGGATTTAACTTCTATGTTGATCGTTCTTATCCTGTTAGAGTCCTTCACCAACATCAGACAAAACTGTTTTGCCTCCTCTCTTGAGAGGATGCTATGAGTCCATCGCTCCCGTGTCTACCATGGTTCGAGTTGGCTTCCATTGATTTATACATCCACATACATTTTACTCTCTCAAGCAGTTTGGATTCCTTTACCACCTGCATTTCTATTGCATTGAGTAGTTGGATCGCCTTTATCCTCACCTCTTCACCCTCTTCTTTGCCTTGGAATGAATTTGTCAATTTCCTTTTTGGACACCCCCTTGCCGGATAGTTATCATCCTAGATAAAGAAATTAAAGTTTCTCTCCTTAGTTTTGGGCTTGCCCTTACCTTCTTCTAGCCTTTTGAACTCTTCTTTTCCCCTCATTGGACTTATCTCCCCACTATTCCTGTTCTTGAAGTGATTGGTAGACTTGGTCTTCAAAGCATTACCAGCCCAATTAGAGCTCCTCTTAATAATCTGCTCAACAGTTGCCAGTGTAAAACGACACTAATCTTGTAAAACATGACATTGCAACAACTACTATACCCATGGCTGAAGGCCATTCAAGAAGAGGAGTTTTATCTGTTAATGTGATGAATGCTTCATATAATCCTGAATTGACCTAGTGTGTTGGAGTTTCATATTATCTTCCTCGTCAAATACTACACATTCTGAGGAATAAATTGTACCTTGAAGCTCTTCTTGAACTCCTCCCGTGTCTTGATGGTGTAATGAAAACCGTTCAACATGTCTCCATGTCTCCTATGCCACCATAGCATTGAGTTCATCAGTGAGGTACATGATCAATGTATATACTTTGACCTAGCTTCCCTTCAACTAGAAGCCCAAAAGTAATGCTCCATTTGCCATAAGAAATCATTCAACTCCTTAGCATACCTTTATCCATTAAGCAGTTGGGATCAGGAATCCTAGGTTTCATAACCTCTCCCTTGAAGCATATCCATCACTCATCATGACCAGCCTAGCACACACCTACTCAATCTCCTTTCCCATTACCTACATGATATCAGAAGGGTCTTGAGAACCACTACAGTAGTTGCCTTGTAGCCATTGCTTGCTTAAATCACCTCAGCATAAACTTGTTGGGTTTCTTACAAATTTCCCAACCTTTCATCCATATAACAATGGCAGACTCTAAATTGCCAATGTGATCCTCCAATGAACTAAAGCCCATGTTCACTATTGTGTCATTGATGGGATAAACCATCCCTGTTATTGTACTCGCATGTTTCAAGGGTTAGGGATGCACTGAATACCACACATAATCAATAGCCTAATCACATTACTAGGTGTGTATTCAACGCATGCATGAAAAAAAAATAAAAAAAAATTGATTTTTAGGTCGTAGGGTCATCCAATATGTAGAAGAGATGGACTGGATAACTGGTGCCCTCTGTTTCTTGCAGGCATCGACCATGGGTCACACGAATCCATTGGTAAAATAATAATAATAATAATAATAAAAAAACACACTAGAACTCTTCTAGATATTTCTATACTCTTCTATCTACAATCATCTCAAAAATGTCCTACTCAACATGACTCTTTTTTTTTTTTCTAGAATTTTCTAGATTTTGCAATTATATACACAAGCCTCTTACATGTATAAGAAGAAAATGGCTGATACACAAGCACTAAGAAATTATACAAGTTGCATATATTAACTCAAAAATAAATAAATAAATAAAAACCTTGAGACCAATCTAGATAACCTAAACAAAGAAATCGTGTTTGCTCAAACAATCCTAACAGCTGATTTTTGGACACTTGTTTGAATTTAGATCATTTAATTAAAAATTTCATTTCAGCTGTCCGCGGAATGCCCACCCACCACTAGGATATTCAGGCAATCAGACTGTGGCTCACAATTTGGAGAGTTCATTTGAATTGGTCACAAGACATGTTTACAATTTCTGGGCTCCTATCTATCAACTATCACACTCTCCCAGAGTTTTTGAAATCGTGGGTTTGGAGCCCTGCCACCGTCCGCATGCAACTGCACACTGCAATGTGGTACACTTGTGCAAGATCCGACCTGCATATTGTCAATATGACGCATGCATTCGTGCAAGATTGGAGCTCTTCATTAGGTGGACTGCACGTTAATGTCTTCTGGCCTAAAAATCATTCCAGGCATCGCCCAGGTAGGCCAATTTGCAGAAAACAGATGGATGAATAGAATAAAAACTGATTGATCTATTAACTTTATTTTGCACGATGCAGTCCACCTGCCAGAAGAGGTAAACACTGTGGCCCACCTGTTTGAAAGCTTAGATCTTGCATGTGTATCTGGCACAAGTGCAAGGTTTGTAAAGGGGGAACTACAGTGCAGTGGATGATTTTGCCAAAAAAAAAAAAAAAAAAAAAAAATCTGGCGAAGATGGTCTGGAGATATAAGAAAAAAAACAAAGAGCTTGCTTTTTTTCTTTTCTTTTTTTTTTTTTTTTTGGTCCCGTCCAATGTACGACCAACCTAATAGTTGAACATCCAAATGATCTTCACAGTTGGTCCCACATGATACATGGCTCAGATTTCCAAGACATGCTAGGTTGGCACTTGGGATGCATGTGGAGTTGCGTGGGGAGCTACAAAATCTCCTCTCATGTAACGTTCTGTTGCTTGCAGTCTTCCACGTGAGAGATGAGAGCGGCAACAAAATCAGGGATGAAAGGCTCATCAACTATATAAAACAGGTATGGGTTATCTTACGACCACTCGTTCATGGGCCATTGTGAAATTTGAATTGGTCCATTCATCAGGTGGGGCCTACCTCTAAAGTAAAAAAAAGGCCAGGCTGATCCAGTCATCAAATGGTCTGTTTATCAGTCCATTTTCATCATCTATCTTCCATACCATATGACAACCTGGATCTCTCACAGAAACTGCTTATATCTCTCCCGTAAAACTAACTCTGCGACTTGGACTGACTTGTTCAGTTCAGTCCTGAGTCGAGCTGATACTCGCCCAAGTCTGACATATCCAAGAGGTTGAGTCGTGGTACCTTTACCAGATCAGACTTGGAAGTCCATGGAGAAGCCTATTAAGCATCTCCAGTAATTTCACATATATGCAGGCCATAAGCCCAAAGGAGCTCCGAAACACAACAGAGGTGAGGAGCTGCAGTGGGAAGATTGCCAGTTCCGAAACCTCAAGTGAGCATACAGCCATAGAAATGACCGGCACCGATCGACCTGGTCTCTTTTCAGAGATATCAGCTGTCCTTACTGACCTTAGGTGCAATGTCGTCGAGGCCCATGCCTGGAGCCACAATGCACGCCTCGCATGCATTGTCCATGTCTCCGACGAGTCTACTGCTGGCCCCATTGACGACCCCAGTAGGCTTGCCACGATCAAGGACCACCTCTCTACTGTCCTCCGAGCCGACACCGCTCCAGATGACCAGATCGGCAGAGTCAAGACAGCCTATCCTGGAGATGATAGCACAGTGAGTCACCAGGAGCGCCGGTTGCACCAGCTTATGCTAGCTGGTCAGGATTTCCAAGGGCCGGTGCAGTCAGTGACCCCTGTGTCACCTGAGAGAGCAGCCTGTGATGATCAGGGGAGGAAGACCATTGTGTCAATTGATAGGTGCAATGAGAAAGGGTATTCGGTGGTGCACATAGAATGCAAGGATCGGCCGAAGCTCATCTTCGACACAGTATGCGCACTAACAGACCTCCAGTTTGTGGTGTTCCATGCTTCAACCATCCGTCATGACTCTTTTACAACTCAGGTAGGCCTTCCTTTCTTTTTTTTTTTTTTTTTTTTTTTTTTTTTGTGTGTGTTTTTGCTCTAACCTTTCCTGTATGGATTGACCACTGCAACTGTAAATTTACTTTAACAGTTCAGTGACTTGTGAGCCTCAACGGATGTACATTTTCTTGAAGCTCCCACTTTTGTACATGTGGGGTGATGGTTCCATGATCCAACAGTTGACCTGATGGGCTTCCCTGCTGAACATGTTTGTTATTAAAAATTTTTTAAAAAAATGTATAACCGTTGGATAAGAATCATAAAAGGCAAGGCGTAAACATTGGGAATTGGATAACAAGGCAAATTCATTCACCAACCTTTCCCCGGGACCCAAACGCATTCAACCCCACGCTACTAACGGAATCCAATTCCCTGAGCGTTGGACTCCCAAGAAGCAAACAGAACCCCTTAGGACATTCCAATCTAGAGGACCTATAAGAACCCTGCTCCACATGGGGCCCATCAAATCAATAGGCTGGACTGCCGAAGAAGGCCCCACAGACATAATTGCAAGCATCAGCCAGTTCTATCATCCCTATTGACTGTCTACTCGGGATGAAAAGATTTTTAATAAAATTTGACATTGTTACAGGAATACTATATCAGGCACGTGAATGGATGCACTCTGGAAACGGAGACTGAGATGCAACTGGTTGCGAAATGCTTAGAGGCTGCAATAGAGCGCAGGGTCTGCGAGGTGTGCATGTCTACCTCGACCAAGGGGGAAAAAAAGGAGATGATTCTTACTCTAAATACCCTTTGAACAATTCCAGTGAATTTCTTTTTTCCCTACCTTTGCAGGGTGTTCGGCTAGAGTTATGTGCCCACGATAGGGTAGGTCTGCTCTCAGATGTTACCCGTCTGCTACGTGAGTATGGACTCACGGTCGCCCGGGCAGATATCGAAACACAAGGAGAAGAAGTGATAAATGTATTCTATGTACGGGATATCTCTGGAAATGCCGTTGACATGGAGATCGTAGACTCGATGAAGAGAGAAATGGAGCCACTAGCACTCCAGGTGAAAAGCGAATCACTGCTGCGGAGGTCAAACTCGCCTGAGAGACCCCGCTTCTCATTTGGCAACATGCTTCGTTCACAGATAGAGCGCTTCTCCCAAAACTTCATTTAAACCAGGTAAAGGAAGAAATCACGGGAGCGAGATACTTTGTACATACATCATACTTCTGTACATATTGATTTGTCGTCAGCTTGTATATAAGTTAATGTATGTACAGGATTCGCTGTTTTAAGTCGTATCTTGGTTCAAGAGTGAAAGGACCACTGCAAAATTAGAGGATGCAGAGAAATGTATTAGAGAAGGAACTTGTGCTCTTGAACGTTGGAAACCATCTTATCTTAATCCATGATGATCACAAAGCCCAATTGCAACTCAATATCTTTCAACATGGACCTGGAATGATCTGAACCGCTATTTGGGGGCCATCCCAAGTTATGATTGGAGTGAGGTTAACCCCACTATAGATGATTTCCCACTTCTGCTGAATTGCCTTGTTGCAGAGGTGGGGATGAGCCTGTGAACGAAAAATGTGTTTGAATAGCTTTGTTGGAAAATTGTTGTGGGTGAAATTTTATTATGGCATCAAAGAGGCTCCAAGATACAGAATAGCATTGCCTGTCTGTTACGTGCGGTGATCAGAAATTCAAAATTGTAAAAGTCATAATTGGAAAGGGAATGGGCTTTTTGTGGCAACAGGGGGATTCAAGTCACACAGAATGGCCACGTAGCAAGGGTAGTGGATTTTTGCAGCAATTTTAGCACACGAAACGTGGACAAGCTTAGAGAGGTCCTCCTGGAGAGGTTAGTGCAGTATGCAGTGAACAGTGAGATCAAGCTCTCAGAGTGGGAGGACAGGTTGGTTTGGAAGCACATGGCATCCAGTGACTTCTACAAAGTCTGCATGGAATTGCATCATAGGAGAAGCAAAGGAACAAACCATGATTTTTAAGTAGGTATGGCACAAGCACATTCCACCAAAGTTGTTGGTGTTCGTCTGGAAGCTTATGCAAGATGTGATTCCTGTAGAGGCAGCAGTCCGGAGTCTGGGTATTCAATTAGCATCCAAGTGCTAATCATCCGGTTCAGTGCCTGAGTGACCAGCAGTGCACGCTCTTTAGCACATGGACAGCTGGCAACAGCAACAGATGAAGGAGATTAGGAGTGGATAAGTGTGGGACAGGGCAATTGCATCTATCTTAATGGCCGTTATAGCCCCCATAATGGCCATTACAGCCTTTAATATATATATATATATATATATATATATAAACTGTATCGGCTCCATAATGGCTGTTCAGGCCATTTTTCCACGTAACAGTTTTTGAAAACTTTGGTTAGTTGAGAGAGGAAGTACCAGAGGAGTCATGTTGAAAACACCGGATAGGTTGGCACTTCAGATGCAGGAGGGGAGGTTGAAAACAGCAGTAGACAGTGACCCCAAAGGAGATTGCTAGAAGCAGCAGTAGTCGGTTTAATGCGACAGCATTGCAAAGAGCTGCGAGGGATTCCAAAGCAAAGGGCGACAGAATTGGTAGGAATGGCAGGCAATGCCAATGTTGAGATACAGCAGCAATTTAGTGACCCATTGTGGCTATCGGAGGCTGTTGCAGCTACTAAGAGAGCAAGCATTGCAGCGACCCAGACTGCAACTCACCAAGAGCAAGCATTTCAGGGACTTGAATGGAAGTCTTATTTGCTTGTCACAACTGTTATGGGGTTGCAACCAATATGACCGAGGAGACTTTGGCTTTCCTGGGTGAAATCTGGATTTGTAGGGCTAAGGGCTTATCAAATGTGTATTGAAAAGTGACTCAAAGCCCTTGATGAGTGCCTGAATAGGAAAGCTAACCCTCCTTGGGAGTATGGTATCCCAAGAAAATAACTCTGTGACATATGCGCTTGCGAGGAAGGGGAGACAGTGGAGTTACCAAGGGAGATTTGAGGTTGTGATGGTCCAGACGGGGATTAGACTTTTCAGATGCCATGATGTCTATGTTGTGGTCTTATTTCCACAGGTATAGTTTTGTTATGGTTATGATGGCTGCCTTCCTGTTATTTTCTTGTTTAGATGGTGGTCATTCTTTTGGAGGCATGTATGATCTTTTGGAGAAGTGATCTTAGAGTTTTGTGTGGGTTGCGGTGAGGGGTGAGGTCATTGCGTGCGAGAACTGATCGTATAGTTGTATGGGTTGTGGTGAGGGGTCAGATCATCATGTCCCCATCTGGGGTTGTATTTGCTCCTTTTGTCAATATATTGCAGCTGGTGTGCTCCCACCTTTCGACAAAATAGATAAATAATACAGAATTGGCTTGTTAGAACTCATTTTCATTGGCGATCCAAACAGTCTCATGTATGCTTCAGGATAAATGCTTGCAGTGTGTTTTGATGTTACCTTATTCGCATTGAGTTCAAAGGCCATTGACCAAAATTTTTTTTTTTTTTTTAACAATGATGATATATTAAAATAAATAAATAAATAAAGGCCAAAGCCAAAGCAAAGAACTATACAAAAATACAACCACAAACCCCACACACACACATACACCCGGAAATCTACCCAACATATAATCCAAAAATGCCCAATCCACATGATCACAAGTTTTTCCACATCAAGCTTGCAAACCATACCTTCTTCCCCTTTTTTATAGCAAGAATCCACACATTCATTAGCCAACAGATAGCAATCGACGATTTGTCTACCATCCACAAAAGCCCCTTGAGATTATGAAATATAACATTACCCAGCACTTTCCTGAATCTTGAAGCCAACACCTTTGCTAGAATCTTATATGAACCCCCCAACAGACTAATTGGACGAAAATCTTTCAAACTTTTTGCTCCTTCCATTTTGGAGATCAAAGCTATAACAGTTGTCCCGAGCAATGTTGTCAAAATCATTATCGTATCGCAAATCGTACTAGGGGTTGAATAGTATCAAATTGCAAATCGTATCATAAATCATAATTTTTTTTTATTATTTTCTTAATAATTGATTTTTTTTTAACATAAACAAAACAGATTTTTTTTTTTTTTTTTTTTTTTTTTTTTTTTTTTTTAACTCAAACTCATCAATCTTCTTTTTGCCATCAATGTGCACTGAGTAATACCATGTCATGATAGTGTTAAAGGAATCTTATTCCCTTTTTTTTTTTTTTCTTTCAAGAAATTTCCCTTTAAAAAATATATACGAGGGTCCTTCAATAATTTATGTTCTTGTTACCTTTCTAGAATGTAGAATCACGGTGGAAAAGCGGCCTTTGATACTGTAGACCAACGAAAAAAGACATTTTGATTTTGAAATATTTTTCCATAATACATAATAATATTACTGCTAGTCATACATTAATTTGGCATTTTGACCAGTTAAGAAGTAAGAAATCTCAAAATAAAAATAAAAATTTACATGATTTAACATTGAAGAGAATATATATCATTTAATCTCTTGCAAAGAACAAATAAAATAATTTACCTTTTCTAAATGATTCCTAAAGCTCCCACCAATTTAAAAACATAAAATGAAAGCAAGCCAACTAAAGCTTAAAATAAATGAGAACAAGTATAATTTGAATCGTAAATCAGGATTTGAATTGTAAATCATAGGATTCAAATTATATAATCGCAGGATTCATACGAAAAGGGATTTAAGGTTGGGATTCAAATCGTTTTGCTAAAGATTCAACTAAAATCGTATATCGTAAATCGTAAATCGTAGGATTTTGACAAAACCAGTCCCAAGTTGTGTTGCGATTAAGCCTTTCTCGAAAAATTCTTGCATGAAATGAATTACATCACCTTCACACACTCCCAAAATTTCTGAAAAAATGCTATCGGAAAACCATTTGGCCTAGGAGCCTTATCACTGCCCAACTCTGTCACTGCTTGATTTCATCTTCTGAAAATGACTGTTCCAGCGAGTTCACCACCTCAAACGAAATTGCTTCAAAATGCAAATTGGCCAGAATCGGCCTTGTACTCCTATCCTTAGACAAGAGTTCTTTATAGAATTGAAATATGGAGTCACAAATTTTATCCTTTCCCTCGATCCTTTGGCGCCCCACCAGTAACGAAGAGATCTTATTTACCTGCTCTGCTAGCCAAATTACAATCCCTTGGGAGTCACTCTGCTAACTAGAAAGAAGCCCCTTGGAAATGGAATCCATAAACATCTACATTTGTTGAATTCATGTCCCTGGAAATACTGACTAGGGGTAAGTTGTAAACAGTTGCAAGCAAAAGAGGAAATCAGATTTCCCTTCATAAAAGCTATCTTGCAAATTCCAGGGAAATATATTCCCTCCCAACAACCAAAATTTTGAAATCCTCTCCGAAAACATTTCTAAAATCCTTAGAACGGCTTTCCCAGAGCCCAAATACAACAAGCATTGTGCCTTTCTCAAGGAATCTGTTTCCCAGAGGCCAAACAACCCCTTAATGGAAAGGGCTGCTTTGGCATAATGCCTCAGTCAGCAAGCTTTCAAATGGAGATTTTACACTTCTCCAAATAAAAGAATGCTATATGCAAACTGAGGCAGCTCCGTGCAAATTTTGAATCACATCCAAATGGGCAATTGTACTTTTAAATGAAATTGGTGAAGATAAGAAGCAAATACAAAGTATTGGGATGAAAGAATGGGCATAAAGAAGACCACAAGAGACACTGGAGATGATGCACAGGTGGTCTAATGTGACCTTTCACGGAACCCATTTATGCTCAAAAAGAAGATTTGGCTTCAACTGAAGGATTTGATGGTTCATGGAACTTCAATGTTAACTGCAGCATATACTTGCTTATCAAGTTCACACCATCGGTTCTACAGGCAGGTTCGATTCTAGATGAAGTGGTTAAAATTCAATTTCATTGTCTAGTGCAATGCTTCTAAAAAAAAATAATAATAATAATAAAAAGTTTCCAGGTCTGTTTCTGGTCATCTTACTGACAGGATGGACCTAAATGGAGAAAGGAAGAAAGAAGTAGGGGGGCTGAATCATAAAAAAGAGACTTTAACATAGGAGGTTCACTAACCACCATGGCGCACTAACAAAAGAAGTAAGGCTTTCATGCCGGCCTCACTGAATTATGCAGGAGTCTAAAATGACAAATTGTCAATAAGAAAACAAACACAATAACAGAAAGACATCTAAAAAGTGAGGGGGTATGATACAGAAATACCAACCTTAGCAGCACTTTTTATAGGTATATAATTGACAGCACCATTGACCTTGATATGAAGTTGACAACTAAAGAAAACACTATTTCAAACAATCTTCAATATCATCTTAAAATGGGTGTCCCTCTTTTCTGTCCATGAAGTAACTCCTCTTTTTATATGAGCTTGTGACAAGGGGTCTTGAAAAGGATATAGAATACAAGCGAGACCTTCCATGATAGTGTAGGTTGATTGGTTTCATTTGAATCATTCTAAATCATACAAGGAGAATATGTTGAGTAATTCTTCACTACCCACTGATATCAATTGGGCATGGATTGTCAAACAAACTAGAAAATGAGCTTGAGGGATCAGAAAGCGGTTTCCATATTCTGTGGCTGCTTCTCAATTTGCCTTCTAAGGCATACTCTCTTCAAATTTCAATGGCCCCCAACATCTCTTTTGTTAACAAAGCAAACAAAATCACCAAAATCTTTATCACGAAGAAGCGGCCTCGTTTCACTAGACCCTTCTAATGATGCTCCACAAGATGGCTAATGGAAGGGTTCTCCACAAGATATTACCTCACCCAAAAGGCCTACCTAATTTTCTTACCATAACATTGGCTGCTTTATCAATAAGCGCTCGACATTCATGGAAAAACTCAAGGAAATGACTCCATACATGCGCACCACCATTGCCTGAGGTTTTTTGCATTGCCAGAGTGTGCAGTACGTCGGCCATATCGGCCGATACGTAACAGTAACGGTCTGGACCGTTACGCAATACGGGGTCAAAACGGGCACCCCCCCAATTCCCCCCCCCCCCCCCCCCCCCCCCACGGTTCTGTATGAGTTTACGGGGCGTAACGGCCGTTTACTACCCCATAACGGTTCAGTTTTTTCGAGGTCTGATTTTTTACTTTTTTTTATACTTCTTTCTTCCAAACTCTTCTTAAATCATTCTATAACAATTTTCGACCACTCTTAACTTAAAATTACAGATAAAAACAACTTATATAAAGGATTTTCTTGATTCGAAGCTTCAAGGGCCATTTTTCAGAAATTCCTTAAAAATAGGTATTTAACTTTTTATTCAATGTGTTGTTGTTTTAATGGTAGAATGTGATGTATTAATTATAATAGAACATATTAATGTCCATTTTACAGTTTTTGGATGATATTTTATATTTTTTTATAATTTTTTTCTATTTACGCACTATTTTCAGCCCTTTTTTTTTTTAATTCGAAAAATCATTTTTTATTTAATGTGTTGCTGTTTTAATGGTAGAATATGATGTGTTAATCATAGCAAAACATATTAATGTCCATTTTACAGATTTTGGATGTGATTTTATAATTTTTTATAATTTTTTTCTATTTACGCACTATTTTTTGCCCTTTTTTTAATTTCAAAAAATCATTTTTTTTAGTTAATATGTTGTTGTTTTAATGGCAGAATATGATGTGTTAATCATAGTAGAACATATTAATGTCCATTTTACAAATTTTGGATGTGATTTTATATTTTTTTATAATTTTTTTTTCTATTTACGCACTATTTTCAACTCTTTTTTTTTATTCGAAAAATCATTTTTTATTTAATGTGTTGTTGTTTTAATGGTAGAATATGATGTGTTAATCATAGTAGAACATATTAATGTCCATTTTACAGATTTTGAATGTGATTTTATATTTTTTTATAATTTTTTTCTATTTATGCACTATTTTCGGCTTTTTTTTTTTTATTCAAAAATCATTTTTTATTTAATGTGTAGTTGTTTTAATGGTAGAATATGATGTTTTAATCATAGTAGAACATATTAATGTCCATTTTACAGATTTTGGATGTGATTTTATATTTTTTTATAATTTTTTTCTATTTATGCACTATTTTCGGCCCCTTTTTTTAATTCGAAAAATCATTTTTTATTTAATGTGTTGTTGTTTTAATGGTAGAATATGATGTGTTAATCATAGTAGAACATGTTAATGTCCATTTTACAAATTATTATTGTGATTTTATTTTTTTTTATAATTTTTTTCTATTTACACACTATTTTCGGCCCTTTTTTAAAAATTTTGAAAATTAATTTTTTATTTAATGTGTTGCTGTTTTAATGGTAGAATATGATGTGTTAATCATAGTAGTACATATTAATGTCCATTTTACAAATTTTGGATGTGATTTTATATTTTTTTATAATTTTTTTCTATTTACGCACTATTTTCGGCCCTTTTTTTTTTTAATTCGAAAAATCATTTTTTTTTAATGTGTTGTTGTTTTAATGGTAGAATATGATGTGTTAATCATATTAGAACATATTAATGTCCATTTCACCGATTCTTATTGTGATTTTATATTTTCTTATATTGAACAGGTTTTGGAGCTTCTTAGGGTTTAGAACATCAAATCATCTTTATTGATTAGATTCTGAAAACTGTATATAAATTTAGAATAGCGAGTAGACTCACAATCTCACATAGACATAAGTCATATTCCTGGAATGTCTGGGTCTGGCCAACAAGTGAGGATATTGGATGGCAATATTATCAGAGGGTTGGTGGTACTAGGCACCAAAGAAGTGCAACTATTGTGATAGACTAATAACTGGTGGAATTACGCGTCTCAAACAACATTTGGCACATCGAAAGGGTTAAGTTGCGGGATGTACTAGAGTACCGAAAGATATAATGATTTTAATGCAAACCAATCACGATAAGTCGAAGGGTTAACGTGTTGCCGAATAAAAGAAGAAAGATGAAATTTTGGATGCAGCTCGATAGGAGGTGTTTGGTCCTGAATATATGGGCGTTCGTGATGAAGATATTATTGATTCTGACAAAGATTCAGATCGGGAATTAACTATAGCTAGAAGAGAGCTTGCGTTAGCTCGTGAAGAGGAAGAACGTCGCCGCATGTTTGGCGCTAGTGGGTTAATACGTGATACAGGGGGGGCAGTGGGACTGGGACTGGGAGTGCAACTGGGAGTGTGACTGCTTCTGCAGGTGGGGGGGGGGTGTAGGTTTTGTGGGTTGCAACGTATGTTTGGGAGCCGACGAGAGACATCTTCACGTGATGCCCCTATACATTTGGATGAAGAAGTAAATAAGCCTAGGAGACCCTCTGTTGATCCAATCCTATTTAGGAAAGAATCAACTAAACAAAAGAAGATAAAACAAATGTGGAGTAGAACTTCCGTTGAGAAGCTACGTAGGGCAGTAGCAAAGTTATATATACATGCCAACATAACTCCTAACGCGGTCAATTCTCCATATTGGCAGGTGGTAATTGATGCAGCAGCAGAAGCAGGTGAAGGAATTAAAGCTTCCACGGCTAGGGATATTAGGGAGAAATGGACAGATGCAGAGTATGTGGATGTGAAAGCATACGTGGCTACCTTTAAACCTGTATGGCAAGCCAGAGGATGCACGATCATGTGTGATGGTTGGACTGGCCCAACCAGACGCAGCATGATCAACTTCATGATGTACTGCCACTTAGGAACTATATACCACAAGTCAATTGATGTCTCAGAAGTAACAAAAGATTCTAATTATATTACTTGACTAATGGATAAAGTTGTGGATGAGATTGGAGAGGAGAATGTAGTGCAAATTGTAATAAATAATGAAGCATCATATAAGCTTGCAAGACATAAGTTGATGAAAAAGAGACCACATCTTTTTTGCTCACCATGTGCTGCCCTTGTATTAATCTTATATTGGAAGATATTGGGAAGAAGAAGAGTGTTAAGAAAATGGTCGAAAGGGCAAGAGAAGTGACAACGTTTATTTACAACCATAATCAAGTAGTCACAATAATGAGGCCTGTGGCGACTAGATTCGCAACAAACTTTATAGCATTAGAGAGTTTACATCAACATAGGGGAGAGTTGAGTGAGATGTTTGCTTCCCAAGATTGGCTCAACACAAAACATGGGCAGAAGACATTAGGGACACCGGTTGAAGTTGCAAACACCATACGGGACAATAAATATTGGAAGAAGGTAAAGTCGATCCTAAAGGGGATGGAGTCACTAATGAGGGTACTCCACCTTGTTGAATCCGACAAAGCACCTACCATGGGCTTCCTATACGATGTCATGGATAGGGCAAAGTTGGCAATTCAACGTGATTGTAGAAGCTGGGAGTCTTATTGGAGGATGATCGACAGGAGATGGACAAAACAACTCCATCATATCTTCATGCAGCCGGTTACTACCTAAATCCTAGGTACAGATATATCAAGGTATCCCGTATCGGTATCGGTTGGCGTAACGGTGCCCTCCGATACCGATACGGATACGGGGGTGTAACAGCGATACGGGGTCGTAACAGCCCATAACGGTGCAATTTTTTTTTTTAACAAAAAAAAATATGAAAAAATATGGATTAAATCTGGAATATTCTAAGCATTCCAAATATGCATTCATTTATAAATTGGAACATGTCTATGGTGGTGTAACGATCCACTCTTTGGTGAGAAGTTGTATCGGAGTGTCTGATGAATTTATGAACCAGATAACTTGAATTTGACTACAAAATTCATATATTTAATTTTCTAAATATCTAATTTATATACTTAACAATTTGATATCATTGCTCCCAATAGTTCTTTTAAAAAATGAAATTAAGTTCAGGTAGATCACGTTGCCAATTTAGGGCTGACTTGGATGACCAATCCATGCCCCAAATCAGCCTCAAATTCATGCAATTTATTGGCATTATCCCACTTGTGAATTGGTGACATTTATTGGATAGTGAATCTGAAAAAAAAAATAATAATAATAATAAATCAAAAGGCCCTATTTTAAAAAATAAGCGGCCACAAATTAACAATTAAAACTATTCAAACAATTTGATTTCGGCATTTTGAGTTAGCAATTACAGTCCATAATTTAATTGGGTAAATTTTAAGTTAATACATGTCTCGTGTACAATTTTTTAAGGGCCCAATTAGGTAGGACTCATATTGTGAAGTGTAGCACACGAGTGTCAAAGTTTTTTGGACCACACTTGTGATGAATGTGTTATATCCACACCTTCCATCCATTTTGCCAAATAATTTTAGGGCATGAGCCCAAAAATGAGGCAGATCCAAAGCTCAGGTGGACCGCACCATAAGAAACAACAATAATTAAACGACTATCATTAAAAATTTATTGGGGCTAACAAAGTTTTAGATCAAGCTGACATGTGCGTTTTCCCTTCATCCACATCAGTGTGACCCTATTAACAGGTTAGATGGAAAATAAACATTACAGTGGACCCTAAGAAATTTTTAATGGCGAGCATTCTATAACCACTGTTTCCTATGCTGTGGTCCACATGAGATTTGGATCTTACTAATTTTTTGAATCATAACCTAAAATGATGTGGCAAAATGAATGGACGGCATGGATAAAATACATACATCATGGTGGGGCCCATGTGGCATGTGTACATTTTATTAAATTGTGCAATGTGTTGCGTAACTCGTACCAGTCCATTCATTTGACACAAGCAAGTCCTGTGGGTCTAATCATGAGGTATGTGTTATATCTAAACCGTCCATTCATTTGACGAGATCGTCTTAAGGCTTGACACAAAAAATAATACAGATCTAATTATCAAGTGGACCACACTGCAAAAAGCAGTGGGGGATTTAACGTCTACCATTGAAACCCTTTTTGGGATCACAGAACTTTTGGATCAATATGAAATTTGTTTTTCCTCTTCATTTAGGTCTTTTTGACCTTTTGAATAGATTGGATGGAAAATAAACGTTATGGTGGGCCTACGAATTTTTTAACGGTGAAAATCACCATCTCGCTGCTATTTTTGGTGTGGGCCAGACGATCTTTGGATACGATTCATTCTTTGGCTAATGCTCTAAAATGATATTTAAAAATAGATGAACGGTGTAGATATAATAAATACATCGCTATGGAGCCATTGTAACTTTGATCTCCTTTGAACCGTTCGTACAACTCGGAGCTAGAGGAGTGTCAGCACTCGTCTTAGCATGACACGTACCTATAGAGCTATACTAGTGTGTGGTACACCAGTCAATCTGCTTCCGATTTCAAAAGAAAAAAACGGGAGAGGGAAAAAGAAAAGAAAAAGAGGGAAAGAAGAGGGGAGAGAGAGAGAGGAGAGGAGAGAGACAAGAGAGAGAGAGATGAGAGAGAGAGAGAAGAAGAGAAGAGAGGAGGGCCCGAGGCCCGCAGCGCAGCAGGGCGAGAAGAAGAAGAAGAGAAGAGGAAGAAGGGAAGAAGAAAAAAAAAAAGGTATGTTTTTTTTTTTTTTTTTTTTTTTACCATTTTTTCATTTTTCTTTAAGTAGGGTTAGGACGGTAACATTTGTTACAGTACCGTAACGGTCCTGTAACGGCCGTTACGAACCCAAAAAACAGAGGTGACCGGTTTCGGGGTCGAATCGCGTAACGGTTGATGCCGTTACCATTACATATCGGTCGTTACGGTCGAAACGTAACCAATTTGGGATACCCTGAGATATACCCAATCATTTGTTGCGGATAATGAAGTTCGTGTCGGGCTAAAGAATGTAATAAAGAGATTAGAGCCTGACTTATATATGTAAATAAAGGCGTTAAATGAATTAGATACATTTGAAAATCGTCAGGACAGCTTTGGAGATGCTCTTGCACAGCATGCAGTATCTAGGTTGCAACTGACCGAATGGTGGATAAATTTCGGAGAGAGTAGGAAAGCTCTCCAAAAAATTGCAGTAAAAGTTTTGAGCCAGACATCTTCTTCTAGCTGCGAAAGGAATTGGAGTTATTTTGCGCTTATTCATTCAAAGAATAGGAACAGATTGCAGACTAGGACATTGGATAGACTTGTCTTCATGCACTACAATATGAAGCTAAGAATGCGACGACATCATAGGAGCATTACAGCCGCTGATGACACAGACTATTGTCCAATAAACTTGGACAATATTTATGACGAGGATGACCCACTTCTACCTTGGTTGGAAACAAGGGAAAAGCAAATTGAAGAGGATATTGAATAATTGGAAATTGATGACCCATTAATACGCACAGCACAACAAAAGAGTCGTGCAGCTGTGTTGGACCCAGAAAGAGGGGCAACTTTTATGCCAAGTACGACTCAAGATCAGCAAAAGAGTACGACCAATGGTAGCGTGACCGTGTCGGATGATGGTGATAATGACGCCCCTGCCCCTGGTGCTGGCACTTCTGGTGTTGCTCAGCACACCATACAGCTGTCTACAGATCGCGATGCCGATGAACATTGACAAAGAAGTACACGAGGTCGGACTTATGAGTGTACTAAGTCACGATACAGCCAGCAGGAGGGTAGGTCTAGTGGTGCACCTGCACTGGGTCCGGGAGGTCCGGAACATCAGCAGGCTCGTCCTGGATATTATGATGGATATTCTTATGGCCAATTGGATTATGATTATAGTTATACTAAGCCTGTTCCATCACATTCATGTTGGAGTAGTCCTCCCGATCCATATCCATATGATTATAGATATCCAGATCCAAATCCAAGTTACTCATCACAGACACACTCTCAATCTCAAGATTCTCAACAGCCTGAGTACGGGCACCAGTATGGCTATTCGACGGGCACTGGTAGATATCCTTACTTGGGATCGGAGTCGTTGCCTAGTTAGGATCAGTCATCCTCTGGTTTCATTGATCTAGTATTTCCTTCTGACACTAGATATTATGGATATGCAACACCTCCACTTATTAGACAGCCTCAGCCTAATGATGACGATGACGATGATGTGGAGGTCGAGCAACTATAAAAAGGCAGATTTTCATTTTGGTGGTGACTTGTGATTGTAAGTATAATATTAATAGTATCTATTTGTATTAAGGTAAGTATTACAGCAAACAGCTCACAGCAATTATTGCAAGCAGTTAAGCACACACTTGACACTGCCGAACTTGTATTTAAAATAGCTCCCCAGACAACCAATCAGTAATCTTTAATCAAGTTGCAGGGGAGTATATCAGACACTACTAATTTTTTTATATAATATTCTTGACTTGAGGATGACAGGTCACAGGATAGGAATCATAGTCACAGCCATAGGTATGAAAAATAATTGCAAACACCTACACATGTAAGATATTTTCATATTACATTCATTCTAATATATCTATCATTGATAGTAGATAGTTAGAAAATTAAATATATGAGTTTTGCAGTCAGATCCAGGTTGTCTGGTTCATAAATTCATCAGACGGTCCGATACAACTTCTCACCAAAGAGTGGACCGTTACACCACCATAAACATGTTCTAATTTATAAATGAATGCATATTTGGAATGCTTAGAATATTCCGGATTTAATCCATATTTTTTTGGCAAAAAAAAATAAAAATTTGCACCGTTACGCCCCCGTATCGCCGTTACACCCCCGTATCCGTATCGGTATCGGTGGGCACCGTTACGCCAACCGATACCGATACGGAATACCTTGGCGCCAACACACAGTAACCATCATGGAACAAGAGGACTTGACTTGAACGAAATGACCAACAAAAATGGCAAAAGAATGGAAGTGTCGCAGATTGGGACAAAGCACAAAAGACTCTAGGGAAAGGGAAGAGGGTTGTTGGAGGCGAGGACATTGTCACTGAAGTAGAATACGTATCGCACCCTTGGGATATGGATACGTATCAATTATCGCATGGGATATATCAATTGTATCGTGTAATGTATAGTTGTTGTTAGAGACATGGGGAAACATTGCGAAATTGGTTGAATTTTTCAATGAAACTTCAATGATTGTTAATAAAGACATCAATACACACTTATAAATCAAAACATTACAAAAAACAAGTGCACATAATAGGTTTTCTTTATATGGGGTCCTAATTTATGCATTGTCTAACTGAATTGATGCAAGTATATTCAAAGTTTATTCATATAATTTATAAATGTAAGAAGACGTGTGGAAACACAAGCAATACATTCAAAAGTAAAAGAAGAATCACTAGATCAGGTTACATACATGTTTGATTTTATGTTTGGACATAGATTGCAACCAGATTGCAAATTGGGAAATTTTGATTTTTTTTTCAATTTTTCGTAACTTGGCCAATCTCCAAAAATTTCGAAATCGAAGCTCCCAATCCATGAATTTTCATGCAAAACATGAAAAATCTTGGATTTGTAATAATTTGACACTAATTTAACATGATTAATAGAAAAAAAAAAAAAAAGGATCGAAAATCGAAAATGTTCACCGAATCGAACATGTGGGATATATCGCACTACTTGTGCGTTTCATATCGCACAGGTGGGATACAAGATATATCGTGGGATATATCGGCCGATATCGTCGATACTTAAAACATTGGTTCTCATTGTTGGTGAATGGATCCCCTAGAGGTTTCTTTACATCATCTAGAGGTGTTCGTCGAGGAGATCCGCCTTCCCCTTATTTGTTTGTGGTGGTGGCAGAAGCTCTAAGAAAGCTACTAGATAAAGGTTTGCAAGAAGCTCTAATCGTAAGTTTTGGGGAAGATAGATCTGAACTGCAAATAAATCATTTATAGTATGCAGATCATACGATCCTCTTTTGTGAAGCGGACAAAGGTAAGGTGGACAATTTAAGGAAGATAATCAACTTTCTTCGAAGCAGTAACATGTCTGAAGGTAAACATTAGCAAGAGCGAGCTGTTGGGAGTTGGTCTATCAAAGGAGGAAGTAAACAGGTTCGCAGGTGTTTTTGGTTGCAATGTAGGTTCATTTCCAACTTCCTACCTCGAGCTTCTGTTGTGCATTGGCGAGCTGGCGAAACAGTTATGGGAGAAGATTGTACAGAGATTTAAAGGTAAGTTGGCAGGTAGGAAGAGAAGATGCTTGTTCCTAGGCGACAACTCACATTAATCAAGGCAGTAAGGTCCAACTTCCCGGTGTATTTCATGTCATTATTCAAGTGCCTAAGGTCCATTCTAGACAGATTGGAAAGATTGAGACAAGAATTCTTATGGCAGGAAGTGGAAGAAAAAGCAAAAGGTCCGTCTCAGGAAATAGAAAGAGAGGAGCAAGCCAATTGTGGGGGGTGCCAGTTCAAGGAGTTTGAAGCAATTGAACCTAGCATTATTAGGAAAGTGGATTTGGAGGTTCAACTCTGAACAATCATCATTATGGAGTCAGGTCATAAAGAGGAAGTACGAACTACAAGATAGAGGGTGGCGGACAAACATCTCCCCTTTATAGAGCTTCACCGATGTGAAAGGTCATGGATTCAATGAGATCAAAATTTATTGAAGGAATTGGCTTCTTTGTGGGGGATGGGGAGAGCATTTGATTCTAGGAGGACATTTGGCTTGGGGAGAAAGCATTGAAGGAAGAATTTCCAAGGTTATCCAGAGTTGCAGCATAAGCTAATATAGTGGTGGCCCAAAGCTTTTCCATTCTAAGTGAAGAGGTGGTATGATCTCTTCCATGTCACACGAACCTATCAGATGAGGAGACGGATGATTTGTTAAGGTTATTTGAAAGATTGAGATTTGTGAGGCTATCATCAGGAACAAAAGATGAGATGATTTGGAACAAAGAAAGCTCAAGACATTTCTTAGTGAAATCCTTTTATAAAATGCTATGCGGATCCCAAGTGGAGGGTAAATTCTATCCTTCAACTCTAGTGTGGTGTTATGGTGCCCCTCCTAAAGTCATAGCCTTCGCATGGCTCATGGGAAGAAACAAGGCGCTTTACGATAGACAATTTTCGCAGAGGAGAATGGGTCTCCTAAATATATTTTTAATTTGTATGCAGGATGAGGAAGACACTAATCATCTCTTTGTCTACTGCCCATTTGCTAAAGGCATTTAGGACAGGTTTCTTCGACTATTTAAGGTGTCCCAAGCAATGCCAAATTCAATGGAGAATTTCCTCTTGTCATGGCACAAAGGGATGGGAAGGATGGGAAAGGCAATTTGGAGGCTATCAATGCCAACGGGTTTCTGGTTCATATGGCGGAAAAGGAAAAATCAAGTTTTCAAGAATCGGTGCTCGTGGGATTTGATGGTTTTTTTTTATAAAGCTAGGTCAAATATAAAGGGTAGGGCAAAAGCATCAAATGTAATAGCAGGAAGTTTTAGTTTTCCTCTGTCTTAGTCTGATTTGTAATTCTTTTTTTGCTTTAGCCCATTTTAATAAATTTGTAAATTTTCAAAAAATTAAAAAAAATTAAAAAATAAAAATAAAAATCCATATGTTTTTTAGCTTGGAGAAATGAGTAAAAATATGAGTTACTGCCCTACACTTCCTTGAACATAGACCAAGTGTTGTTATAAACTGACTTTTGACCATTAAGTGTTGAATTAACACACATCGTTCATCCACTCCATAAGATGTTGCCTCTTCCAAGGCCAAGTAGTTGATTTACTCTTAATCTATTACAGGGTTCACGAAAATTTTGGACAGGATTCCAAAATCTAGTAGAAGACCAAAAACAAATGGAAACAGTTTATTTAGCAATCATCACCATCATCTAAACCTTATCACAATTAATTCGGGTTAGCTACATAAATCTTATTCCGCCATTCCACTATTAAGGGCCATACTTTCAGTTAGACCATAGATTATCAAGTCATTTTCTTACTACCCCCATCCATGTCCTTTTGGGCTTTCCCCTTGCCCTTTTAGACCCTTCAATTTGTACCAACTCACTACTAACCGGCATGGCTTTTAGTCTCCATTGAACATGACCATACCATCTAAGTTTACTTTCCCTCATTACCTATTGGTACTACTAGGTTCCCTTGAATGCAATCATTTCTAACTCTACCCTTCCTCATCTTGCCATTCATCCATCTCAACATCCTTATTTCAGCTACACTCATCCTATGAACATGTTGCTCCTTAACTACCCAACATTCAATCAACACTCATCCTATGAACATGTTGCTCCTTAACTACCCAACATTCTATCTCATATTAGCATGGCTGGTCTTATAGTTATCCTATCAAATTTCCCCTTCAGTTTTGAGTCATACACGGAGATCACATAGAACTCCAAGGGCAATCACCATTTCTTTCACCTACCTGGAATTCTATAGGCAACATCCTTCCCAATCTCTCCACTCTCATGAATTATTGACCCAAGGCATCAACAATGGTCATTTTGGAAAACTTCTTGGTCAACAATTTTAATTAATCACTTGTCTTTACTCCTATTATTATTATTAAAATTGTAGTAAATATACTGTGTTAGTCCAATTGATTTCAAATCCTTTAGATTCTAAAGCACTCCATAAATCTAGCTTTGTGTTTACAGACTCCCTTGTATTGTCAATCAAAGCTATGTCATTTGGAAACAACATACACCATGGGATCTCTTCCTACAAATGCCTCGTTAACTCAACTATAACCAATGTGAAAAGGTACAAGCTCAACGATGACCCCTGGTGAAAGCCTATAGTGATCGGGAACTCCCTTGTCCTTCCACTAGTCCTCACCAATGTTTTCTGTATCGTTATCGCGTAATGTATCACACCGTTGGGATATGGATACAAATCGGTTATCACACAGGATATATCAGTTGTATCATGTAATTTACGTTGTTGTTGAGAAACACGTGGAAACATTGGGAAATTGGACGAATTTTTCAATGAAACTTCAAGGATTGTTAAAAAAGAGACCAATATACACTTAGAAATGGATATATATATATATATATATATTGAAAAGAAAAAAAAAAAAAAGTGCACATAATAGGTTTCCTTTATATAGGGTCTTAATCTATGCGCCATCTAACTGAACTATTGCAATATATTTAGTCAATTCATAAAATTGATAAATGTAAGAAGAAATGTATGGAACATAAGCATTACATTCAAAAGCAAAAGAAGTAAAAACCTAAAAATACACCTGTGGATTTCCGAAAAAAAAAATAATAATAAATTAAACATTTTTAAATTAAAAATTCATTTTTTCCAAAAAATCTCCAAGTTGCCAAGAATGTGTAGATCAGGTTATAGGCATGTTTGATTTCGTGTTTGGACACTAAGATTGTAGTCAATTTGGGAAATTTTGGAAAAAAAAAATATATATTTTTCACCAATTTTCCGCGACTTCGCCTGTCTCCCTCAAATCTCGAAATCGAAAGTCCAAATCCTTAATTTTTCATGTAAAACATGAAAAGTCATGGATTTCTTAATATTTGACACTATTTACAACATATAAAATGAAACAAAACTAAAAAAACACGCACCTTTCAAAATCTGACCCCAAGAAGCTTTTGATCGCGATTTCAGAGAAATTTTGAAGATTTTCTTCCAACAAACTAGAGTAGACTGGTCGAAATCACCTTACAATGTACTAGGAATTTTTTTTAAAAAAAAATCCTGAAATTTATAGGATTTTCCAAACAAAATGGCACCAGTTTCCTTTTATCCCTTCTAATACCACACTCAATATCGATATATCACATGATAGATTAACAATTTATAAAGGGGGGAGTGTGGATATATCGCTTGATATCACGATATCCACGATATATCGTGATGTCATGCGATATACTGCACGAAAATGGGATATTACATCTAAGTTTTGTATCTCCCAACTGGGATAACAGATATATCATGAGATATATTGGTGATATCACAGCATACTGAAAATACCGATCCTCACAGTGGTTACCACTCACTCATATACAAGGTATACAGTATCGGCTACGTATCGGCCGATATGTAACGGTAACGGCCGACCCCGTTACGCGATATGGGGTCGTAACAGCCAACCCCCTGATTCTGGAGCCGTAATGGACCCGTAATGGCCGTTACGCCCCGTAACGGCCGTTACTGCCCAGTAACGGTCAAGGCGTAACGGTCGTATAACGGCTAGTTTTTTTTTTCTTTTTAAGATCCGATTTTTCACTTTATTTTATACTTCTTTCTTCCAAACTCTTCATAAATCATTTTATTGCAATTTTCAACAACTCTTGAAATTACAGATAAAAACAACTTATATTAAGGATTTTCTTGATTCGAAGCTCCGTAGGCCATTTTTCAGAAATTCCTCAAAAATAGGTATTTATACTTTTTATTCAATGTGTTGTTGTTTTAATGGTAGAATACGATGTGTTAATCATAATAGAACATGTTAATGTCCATTTAACAGATTGTTGTTGTGATTTTATATTTTTTTAATAATTTTTTTTATTTACGCACTATTTTCGGCCCTTTTTTTTTAATTCGAAAAATCAATTTTTATTCAATGTGTTGCTATTTTAATGGTAGAATATGATGTGTTAATCATAGTAGAAGATATTAATGTCCATTTTACAGATTGTAGTTGTGATTTTATATTTTTTATAATTTTTTTTTCTAATTATGCACTTTTTTTAAAAATTCGAAAAATCAATTTTTATTCAATGTGTTGCTGTTTTAATTGTAGAATATGATGTGTTAATCATAGTAGAGCATATTAATGTCCATTTTACAGATTGTTGTTGTGATTTTATATTTTTTTATAATTTTTTTCTATTTACGCACTATTTTCGGCCCTTTTTTTTTTAATTCGAAAAATCATTTTTTATTTAACGTGTTGTTTTAATCAAGGTATCCCGTATTGGTATCAGTTGGCGTAACAGTGTCATCCGATACCGATACGGATACAGGGGTGTAACGGTGATACGGGGGCGTAACGGCCCATAACGGTGCAAATTTTATTTTTTTGCCAAAAAAATATGAAAAAATATGGATTAAATCCGGAATATTCTAAGCATTCCAAATATGCATTCATTTATAAATTGGAACATGTTTATGGTGGTGTAACGGTTCACTCTTTGGTGAGAAGTTGTATCAGACTGTCTGATGAATTTATGAACCAGATAACCTGAATTTGACTACAAAATTCATATATTTAATTTTCTAAATATCTAATTTATATACTAAACAATTTGATATCATTTCTCCCAATAGTTCTTTTAAAAAATGAAATTAAATTCAGGTAGATCGCATTGCCAATTTGGGGCCGACTTGGAGGACTAATCCATGCCCCAAATTAGCCTCAAATTCATGCAATTTATTGGCATTATCCCACTTGTGAATTGGTGGACATTTATTGGATAGTGAATCATGAAAAAAAAAATAAAATCAAAAGGCCCTATTTTAAAAAAAATAAGCGTCCACAAATTAACAATTAAAACTATTCAAACGATTTGATTTTGGCATTTTGAGTTAGCAATTACAGTCCATAATTTAATTGGTAAATTTTAAGTTAATACATGTCTCGTGTACAATTTTTTAAGGGCCCGAATTACGTAGGACTCGGATTGTGAAGTGTAGCACACGAGTGTCAAAGTTTTTTGGACCCCACTCGTGATGAATGTGTTATATCCACACCATCCATCCATTTTGCCAAATAATTTTAGGGCACGAGCCCAAAAATGAGGCAGATCCAAAGCTCAGGTGGACCGCACCATAAGAAACGACAATAATTAAACGACTACCATTAAAAATTTATTGGGGCTACAAAAGTTTTAGATCAAGCTGACATGTGTGTTTTCCCTTCATCCACGTCAGTGTGACCCTATTAACAGGTTAGATGGAAAATAGACATTACAGTAGACCCTAAGAAATTTTTCATGGTGAGCATTCTATAACCACTGTTTCCTATGCTATGGTCCACCTGAGATTAACTTGTGCGACGTGCTACGTAACTCGTACGTAGTCAATTCATTTGACGTCAACAAGTCTTGTGGGTCTGATCATGAGGTATGTGTTATATCTAAACCATCTATTCATTTAAAGAGCTCATCTTAAGGCCTGACACGAAAAATAATACAGATCTAATTATCAAGTGGACCACACTGCAAAAAGCAGTGGGGGATTGAACGTCTACCATTGAAACCCTTTTTGGGATCACAGAAGTTTTGGATCTGAAATTTGTTTTTCCTCTTCATTCAGGTCTTTTTGACCTTATGAACAGATTGGATGGAAAATAAACGTTATGGTGGGGCTACGAATTGTTTAACGGTGAAAATCATCATCTCCGCTGCTATTTTTGGTGTGGTCCAGACGATCTTAGGATATGATTCATTTTTTGGATAATGCTCTAAAATGATATCTAAAAATAGATGAACCGTGTAGATATAATAAATACATCACTGTGGAGCCCATGTAACTTTGATCTCCTTTGAACCGTTCGTACAACTCGGAGCTCGAGGAGTGTCAACGCTCGTCTTAGCATGACACGTATCTACAGCAGCTATATAGCTGGTGTGCGATACACCAGCCAATCCCCTTCCGATTTTCTTTTTCGGATACGAAATGAAAAAGAAGGGAGAGAGTGAAACCAAAAAGGAGTAGAAGAAAAAGAAGAAGAAGAAGAAGTAGATATGGTTTTATTTTTCCCCTATTTTTTCTTCTCTTTTTTTTTTACTTATTTTCTTTAGCCCGTAACGGGCGTAACGGCCGTTACGTTCACGAAATCGGGGGGGTGCCTGTTTCGACCCCGTATCGCGTAACGGTGTCGGCCGTTACCGTTACGTATGGGCCGATACGGCCGTATCGTAACGGATATGGGACACCTTGGTTTTAATGGTAGAATATGATGTGTTAATCATAGTAGAACATATTAATGTCCATTTTACAGATAATTATTGTGATTTTATATTTTTTTATAATTTTTTTCTATTTACGCACTATTTTCGGCCCTTTTTTTTTTAATTCGAAAATTCATTTTTTATTTAATGTGTTGCTGTTTTAATGGTAGAATATGATTGTTAATCATAGTAGAACATATTACTGTCCATTTTACAGATTATCGTTGTGATTTTATATTTTTTTATAATTTTTTTCTATTTACACACTATTTTCGACCCTTTTTTTATTTAATATGTTGCTGTTTTAACGGTAGGATATAATGTGTTAATCATAGTAAAACATATTAATGTCCATTTTACAGATTATTGTTGTGATTTTATATTTTTTTCTATTTACGCACTATTTTCGGCCCTTTTTTAAAAAATTCAAAAAATCATTTTTTATTTAATGTGTTGTTGTTTTAATGGTAGAATATGATGTGTTAATCATAATAGAACATATTAATGTCCATTTTACAGATTATTATTGTGATTTTATATTTTTTTATAATTTTTTTCTATTTACGCGCTATTTTCAGCCTTTTTTTTAATTCGAAAAATCAATTTTTATTTAATGGGTTGTTGTTTTAAAAGTAGAATATGATGTATTAATTATAGTAGAACATATTATTGTCCATTTTACAGATTATTGTTGTGATTTTATATGTTTTTCTATTTTCGAATTAGCGCTTTTATGTTTATATTTTCTTATATTGGACAGGTTTTGGAGTTTCTTAGGGTTTAGAATATAAAATCATCTTTATTGATTAGATTCGGAAAAGTGTATATAATTTTAAAATACCGAGTAGACTCACAATCTCACATAGACATAGGTCATATCTAATCTATATCTAGTATCTACCTAAGGAAATGTCTGGGTCTGGACAACAAGTGAGGATATTGGATGGCAACATTGTTAGAGGGTTGGTGGTACTAGGCACCAAATGAAGTGCAACTATCGTGATCGACTAGTAACTGGTGGAATTACGCGTCTCAAACAACATTTGGCACATCGAAAGGGTCAAGTTGCGGGATGTATTAGAGTACCGAAAGAGATAATGATTTTAATGCAAGTCCGTCTCGATGAGTCAAAGGGTAAACATGCTGCCGAACAAAAGAAAGATGAGATTTTGGATGCGGTTCGATAGGAGGTGTTTGGTCCTGAATATATGGGCGTTCGTGATAAAGATATTATTGATTCTGACGAAGATTCAGATCGGGAATTAACTATAGCTAGGAGAGAGAGCTTGCGTCTAGCTCGTGAAGAGGAAGAACGTCGCCACATGTTTGGCGCGAGTGGGTCAATACGTGATACAGGGGGGGCAGTGGGACTGGAGTACAACTGGGAGTGCGACTGGGAGTGCGACTACTTCTGCAGGTGGGGGTGAGGGTGAGGGGGTAGGTTTGGTGGGTTACGACGTATGTTTGGGAGCCGAAGAGAGACATCTTCACGTGATGCCCCTATACATTTGGATGAAGAAGTAAATGAGCCTAGGAGACCCTCTGTTGATCCAATCCTATTTTGGAAAAAATCAACTAAACAAAAGAAGATAAAACAAATGTGGAGTAGAACTTCAGTTGAGAAGCTAGGTAAGGCAGTAGCAAAGTTATTTATACATGCCAACATACCTCTTAACGCGACCAATTCTCCATATTGGCAAGTGGTAATTAATGCAGCAGGAGAAGCAGGTGAAGGAATTGAAGCTTCCACGGCTAGGGATATTAGGGGGAAATGGACAGATGCAGAGTATGCAGATGTGCAAGCATACATGGCTACCTTTAAACATGTATGGTAGGCTATGTACGATCATGTGTGATGGTTAGACTGGCCCGACCAGACGCGGCATGATCAACTTCATGGTGTACAGCCACTTAGGAACTATATACTACAAGTCAATTGATGCCTCAGAAGTAACAAAAGATTCTAGTTATATTACTGGACTAATGGATAAAGTTGTGGATAAGATTAGAGAGGAGAAAGTAGTGCAGATTGTAACAGATAATGAAGCATCATATAAGCTTGCAGGACATAAGTTGATGAAAAAGAGACCACATCTTTTTTTGTCACCATGTGCTGCCCATTGTATTGATCTTATATTGGAAGATATTGGAAAGAAGAAGAGTGTTAAGGAGATGGTCGAAAGGGCAAGAGAAGTAACGACGTTTATTTACAACCATAATCAAGTAATCGCAATAATGAGGAAGTTCACGAAAGGACGAGAGTTGTTGAGGCCTGTGGCAACTAAATTCGCAGCAAACTTTATAACATTAGAGAGTTCAAATCAACATAGGGGAGAGTTGAGAGAGATGTTTGCTTCCCAAGATTGGCTCAACACAAAACATGGGCAGAAGACTTCAGGGACACCGGTTGAAGTTGCGAACACCATACGGAAATATTGGAAAAGGGTCAAGTCGATCCTAAAGATGATGGATCCACTAATGAGGGTACTCCGTTTTGTTGAAACCGACGAAGCACCTACCATAGGCTTCCTATACGATGTTATGGATAAGGCAAAGTTGGCAATTCAACGTGATTGTAGAAGCTGAGAGTCTTATTGGAGGATGATCGACAGGAGATGGACAAGACAACTCTATCATGATCTTCATGCAGCAGGTTACTACCTAAATCTTAGGTACAAATATACTCGATCATTTGTTGCGGATAATGAAGTTCGTGTCGGGCTAAAGAATGTGATTAAGAGATTAGAGCCTGACTTAGATATGTAAATAAAGGCGTTGAATGAATTAGATACAATTGGAAATCGTCAGGATAGACGAATATGCAGATGGAGAATCAGGAACAGGAAAAGGATCAGTTGAAAGGGGGCTAGAAATGCAACTAAAACGAGAAAAATTATAAGGTAAAAGCTTATGAACACGAACACGGAATTTAAAACAAACTTTTCTTTGCATAAATAAAATAGCTACAAACTCTCACAATTAAGCTCTCTTCTCAGCTCAACCAACTCTTGAGAAAGTAAAGATATTCTATTGCTCAATTACATTCTGAATACAAAGGAAGGGAAACTATCTATTTATAGGTAGAGGAATCCACAATGTGGACGTGAGAGAATTCTTCAAACTGGAAAATCTCATCGTCTTGGGAGGTGAATCTCTGTGGTGCAGGAGATAAGGGACACGCGTCTATGGCAGCAGACATGGACGACAGCAGAAGGGTGACGCCTGGCATCTGTAGTAGGGGACGGAGGATGCCTTAGAATCTTCAGGGGACACGTATGTCCTTGTGTACAGAGAACAGGGACAGTTGTTGCTGAGGAGCTAGGCCGGTCCTAGGTGAGGAAAGCAGATAAGGGTCACGAAAGGCTGTGAGGGGGACCCGGATGTTGACATGTGGGGTCCACTAGAAATTTAGACTCCTACAAAAGCCAGTCACCCTGAGATGAATCCTGACCATCTGAAGCTTGCTCAGGATGAACTTCAAGGCCTCCTCTCAGAAGGTCTTATTGAGCCCACAGACTCTCCTTGGGCTTGCGAAGCTTTTTACATGAACAAACATGCTGAACAGGTTCGTGGTAAACTTCGTCTTGTCATCAACTATAAGCCATTAAACAGATATCTCCAAGATGACAAGTTTCCATTGCCTTATTGTGCCTCTTTGTTTCAACACTTGGCCAATGCTAATTTGTTCTCCAAGTTTGACTTAAAGGCAGGATTCTGGCAACTGGGTATTCACCCAGCCGCCAGATTCAAAACTGCATTCACTATCCCAAATGCATATTTCCAATGGACAGTCATGCCGTTTGGTCTGAAAACAGCTCCTTCCCTTTTCCAAAAGGCGATGGTCCGTGTATTCAAACCGATCCTACACCACTGTTTGGTCTACATTAACGATTTGTTATTGTACTCTCCAGATGAGAAGACGCATAGTGATCTTCTCCAGCATTTTCATGCCCTGTGTGTTGAAAATGGCATCATGCTCTCAAAAAAGAAGATGCAATTGGCCCAGACCGACATTGATTTCCTTGGCATGGAAATACGCGATGGCCGTTATGCTCCACAGCCCCATATTGTTGAACATCTCCTCCAGTTTCCGGATGTTCTGACGTCAATGAAACAAATTCAGCAATTCCTCGGCATCGTCAATTATGTGTCTGACTTCATCCCACATGTCAGCACATATCGTTCGGTTCTCAGTTCTTTGTTAAAGAAAGATACTCCGCCATGGGATGATTCCCATACTGATGCAGTCCGTGCTCTCAAGCAGCTCATCCCTAATCTACCAGGATTGTAGATCCCAAATGCCAATTCAACCCGCATTCTTCAGACTGACGCCAGTGATACTCAATGGGGTGTTGTACTTCTCTAGGAAGTTAATGGCACCAGACAGATTTGTGGTTACCGCAGTGGTCAGTTCAAGCCCTCAGAAACACATTACCACTCCAGCTACAAAGAAATCTTGGCAGTCAAGAATGGCATTGAAAGGTTCCAGTTCCATCTCATTGGACGCCATTTCCAGGTTGAAATGGATATGTCAGCTTTTCCTCGCATTCTTGAGTTCAAGCAGAAATAGCTTCCTCAGCCACAGCTATTACGCTGGCATAATTGGTTTTCTCAATGGAGCTTCAAGGTGAAGAAGATCAAAGGCAAGGACAATATCCTTGCAGACTTCTTGTCTCGCCTTCCCCTCAAAGAACCAACCCAGGTTACGAATTTTTCCCTCCATGAGCTCTCTATTCCCAATATTTTCCCATTGGATCGAATTCCTGACTTACCTCTGGAAGTCCAAACCAAGATCCGATCCCTTTGCATTGCTCATCGGCCAACCCACAATCTCAAGACTTTTCTTGAGATCCATCTGTTCAGAAATGCGCCTGTATTCCGTCATATCCCTCACCCACTTTATCCATTTCTGACTCCCATGTCCCTTAGAGATATCTTCTATCTCCCTGATGAAGCCTTCTGCTTCTTGTACTATCTTGTCCAAAGCTGGACCGTCATGTTCATCTTCAGTGTGGCCTCTCTACATGCATACATTGCCCGTGTCGAGTATGACAGCTCCTCTGGTTCCAATCAGCTGACTAAGGCCAACAAGAACTTGTTCAAGTTTCTTCAACTGTTTCAACCGATTCATGTCTAGCACTCCATTCTCCATCATCATGGTGAATTCGTTGAAGTCACATTGAAGAATCCCAGAGAGCTAATGCCTGCCAGCGACGCTAACTCGTTCCTCTACATGCCCTTTGGGTCTCAACCGTGTGGTTATCCGTGGATACCGCAATTTCAATCTAGCACACCATTGGAACTACTACGATGGCGCCTTCGCCCTGTTCAAAACCCAGATGTGTGAGCTCAACAATGTTCCGGTCAATACTATTCCTCATTCCATCTGGCTGGACCCGACCGTCACCGCCAACAGTGATCTCTGCCTCGATCACTTCGTTTCCTATGTTGAAAGAAACATGGAAATCCTGATGGTTCCTTCTCCAAGTGACAGTGAAGACTACGACTCAGCCGACTCAGATCACATTCCTTAGTGTTACGAGAGAACCCTCCGCATGCACAGGTCGCTCTCGATGCATAGTACTTAATAGTGCCTCATGTCACTATCAGGGATTTCGTTGTCACCAGATGTCACTCTCTCAGGCTCTCTCTCAAGGCTTCCCAGCAAAGATTTCCAGTGGACCCCACATGTCAACATCAAGGTCCCCCTCACAGCCTTTCGTGGCCCTTATCTGCTTTCCTCTCCCAGGATCGGCCTAGTTCCTCAGCAACAGTTGTCCCTGTTCTCTGTACACAAGGACATACGTGTCCCCTGAAGATTCTAAGGCATCCTCCGTCCCCTACTACAGATGCCAGGCATCACCCTTTTGCTGTCGTCCATGCCTGCTGCCACAGACACGTGTCCCTTATCTCCTACACCACAGAGATTCACCTCCCAAGACGATGAGATTTTCCAGTTCGAAGAATTCTCTCACGTCCGCATAGTGGATTCCTCTGCCTATAAATAGATAGTTTCCCTTCCTTTGTATTCAGAATGTAATTGAGCAATAGAATATCTTTACTTTCTCAAGAGTTGGTTGAGCTAATAAGAGTGCTTAATTGTGAGAGTTTGTAGCTATTTTATTTATGCAAAGAAAAGTTTGTTTTAAATTCCGTGTTCGTGTTCGTAAGTTTTTACCTTATAATTTTTCTCGTTTTAGTTGCATTTCTAGCCCCCTTTCAACTGATCCTTTTCATGTTCCTGATTCTCCGTCTGCATGTTCGTCTCATGTCTTCATATTCCTTTATAGCTGTTGTTTTAGTATTAACCGGTTCCTTCTTTATTTGCTTATATCTTCTGTGTTACTGTGTTTATCTGTCTTTTTCTAAACATGGTTAATATTCACCGTTTCTTTAGCAACACTTCAGTTCTCGTGCTACAGTAATTTTGCTACAGTAACACGTTTGCAGTAACACTGCTACAGTTGTATTACGACTCTGGTGTGTGTTTTCCGATTGTCGTCTTCCCTTTTATGTGTGTTTTCTGATTGGTGTCTAACCTTCTAGGGTTTTGATACTGGTCTCTCTCTGTCTAGGGTTTAGTCTTTGTTTTCCTTCGTCTGAGTTTAGAAAAGTGATTCGATCTCCGCTTCTATCTATTTTGTCAATTTGTCATACCCGAACCATTAGGGTTTAGGGTTAATTATTGTCACTGTGTTTACCTACGCAGTTAATTGATATCAGAGCCATGACTTTCTAACTGGAGTAGCATGAGAGCTTGTCTCAAACTTCGTTTGGACAGTCTTGTCCTTGTTGCGCACAAAAGTGGCAGAGTCGTTTGTGACGACCCGCGAAGCCTCAACGGCGTTCGTAGTTGGTGATCCAAGTAGAAGGAAAAATCTCCTTCAACTGGTCCGACGTTAGTTGTCTGGGGACAAACGTACATGTCGGAGGTGAGTGCTGGTCGATGGTGATCAGTAGGGCATCCTGACGAGATGCTAACCCTGGAATTGGCAAATCAATGGAGATGCTCTTGCACAACATGCAGTATCTAGGTTGCAACTGACTGAATGGTGGATAAATTTCGGAGAGAGTACGAAGGCTCTCCAAAAAATTGCAGTAAAAGTTTTGACCCAGACAACATCTTCTTCTAGCTACGAAAGGAATTGAAGTTGTTTTGCGCTTATTCATTCAAAGAATAGGAACAGATTGCAGACTAGGACATTGGATAAGCTTGTCTTCATGCACTACAATATGAAGCTAAGAATGCGACGACATCATAGGAGCATTACAGCCGCTGATGACACAGACTATTGTCCAATAAACTTGGACAATATTTATGACGAGGATGACCCGCTTCTACCTTGGTTGGAAACAAGGGAAAAGCAAATTGAAGAGGATAGTGAATAATTGAAAATTGATGACCCATTAATACGCACAGCGCGACAAGAGAGTTGTGCAGCTGTGTTGGACCTAGAAAGAGGGGCAGCTTTTATGCCAAGTACGGCTCAAGATCAGCAGAAGAGTACGAGCAGTGGTAGCGTGACCGTGTCGGATGATGGTGATGATGACGCCCCTGCCCCTGGTGCTGACACTTCTGGTGTTGCTCAACACACCATACAGCCGTCTACAGATCGCAATGCCGATGAACATCGACAAAGTAGTACACGAGGTCGGACTTATGAGTGTACTGAGTCACGATACAGCCAGCAGGAGGAGGGTAGGTCTAGTGGTGCACCTGCACCGGGTCCGGGAGGTCCGGAACATTAGCAGGCTCATGGTCCTGGTTATTATGATGGATATTCTTATGGCCAATTGGATTATGATTATAGTTATACTAAGCCTGTTCCATCACATTCATGTTGGAGTAGTCCTCCCGATCCATATCCATATGATTATAGATATCCAGATCCAAATCCAAGTTACTCATCACAGACACACTCTCAATCTCAAGATTCTCAACAGCCTGAGTACGGGCACCAGTATGGCTATTCGACGGGCACTGGTGGATATCCTTACTCGGGGTCGGAGTCGTTGCCTAGTCAGGATCAGTCATCCTCTGGTTTCATTGATCTAGTATTTCCTTTTGACACTAGATATTATGGATATGCAGCACCTCCACTTATTGGACAGCCTCAGCCTAATGATGACGATGACGATGACGTGGAGGTCGAGCAACCACAAAAAGGCAGATTTTCATTTTGGTGGTGACTTGTGATTGTAAGTATAATATTAATAGTATCTATTTGTATTAAGGTAAGTATTTGCAGCAGACAGCTCACAGCAGTATTATTGCAAGCAGCTAAGCACACACTTGACACTGCCAAACTTGTATTTAAAATAGCTCCCCAGATAACCAATCAAGTAATCCTTAATCAAGTTGCAGGGGAGTATATCAGACACTTTTTTTTTTTTTTTTTATATTCTTGACTAGAGGATGACATGTCACAGGACAAGAATCACAATCACAGCCACGGGTATGTTAAATTGTTAATAACTTAATATAGAAAAAATTATGAAAAATAATTGCAAACACCTACACATGTAAGATATTTTCATATTACATTCATTCTAATATATCTATCATTGATAGTAGATAGTTAGAAAATTAAATATATGAGTTTTGCAGTCAAATCCAGGTTGTCTGGTTCATAAATTCATCAAACAGTCCGATACAACTTCTCACCAAAGAGTGGACCGTTACACCACTATAAAAATGTTCCAATTTATAAATGAATGCATAATTGGAATGCTTAGAATATTCCGGATTTAATCCATATTTTTTCATATTATTTTTAGCAAAAAAAAAAATTGCACCATATCGTCGTTGCACCCCCGTATCTGTATAGGTAACGGTGGGCACCATTACGCCCACCGATACTGATACGGAATACCTTGCTCATATATATCCTTAATCGCCTGCTATTGCTAGCTGAAACAACTGCTAGTGCTACCAATCGATAGCGAAAGCGCACACACACCCTTTTTTTCATTTAAGGGCTTAGGGTCCACCTTGAATGGTCGGTGTGGTTAATTCCCACCATTCCAACCCAAAATACGAGTATTTGTCGGGTGACAACGAGTTTCATTTCATCCAAAAAGCCGCTTCTTTAGGGTGCTCGTGTTGTTTCTACCCACCTGATGCCAAGAGTAAAGACTAGCCGGCCTGAATGACACTTTCTTGTTTAGTAAATGGTTCCCTGAGAAGGGAGTGGCTACCTACTAGAGCTTTGACTCCTCACTATTAGGAGATTCCCCTTTGGTTACTTTAAAATTATGAACTTTCAAAATGTCTGCTCCTACCTAATATTGCAAGTCTCATGCCTTCTAGTAGTGAAAATTATTCGGGGATAATGCATTTGTAAATCACAAATAGTTGCATTTTTGTCCAAAATCCTCCTCATACCATAGCCAGTTGCCTATGTATTTAGTTGATCCCCATGGCGAGTGGTTTCCACAAACAAGATGGAAGCAAAAAACAGCAGAGGCTTCTAGCAATTCCTTGATCAATTCATATCCTGGGACCATGTGCCACGAATAGCAAATCCACAAGCAGCATCCTTCCTCCAGTACAAAGCTACCAAACGTTATATGTCAAAATATCCTCTTGAAACTCCTTTCTTTCCCAACACCCACCAAATTAACTCTCTAGGCACCATATCTTATGCTTTCTCTAAGTCAATAAAGACCATGTGGAGATCCTCCTCTCTCTATATTTCTCCATCAATTGTAAGTAGGAAAATAGATTCAGTAGTAGACCTCCCAAGTATGAAACCAAATTGATTCTCTGATACATCCATCTCATGCCTGAGTCTTTGCTCAATCACTCTTTCCCAAAGTTTCATAGCATGGCTCGCAAGTTTAATCCCACAATAGTTAGTGCAACTATGTATGCTTCCTTTATTCTATTAAATAGGTACCGCAGTACTTTTCCACTATTCGTCTACCATTTTCTTTGATCTTACAATCTTGTTGAACAACATTGTCAAACAAAATAACCAAGAATCTTGCATACACTTCCAAACCTCTATACATATACCATCCAGTCTGAGGGCCTTTCCTATTTTTATCTTTCTCAAAGCTTCTTTCACTTTTAGATATCCTAATCCTATGGAAGTATCTATAATCTCCAATGTGGTTTAAGTATATGGTTCCTTCTATCCCTGTGCTCTCAGAGTGGATAACAAGTTTTGAAAACAGCTTCTCGACCTTTCATTAATCTCGTTGTCCTCTACTAGTACACTCTGGTCATTGCTCTTAATGCATCTAACATAACCTAGGTCCATACACTTCCTCTCTCTCATTTTTGCACGAAGACATTTTTTATCACCTTCCCTTTTCCACAATCTATTGTAAAGATCATCATAAGCCTTAAGTTTAGCCTCACTACTTTCTTAGCAATCTTTCTAGCATTTCTATGTTGTTTACAATTTTGATCATTTATCATTGCTTATCAGGCTTTAAAACAAGAATTGTCATTCTACCACCAAGTTTCCTTATATGATTGGCTTTTCCATCTAGATACTCCTAAAATATCTTTCGCCACTTTCTAACGCACTCAGCCATCTCATTCCATATAACAGTTACTTCTTCCTTGACATTCCACTTTCTTTCTTCCATCAGTTCATTTCTAAATAACATTGTTCTCCTTTTAAATTCCACCACCTAGTTTATGAGCACCTATTAATTTTACTATCTTTCTTCCATCTCTTAATGTAAACATCCATAACCATTAACCTATGTTGCGCAATCAGACTCTCTCTTGGTATTGCAATCCTTGCATATTGATCATTTGTTTTCATAAGTAGGAAAAAATCTATTTGGCCTGTATACGATCCACTTTCGGATGTCATTAAATAGGATCCTCAGAATGGCTTCAGCCTTACAACCAAATTCCATGACAAATCCAACACCATCCATCTCAAAGCACCGTCTAAAAATTGCAACTTCCTGTCTAGAGGAAATTATGGGTCATCCTCAGGTGGTGGTTAGACAAATCAAAAGGATCTCAATAAAAGCTTTGGTACTTGAATAATTGGTGAAGGCTCAGGGCCCGCTATGGGACCCACCATGTGTTGATATTTTTGGACTAGTTGCTACAGAATTTGGGGGGCTGGTTTTCTGGGATCTACACATTTTTAGGTTGATACTCAAGTGATTCTCAAGGCTGATTTTCTAGATCAACAAATGTTACGTTTATGATATTACAAACTACAATTTGGCTAACTATTGCAGATGTTGCTACTTGGTATCCTAATTTATATATTAGATTGATATAGAATTAATCTCTACGTTAGAAAGTCTTTGTTCAAGATTTCAGGGATTTTAGGGTGTGTGAATACAGTCTAAAAAAAGGATTATTTCTAGAATGAGGGCCATGATCAACAATTGCTGAACAAGCTAAATTTCCACATACCGTGGACACTAACCTCCAATAAGTCGAGCAATTGTAAGCCAACATCCAATAATGAAGCAAAACCCAAACAAAGGAAGAGGTGACTATGGACAAGGGACTTGCAGCAGAGACAAGTTAAGGTAGCACATGGTTGATTCTCTTTAAGTGTGGGCAATCGGGTCATGATAATTCTGAGTATCCATTGAAACAATCCAAAGTTGGGCAGTCGGGCCATGATAAATCTGAGTATCCATTGAAATAATCTGTAGTTGGGCAGTCAGGACATGATAATTTTGAGTGTTTGTCACATTAATCCAATTTTATTTATTTTTTAATGCCAGATTGTGTAAAAACAGAAGGAAAGTGTAAGGCATTATTTGATTATAACGAACATGCATATGATGGTGGTGCATGGCTTAGTGAAGATGTGGCAGAGTGCATAAAGATAGGATGGAGACATTAGTTATTCAGCGAATAATGCTATCGACACCTCTGGTGAATAATGAAGGGCAATAGTTGCAGCAGATTATCTTCCAGCACTTGCACTTGTAATGGGAAGATATACAAGCTTTTGCTAAAATAGGGGAAACAAAATCTCAAAAATGATGGATAAATTAAAACTCAAATAATGTAAGCATCTACGTCCATAATTTGTTTTTTTTTTTTTTAGGTGAGAAACACACACACTACCACCCCCCGCACGCATGGGTTCTCAAACCCTTGACCTCATATATGAGACACACAGTGTCTACCACTAAGCCAAGAGAAGAGACCCTATGTCCATAATTTGTTGGTTCAAGAAAGGAGGCGAAGTCTCTAGAAGCGATTAGTTCCTTCTCTATTGGATTTAAGTACAAAAATGAATGGTGTAATATAATCCTAATGAATGCGTGTTACATTCTACTGGGGAGACCATGGCTACGAGACCAAGATATGGTGCATTTGTCTCAATCAACACCTATTCCTTCGCAAGAATGGTGTTAATATCATATTACACCCAATGAAGCAACTTCCAATGCCCAAATCTGATAAAAAGGGATGGGCATTGCTCAGCATAAGTTTGAAGAAAGGAGGCAAATTATTGTGTTCATTGCCAAAAATGAAACAAATTTGTTGGATGTCCCACTTCCTATACTGATCCTCTTATGTGAAAATGAAGGCTTGGTGGTTGAAGAACTCCCAACCGAACTTCCTCACATGAGGAATATTCATCACCATATTTTTTTTTCAGAATAAACGATTATTTACAAAAAAGAGAAAAAAAAAATTTAATAAATAAATAAACCAAAGGCAACCCAAAACTACTACACAGGAACCAACTCAACTCAAAGAAATGCAATCCACATGGATTTCAGGATAGAAGCCCAATCCAACAAATCCAACTTCGCCTTCCTTAAAATCTCCAAAGCCAAACCACTTTTATCCCAAAAACACCTATTATTTCTTTCCCCACAAAGAGCCCACGGACCCACCAACAAAGATAACCTCCACAAGATCTTGCCTTCTTTCCCGTAGCCGCCTCTGAGACAAGCCGTAAACAAACTCTCTACTATCCCGGCATCACCCAAGGAATCTTTAAAAAAATAAAAAATAAAAATCCCAAACCAATTTGGCAAGCTCACAACATGCCCCCTTGGTGGACTCCACTCTAGCTTTACCTTCCACTCGTTCCTTCCTCCTCCCAACTCTTTCTCCTTGATTGCCGCCTTATGCACCACCTCGGGAGCCCACATTGAGTCCTCCAAACTGAGAGTTGTGTCCATCCAAATCCTTTGCCATACAGCGTCACACCGCCTTGGACACCTCCGTCATAGTCATACGCACGAATGTGAAGCCATAGATGTAGGACGACTTCCCGCCATTAGGAATCACCTCTTCCTTGACCTCTCCAGCTTGCTCGAATGCTCTAGTGGAGTTGAGAACCGTCCAGTCCTCCAAGAAATCCTCTACAAAGAGAGTCGAGAGTTTCAACAAGGAGTTGGAAATCCTATCATCAGATCTCTGTGATTGACCTTTCTTCCTAACCACAATCCACCCTCCATCCTCCTCCACCGCCTCCTTCTACTTCCCTATTGTAATCTTCACTTCATCTTATGAGAAGCCCTCCACACCACACCCCTTCTCCCAACTTCTAACCGTAGCATGATGCAACGTTGGAGCCCTACCTTCTTGCCTCTCTTCCTCTCCCATTAACAACCTCCCCCTTCCCGCTCCATGGCCCTCCCCACTCACATCCATCCCTTCCCCAAGCCCCTTCCCCCTCATAGTCCATTCTTCCTTCCCCTCCCCTCCCTCTCCTTTCTCTAGGATCTACCCTTCTCCATGGTGTGCCACAAAAGGCCGTTATAGGGCCGTAAAGGTCATTACGTAAAGGTAACGATGGCAACCGTTACATGTTACAGGGTCATAAAGACCGTAACAACCATTACAAAAAAAAAAAAAAAAGACCCGTAAAGGTTGTTACAACCCCCGTAACGGCCCGTTACACCTCCCATAAAAGCCGTAACGGCCCCATAATTGACTATACAGGGCCGATACAGGCAGTGTTCGAAATATCGGTATTGCGTTATGTATTGCATCCTTGGGATACAAATACGTATCGGTTATCATATGGGAGATATCATTTATATCGGGTAATTTATCACACCTTTTGGGAAACATTGGGGAAATTGTTGAATTTTTCAATGAAACTTCTGGGATTGTTAACAAAGACCTTAATACATACTTTTCTTTAAAATAACCTTGATACACACTTTTAAATCTTAACATCTCAAAAAAGAAATGCACATAATAGGTTTCCTTTGTATAGGGTCCTAGGTTATGCGTTGTCTGACTGAACTAATGCAACTATATTCGAATTAAATGCATAACATTTGGAGTGTATATGATGATCATTTCATCAAACACTCCTAAATACTTCGAAATTAGTCTCAATTGACAGCTGGTTGAAGGAAATTTTCAAAAAAAAAAACATGGAGAACATGAAGAACTAATGGATATAGAAATCAAAGCTCCAACTCCATGATTTTTCATGTAAAACATGAATAACCAAAGGATTCGTAACCATTTGACACTGATTTAACATAACTTCAACAAAAAAATTATCAGAAATTGAAAATGCACATTGAATGAAACATGTGGAAAATATCGGCATTACCTGTGCATTTTGCATCGCACACAGCCTAGATACAAATATATCGTTGGATATATCGGCCGATATCGTCGATATTTAAAACAATGGATATAGGTCTTTCAGATTTTTTCAATAAGAGAGAGAGAGAGAGAGAGAGAGAGAGAGAGGAGAGAGAGCGTAACGGCTGTTACAACCCCTGTGATGGCCGTTACACCCCATATCGTAAAGGTAACGGTGGTGGCTGTTACGGCCACCGTTACCGTTACAGAAGACCTTGCCCTTCTCCCCCCCTGATTAGTGATCTACCGCTTTTAAAGCTCCTTTCCACTAGCTAGCCTTCTCTTGATCTCCCTCTCAAAGCTTCTCAATCAATCTACTACCGGCCGCACCCGACGGTCGATCTCCCTCTCGAAATTCTCACGCCCTGTCTTCTCTTCGTGCAAATCAATCCTCAAATCACCCTTTGAACCGGTCCCCTAACCTCTTCGTCATTTCAAAATCCCTTTCAATTATTCGATCGAATCACCTTGTTGCTCCCAAGTGTCCATCACAAATCATTGAAAAATTCCACCTTTTTTCTAATGTTTCCCACAGTCGGCAATATGTTTCCAAATTCAATGATACTAATACATGTTTTTGAATCCCCAATCTCGATACATGCAGTGATATTTATACTCTAAACATTGTTGTCACCTCTATATGCATGTCCCCTTTTGAAGAAATCAACACCAATATGAGATCTCCCTTCACTATCGCCCAACATTTTTGACAAAAGCCCTTGGTAAAACCATCGGGCCCAGGAGCCTTACCACCCTTCACTGCAAAAATCCTTAACATGCTATATTTAGGCTATTACAATTTGGCAATACAATTTTTTCTACTTTCCCATTTTGGTTATAGATTAGATTGATTTGAAATTAATCCAAGTTGGAAAGTATATGCTAAACTTTTCAAACAGATTATAGTGCATCAATACGGTCTATATAAAGGACTGTTCTAGGATGTAGAAAGCACTACACTTTTCTTAGGTCTTGGAGTTCTTACTCAGTGCTTGTACCTAGTGTAGAATTTGAAACTTCAGTAAGTTGTTTATCCTTCTCCATTCAATATTAGTGTAGTGTGATTATCTGTGAAGCTCGCATGTGAGGAGATGATCCTATATCATCTCCAGTCAAATGTCACCAGACCATTGCAGTAATCTTTGGCATTACTACGTTCTCTTAGCTTCTAAAGACTATCATGATGACAAGCAGCTAAATGGAAGGTCCATGCGAGGCACTGACCTGTTCTCACCTCAAGTGCACCTAAATGGCACACTTCTAGCAACATGTTTCCAATATGTATATACACACAATACCTTGCAAGGATCTATAATTGTAATTGGACCTACCCAAATAAGGTACATAAAGGGAATACTAAAGCCAACCAAAATATGAGGTACTGCCACATGCAAGAACTCCGTTTGAACAACCTGTCAACGAGTCCACAGCTTGAATCAAAGACCCCATTTCTTCTGGAAAAACATAATTTGGCAAAATTTTCAAGAGCACCACTGTTGCATGCATTTTCAAGCACCTTTTTGTAGCGGATCCTCTAATACTAAGTTTAGATCATGTTGAACCATCCCATTTTTCTTTCTTTTGCATACCTAATCAGAATAGCCATATGGTAGTAAAAAAGCATGGTGATGAGGACATATGCAACCACCACTGATACGTGACTACCTCCTCTATCAGCTAAACTTGTCATCAATTTGTCACACCATCACCTGTAATATACTAATTTTCCCACTAAGTAATCCTGCAGAAAAGAATGCAGAACTGTCTACAGAAACTTGAATAGATTGACTATGAGATGGAGAACATGAGCACCAAGACAAACTTATCTCTGATTGATCATGTAAATTTATCATAATTAGTTAGCCACTGAACAAAAGCCAAAATGTCCTTTCTCAGATTTAAACCAACAATGATTCATATTAACATAAAATATACAACGATTTAAAAAATAGAGCAAATTCACAGAGCACAAAAGTTCTGAAGTGACCAGTCTTAACAAAGCATCAATAGCCAATTGACGTGCAAATTAACCTGAATAGATTATTAACATGAGCAGATAAGCTTCTTTTGCCAGTTCCAAGCAGTACAGACTATATTAAACGGGCACAAATAACTTTACAGGATATTTTCAACTTACATGGTCTCCCCACTGTCGAAATCAAAATCATCAACAGTAAGCCAGTCACTCTGTTCTTCTCCCTCGGAATTTTTCTCCTGAGAAGTTGGTCTGACTACTTTGCTCTTGTCCTCATCAGCCTCAGAATTTTGCTTCAGTTGGATCCATTTGTTGGAGCCATTGGATGATGAAGCACAAGCATCCTGCACTGACTTTGAACTAGCATTTCTACTAAATCCATCGTCGTCGTCGTTATCGATCTCTAGATCACTGAATGAAACATCTTCCTCATTTCCGAGCAGTTTTCCAGCATCAATAGAAGTTGCCACCTCACCATCTTCTTCTAACCACTGATCAACATTCTCCTGCTCGTGAGCACTCACCTGATGTGCTGCTGCCACAGTCCCAGCCTTTTCCAGAACATCACTTTTCTCTTCCTGAATGTTGCTCTCTTCACTGCCCACCTCACCCCCAGAGCTATGCAACCTTGTATTTGTACTGTTTTGCAGCTGCTGCCGCATTATACTCCTCACTTCCACAATCTGCAAGGCAGTTGAACTGCTTGCATAAGAGTGGCTAAGAGTGGATACTCTTATATTTATAGTTTTAAAATAAGATATTGGCAAGGTTGTTTACAGCAGTAAAACACACTTGAAATCTTTTTTCTGAACAAAGACTATAGATAATTATACAAAGAAACTAGAGTACACACCCTCACGGCACAGGAATTACTTACAAACATAGCATGCATATGGATGCCATTAGAACTGTACACGAGTCAAACCGAGTCAAGCTTGGCACAGCTTGGCTCGGCTCGGCCAGTAGCTAACCCCAGCTCGAACTCGGCTCAGCTCGGTCCTCGAGCCTGTCTGGCCAGCTAGGCTCGGTTCGGTCAGCAGCTCGGGTCAGTTCAAGCCGAGTTCGAGCCTGTGCGACATTTTCTCAAATACAGAATGCATCTTCAATTTCTCACAGAATGCAAAATAGTAACAACACTTTACAGGTATTTCATCAAACACTCGGCGAGCGGCATCAAAATTAAGATATGAGGGCAGTGTTATAATGTAAAGTTTTTTTTTTGTAGTGATTTCTTTTGTATCCATTCCTTCCTTGCCACCAACTGATCCCGTGGAGAATGTATGCACCCAAAACAACACTTCGTTGAGTGATTTCATCAAACACTCGGCGAGCAGCATCAATATCAAAATAACCAAGTCACCGACCTGATTCGATCCAAGTTGATTCGAGTTGAGGTTCAATCTGAGTCGAGTCAAGCTCGGGCAAGCTCGAACTTGGCTTGAAATTTTTTCGAGCTTCAAAAACCAGCTCGACTCGGTCCAAATCCAAGATTGGAAGGGATATAAATGCCACATTCGTTGCATTGATCCCCAAGAAGGTGGTGTGGAAGAAGTTAACAGACTTCAGACCTATCAGCCTGATCGGAAGCCTATGCAAGATCATTGCCAGGGTGTTAGCCACATCATTTCACCTGGCTCAAAATGCGTTCCTTCCCAGGAGGAATATAGATGGCCTGTGCATAGAGAACAAAGTAGTGGACAATTTCAAAAGAAATAATAGAAAAGGATTTCTTTTTTAAATTGACATGGAAAAAGCATACAATTGCATTAATTGTAGATGATTTAATGATTTGATGACTTGATAGGCCAGATGGGCTTTGGAAACAGATGAAGGCAAAGGCATGCACATCAACAGCCTGGTTCTTTCCTTCTTTTGATCAGCAGTATGTTGTTTGGGTTCTTCCGAAGTTTCAGCAAGAGGACCCTCTGTCCCCATTCCTATTCACAGTAGTGGGGGAACGTTTAAACAAGCTACTTGACAGAGCTGTTGGCCTCAATCTCATCTGAGGAATGCACTTGAAGACGACCAGCCATCCCATGCACATCCAGTTTGCAGATGATACCATGTTGTTCAGGGATGGAACACTCCGGGATTCACAACATTTCAAGTTTATCTTGGGGTGATTCAAAGTGTTGGCAGGGCTGGGAATCAATATGCCGAAAAGCAGAATCATAGGGGTCAACATGGATCAGCAGCAGATCCAATATTGCCGTCTCAGTTTCACATGGAACTTTGTCCCTCCCAACCTAGATCTAGCGCTTACGATGAGTATGGGGAACTTTCAGCAGACATCTGGAACAAGCTCATTGAGAAATACTCCTTCAAACTAGCAACCAGAAACAGTTCAAATGGCTCTCTATAGGTGGAAGAATCACACTGATTAAAGTTGTCTTATCGAATATTCCCACTTATCTGTTTTTCTTTTCAGATGTCCCAAGAAGATAATCAACAACCTAGAAAGCATCAAAAGAACTTCCTGTAAGAGTAGCTGGGAGGATTGCAGGAAATTCCACTTGGTCTGGCATAAAGTGTGCAAACCTACTGTCAAAAGGATGCCTGGAATTCACTCGATACAGGATCTCAATAGGCTCTGATAATGAAATGGTGGTGGAGAATTGGTGGTGGCTGTTGTCATTTACTTCAGAAAATCATCCTGGCAGAATACGGGGCAGCACATAACAGGTGAGACAATCGCTTAGCTTCCGGTAATAGCAGATCAGTTGTATGGAAGGAGTTGTTGGAAGTCGTCAGGGATCTTCAAGCAATTTATCAGATACAGGGGGACAGGAGCAAGGATAGTTTCTGGAAAGATTTATGGTGTTCTGACACTTCCATCAGTTGTTCCACCTGTCAATGTGTAAGGAGGGAGTTATCCAGCTTTTTAGGAATCAGGAGGGTGCTTCGAACGTTTGGACACCGGTTTTCAGAAGGAATTTGCATGAATGGGAGATTAAAGAAGTGGTGGCCCTGCTTGGGACATTGGAAGGAACTTATATACCCTCCGGAAGGCTGCAGTGGATCACAGAGTTTGGACACTAGGTGTTTTATCTGTCAAATCTGCATACAGGTGCTGATCGATGGGGAAAGAAACAAGGTGGATTGAGCATCTTTCATTTGGTAAACCAAAGTCCCACATAAAATCAGGGTGTTCTTTTGGGAGGAATGTCTTGATAAGATCTTGACGACCAAGTAACTTCGGAGAAGGGGTCTTTGGTTAATAGATGTGTCATGTGCAGGTTGCAGAGTTAAACGTGTATCATTTGTTGCTGAATTGTCCTTTCTTGTGAAAGATTTGGAGCAATGTGAGCTCTAAGTTCAGGCTGCAATGGGTAATTCCTGGCTCGATTAAAGCCTTCGGCGCCTAGTGGCAATCAGGTACATGAGGTCATGTAGGAAGAGTGCTACAGAAAGAGGTTACTACTTACTAAAGCTTCTCTATCATGCATTTTGTTAGAAAGAAACAATTGGATATTCCAGGGCAAAGCAAAATCGGCGGGTCAGGTAATCAGCAAATTTTTAAGGTCAAATTGTGTTGAGCTTCTGCAGTGAACAGGGAATGCAGCATACTGAGGCAATGTGGTATCCACAATTGGGAGGCTATCCTGGCCAGCGGAAAGGAGATTCATGACAACATGCATGGATGGTGACATACCAATGCGGGTTTGTTCAAAGTCAAACTGAACTTCAATGGAAGTTTGATGGGAGAGGCTAGCTGGTCATGGTGGGATTATTTCTGATAGCTGATGGTGTGCCATTCTCGAGTTCTGGTCCAGCCAAAGTTTACAACCAGTTGTGAAATACGATCACATATTCGTATATGGCATATGCGATCCGCATATGCCAAATGTGCAATGATATGCAATTGCATACAGCATATGTGATCGCATATCTACCAATGGTCAGATCTGACCGTCGGCACTTTTCTTTTTCTTTTTCTTTTTTTTGCAAAAACAAAACTTTTGCCTATAAAAAAGCCCAAACAAAAAAAAAAAAAAAAAAAAAAAAAAAAAAACAAACAAACAAACAAACAAACTTTTGCCTATTAAAAAGCCCAAACCTCCTTCATTTGCAACACT